>CAUYUJ010016236.1:12500-31697 GCA_963575745.1 Prorocentrum cordatum | reverse complement strand
CCTCCTCCTCCTCCTCCTCCTCCTCCTCCTCCTCCTCTCCGCGTGGGGGCGGCTCGAGAGCGCGGCGTTGCTCGCGCTATTCGCGCTATTCGCGCCATTCGCGCTTCGCGCGGGCCGCGAGGTCGGGCGCCCGAGCGAGGCACGCGGTGGCAGGCCGCTCGCAGGACCGCTGGCCGCCTCGTCAAGTTTGGGCGAGGCGGCGGGCCGCTCCGGCTGCGCGCTGAGCTGCGCGCTGCCTGCGCCGGCCACGACCACGACGACGACGACGACGACGACGACGACGACGACGACGACGACGACGACGACGACGACGACGACGACGACGGCGACGACGAGGACGACGACGACGACGGCGACGGCGACGGCGACGACGGCGACGGCGACGGCGACGGCGACGGCGACGGCGGCGGCGGCGGCGACGACGACGATGACGACGACGGCGGCGGCGGCGGCGGCCGCGGCGGCGGGGTGCACCCCGTGCTGCGCGCGCGCAGCCGAGCGGAGCGAGCCCACGAGCTCGGGGGCCCAGACCCCCTCGGGTCATGAAAGAATCACGACGGAAGGTTTCTCACTATTTTCGGCCCCTGGGGGCCCTTACCGGGCCTCGGGACCGTCAAAGAACAATTCAGGATGAAAGTCCAGTCCTGTGGAATGGGTCGAGACCTCTTGGGGTCGACGTCGCGGAAAATCATTTCGCCCAGGGTTCTGGGGACGTTTCCCCCCTCGTCCCCCCTCGTCCTCGTCCTCCGCCTCCTCCTCCTTCTCCTTCTCCTCCTCGACCGCTCGCCCGGGCAAGGATTGTCACAGGTAGCTCCTTTTGTTTGCGTCTGTCTGTCCAGGTGAGGCAGGATTTGTCCGCCCCAGCCGGCGCCTACAGCAAGCAGCGACGTAATCGTGGCGAGGCCCGATCACGTTCTTGCCCGCATCCCTGGCCGGACTTTGGGTCACGCTCGCAGGACAGCCGTGCCTGGAGCCCTCTTCGTTCGGGGGCGTAGGGTTCGGCTTTCGCCACGCGCTCGACGGGTTCCGAGCCATACCCCCGCCGCTCATCTTGGCGGCGAGCCCGGGGGGAAGGGAGAAGGGGCGGGCCTTCTCAGAAGGCTCGGAAGCCCCCTGGCCTGAAGCCTTCCCCGGAGACGCAGGCAAGAACTTCTCAGAAGTCCCGCCGCCTTTGAGAAGGCCTTCTCCTTCTCGTTTCCCCCCTCGCCCCCCCGCCGCTCATCGGGGTGCCAGAGTCGCTGCTCAGCGAGGGTCGGGTTCGGACTTCGCCGCCGAGCTGCGGTCGGGGGCCGGAGCATGGACGCCGGCGGAGGGCGGCGGCCGCCGTGGTGTGCGTCTGCGACCAGAGTCTAAGCGCGCGAAGCGCGCGCTGATCTAATACATTTTGTAGTTCTGCTCATGTGCACAGACGTAGAAGCTTGTATGTATATATATATATAAAAATATATTTAGATACATTTATATACATATATGTGTATATATATACACACATATGCAGACATCTGTACACACATCTGTAGATGCACAGGTTCGTGCACACGTATATCCATCTGCATGGCTGCAGATGTAATTGTACATGTGCATGCTCATGTTCATGTAAATGTATGTTTGTACATGCGCGTAAATGCCTATATATCTAATGGCCTTCGGCCCTTCTCGCCACCGTGCCTGGCTTGTGGGTCAGAGTCCTCAGGGGTGCTTCTCGGGGTCTCTTCGGATCGCTCTCGCCTCTCGGGGCTAATTTCGGAAACAGTTATTGGGCCTCTTGGGGCCCTATTGGGGCCAACTTGGGGGCCTCTTGGGGGCCTCTTGGGGCCTCTTGGGGCCTCTTGGGGGCTTCTTTGGCCTCCTGGGCCTCCTGGGGGTGTCTGGGGGCCGAAGGCTCGAAATGCCCGTACGGGTTCCCCCTGTGGGCCTCCTGGGGGCCGTCCTGGGGCCGTCATGGGGGCCTCGTGGGCCGTCTTGGGACCCTCTTGGGCGGTCTTGGAGCACTCTTGGGGGCCTCTTGGGCCGTCTTGGGGGGATCCTGGGAGCCTCTGGGGCCGTCTTGGGCGTTATGAAAGGCCAAGAGGCGAACCTGCTAAAACTGCAAGTTGTCCAAATTTTTGCATCTTGGGGCCCTCTTGGGGGCCTTGGGCCTTGGAGCGTCTTGGAGGCCTCTTGGGCCGTCCAGAGGCGCTCCTTGACCGTCTTGGGCGCTTGGTGGGGGGCTCCGCGAAGTTCTCCGGGTCGTTTGGGGCGTCGCAACCGTCCCAGAGGCTCATGCGTAACACCCTGGGAGCGCCCGAGAGCGCCCGGGAGCGCCCGAGAAATTTGTTCTCCAGGCCCTGAAGAACTTACAATCTTGGCTGCAGCAGCAGCACGGCTGTGATCCTTGGGGGCATTTTGAAAACCACCCGCCCTCCATCTGTGAAGCTGTTGTCAGTTTTTCAGCTTCAGGGTCGCAGATTATGAAGAAGTCTTTGGCGAAACGCCCCGCCCGCCCTTTCGACAGGCCTCGGGGTAAGACAGGGAGGAGTTGTTTGCCAGGAAAAGGAATGGAGGCGGGGCGGGAGGGGTAGGAGGGGGGAGGAGTGGAAGAGGAGGGGGAGGAGGGGGAAGGGGGAGGGGGAGGGGACGACGACAGACGACGACGACGACGACGACGACGACGACGACGACGACGACGAAGACGACGACGACGACGACGACGACGACGACGACGAGACGACGACGACGACGACGACGACGACGACGACTACGACGAACGACTAACGACGACGACGACTACGACGACGACGACACGAACGACGAAGACGGCGAGATAAGGGACGCTACGACGACGACACGACGACGAACGACACGACGACGACGACACGAGGAAGGGAGGAAGGTCGGGGGTGGGACGACGACGACGACGACGACGATGAGGGCACCCCGCGAGGACAGCCAGCACATAAACAAGGCGCGCCGGGGCCCTAGGGGCGAGTGGCACGGTGCGTGGCTTCCTCGCCCCCCCCCGCCCTTCAGCCCTGATCCCAGGTAGGTCGAGACTACAAGCCGCGGCTGGCGCAACTGGGAGCAGGCCCCTTCCGTCGGCAAAGGCAGGCCCCCACGACGACTTCGACGACGACGACGACGACGACGACGACGACGACAACGACGACGACGACGACGGCTCCCCGCCTGGGGCGGGCTGCCCTCCCCGCGGGGCTGGGCGAGGGGGGAGTGCCCGGGCCGAAGGGAGGGCCCACGGTGAGGGGTATGGGCCTCCGGCGCTCGCAGCGTCTGGTGGGGGCCCCGGGATCCGCCTCCGCACCACCGGGTCTCCTCGCCCCCTTCGAGGAGGAGGAGGAGGAGGAGGAGGAGGAGGAGGAGGAGGAGGAGGAGGAGGATTCTTCTTCCTCTTCTTCCTCTTCTTCTTCTTCTTCTTCTTCTTCTCCTCTCTCTCTCTCTCTCCCTCTCCCTCTCCCTTCCGCTCTCCCTCTGCGCTCTCTCCCTCTGCACCCTCCCCTCCCCCCCCCCTCCCTGCCTCCCTCCTCTCTGCTGGGATGCCGGCGAGCAAGCCTCCTCCGCTGCCCTCGCGCGCTCGGCCCCCTGGGCCCCCTTCCAACGCCCGCGCCACCGCCTCCCGTCGGGGAGGCCCAGGACTCGAGCAAGCCGGAGCTCCGGTCTGGGCGCCCGGTACTGGGTACTGGACCCTCCAAGACTTCGTAATAACAGGGAGGGGGTCTGGACCCTCCAAGGCAAGCCATTTCAGACCTCCCCCCGTGGGAGAACCCTCCAAAACATCGCCCCCAGACCCCCCCAGGCCCTCCAAGATAGCCTGGAAGAGACCCCCTCCGAAATGAGACCCCCCTCCCTTTATTACGAAATCTGGAGTGCGGAAAAAAATGGGTACAATGCCCAACAGCAGTTCCTGCTCATTTTGAGCAGGATTCGCTGTCCACGCCGCCGCGGCCTGTGTCCATTCGAGACAGAAGGCCGCCTGCCCAACAGCGGCCGCTGTTGGTTCGGGACAACGTTTGTTGTTGGGCATTGTGCCCATTCTTTCCGTACCCATTTCGGGCGTCCAAATCGGGTTTGCCGACGTTTTTTGACGAGCGCGTCCTGGATTTTGGCGCTCCGGTTTTCACGGGACGTCTCCAGCGGGAGCTCGCGTCAGATTCTATGGGCTTACGCCACATCCGCCGACCCCTCTTTATAAAGTACTGCGCGTCCAGGACTGCATTCCACGAGGCATGTCCGATTCCTGGGAGGTTCTTGGGGGCGTTTGGGGGCTCTGTTCGGGCTCCCTGGGGGTTTCTTGGGGCGTGTTGGGGGCTTTTTGAGGCAACCTGGGGGCGTGCTGGGGCCGAAGGCTGGAAATGCGGGTTCGGGTTCTCCTTGTGGGCCCCCTTTCGGCGCCGTCCGGGGGCCTTCTGGGGCCGTCATCGGGGCTTCTATGGCGGTCTTGGGACCTTTGTGGGCCGTCTTGGAGCTGTCCTAGGGGTCTTCGAGGCCTCTGAGGCCCTCTTGAAGGCCTCTTGAGCATCTTCGACGTCTTGGAGGCCATCTTGGCCGTTTTTGATGCCATCTTGGGTCATTTTGGAGCCATGTGCAGGCCATCTTACGCCATCTTGGGTGCATCTTGGACCGCCTTAGCCGTCTTGGAGGCCATCTTGGTCGTCTTGGAGGCCTGTTGGGGCCCGCTGGGGACCGTTTTGGGGGTGGGCCGCCATGGGGCCATCTTGGAGGCCTCGTGGGTGATCTTGGGGCGACCTTTGGGGCCTCTTGGGCCGTCTTGAGCCGTCGGAATGCCAACAAAGAGCAAATGCCAACATCCCTCAGGAAAATCAATGAATTTGATCTCTTCGGGTCCTCATGGATGACCTCTTGGAGGCCTCTTGGGCTGTGTTGGAGGCCTCTTGGGAGCCTCATGGGCCGTCTTGGGCCATCGTGAGGCCATTCTAGGCCGTTTTCGGTGCATCTTGGGCCGTCTTGGAGGCATCTTGGGGCCATCTGAGCCGTCTGGGAGGCCATCTGGGTCGTCTTGGATGCCTCTGGGGGCCCTCTTGTGGCCGTCTTGGGGGCCTCTTGGGCCGTCCTGGGGCCATCTTGGAGGCCTCGTGGGCGATCTTGGGGCGATCTTGGGCACCTCGTGGGCCGTCTTGAGCCGTCGGAATTCCCCAAAAGAGCAAACGCCTAAATATTTCAAAAACCTCAGGAAAATCAATGATTGTGGCCTTTTCGGGCCCTCCTGGAGGACCTCTTGGAGGCCTCTTGGGCCGTCTTGCGCCGTCTTTGGACGTTTTGGAGGCATCTTGGGCCATCTGGATGCCATCTTGGGCGCCTTGGAACGATCATTCGACGATTCGGGGCCCTCTTGGATCGTCTTGGGGCCCACTTTGGGGCCTCTTGGCCTGATTTGGAGTCCTCCATGCTCCCATGACGCGTTCGGGCCGGGCCTAGGGGGGGTCGAATTGCCGGTTTGGGGTCCCCAGGGGGGTTGTGTGGGGGGGAAGAATCTCACACGCCGAGAGACCCACAAGGGGCCGGCGGATGACGGGAAGCGTCTTCGAGGAATGAGAAGCGAGCTGGACGTTTTGGCTGAATCCTCCTCGTATCAGTAAGAGATCTCTTAACTATAGGGGGTGGCGGATCGCACGGGGTTAAGGGTTAGCGGATTCCTCGGGATGGCGATTTCGCGTGAGACATCCTCACAAAAATGAGATCTTTGCGACATCGCGTTGAACAAAAACTAGCGTTTCGCTCGAGACATCCTCGAAAAGTTGATGACTGCGAAATTTCGCCGTCTGTGAAAATGTGCGTTTCGCTTGGGACATCCTCGAACAAATGAAATGACGACTGAAGTCTTTAACTAACTCTTATGTTAAGAATTGCGATTTCGCTAGGAACATCCTCAAAACACGAGCGGCAGCACGGCGGACCAGAACGAAGAGCACGGCAGAAAATTTGCATTTCGCTAGGGACATCCTCAACAAAATGAGATGTCCTCAACGTCGTCTTGATATCGTTCTCGAAGTACCTCAAGATGACGCAATGAGAGGCCAAAAAGCACGTCAAGATGGCTGTCAGAACGATTGGGGGACTTCCGAAAATAGCGATTTCGCTAGGGACATCCTCAAAAAGTGAAAACATACACCAGCATCGACTTGAAAACTCTTGTTCTTACATAGTTTTGACTTTGCTTCTGAAAAGGCTTCCAGACGGCCCAAGGCAGCCTTCAAAAAATGTCGATTTCGGTAGGGACATCCTCAAACAATTGATGCGTGCGACATCGCATCGTAATGATTTTAGGAGGGCATCAGGAAGCAAAAGACGGCCACAACATGGCTCCAAGAGCGCCCTTAAGGTTGCTGAAAATAGTGATTTCGCTAGGGACATCTTCAAAAAATAACACATCGAAGAACATCGTTTTGAAAACTGCTGTTTTAACATCGTGTTGGGATCGCTCCTGAAAAGGCTTCTAGATGGTTCAAGCCAGTCATCTAAAAATGACGATTTCGCTAGGGACATCCTGAAAACATGAATGTGTGTAACATCGGACTCTAACGGTTTTGTAAGGCATGAAGAAGGCCCCCAAAGGCCCCAAACAAGCCCAAATTTGACCCCCAGGAGCGCCCTCGAGACGATCCAAAATGGCGATTTCGCCTGAGACATTCTTACAAAAATGAAATGTTCACAACATCGATGTCATCAAAAATGAGCGTTTCGCCTGAGACATCCCTTAAACATGGGGAGCCGCGAATTCGACAGATGTTCAAAAACTAGCGTCTCGCCTGAGACATCCTAACAAAAATGATATCTTGGAGTGGCGTTTTTACTACCTCTCGTGTTAAACATCGCGCTCTCGCTGCATACATCCTCAACAAAAATCGGGCGGAGCATGGCCGGCGAAAAAGGAGCAAGGCAGAGAATGAGCAGTTCTGCCGTGCTCCTTCGCTCACGGGGTCTATTCTGCATTGCTCGTTTTTTTGTGCCGTACTCCTTCGCTCTACGGGCCTATTCTGTCATGCTCCTGGCCATTTTCTGTCACAATCCTTTGTTCTTGGGGCTTATGATGCTCTGCTCCTGGTCGTTTTCTGCCGTGCTCCTTAGCTCTTGGAGCATATTCTGCCGTGCTCCTTCGCTTTCGGGGTTTATTCTGCCGTGCTCCTTGTGTTTTTCTTGCATACTCCTTCTTCCTTGGGGCGTATTATGCTGTATTCTTGCATCTATCTTGCCGTGCTCCTTAGCTCTCGCGGTCTATTCTGCCGTGCTCCGGGTCACTGGTCGTGTTTTGCAATGCTCCTTCTTTCCCGGTGCCTATTCTGCCGTGGTCCTCAGCTCTTGGGGTCTATTCCGCCGTGCTCCTGTGTTTTTTTTTCTGTCATGCTCCTTCGCTCTTGGGGCCTTTTCTGCCGTGCTCCTCAGCTCTTGGGGTCTATTCTGCCGTGCTCTTTGTTTTTTTTTCTGCCGTGCTCCTTCGCTCATGGGGCCTATCCTGCCGTGCTCCTGGTCTTTTTCTGCCGTGCTCCTTAGCTCTGGGGTCTATTCTGCTGTGGTCCTGGTCTTTTTCTGCCGTGCCCCTGAGCTCTGGGGGTCTATTCTGCCGTGCTCCTGGTCATTTTCTGCCGTGCTTCTTCGCACTTGGGGCATCTTCTGCCGTGCTCCTTGTCTCTTGGGTTCTATTCTGCCGTGCTCCTCGTCTTTTTCTGGTTTGCTCCTTCGCTCTTCGGGCCTATCCTGCCGTGCTCCTGGTCTTTTCTGTGGTACTCCTTGGCTCCTCGGGCCTTTTCTGCTGTGTTTCGGTCTTTTCTGCCGTCGTCCTTAGCTCTTGGGGCATCTTCTGCCGTGCTCCTGGTCTTTTTCTGGCGTCTTTTTCGCTCTTGGGGCCTATTATGCCGTGCTCCTTAGCTCTTGGGGTCTATTCTGCCGTGCTCCTGGTCTTTTTCTGCCGTGCTCGGCAGCTCTTGGAGTCTATTCTGCCATGCTCCTGGTTTGTTTCCGACGTGCTCCTTCGCTCATGGGGCCTATTCTGCTGTGCTCCTGGTCTTTGTCTGCCGTGCTCCTGCTTTTTTTCTGCCGTGCTCCTTCGCACTTGGGGCATATTCTGCCGTGTTCCTTGTCTCTTGGGTTCTATTCTGCTGTGCTCCTCGTCTTTTTCTGGTTTGCTCCTTCGCTCTTGGGGTCTATTTTCCCGCACTCCTTCAGCTCTCGGGGTCTACTCTGGCGTGCTTCTGTTTTTTTCTGCCGTGCTCCTTCGCTCTTGGGGCCTATTCTGCCGTGCTCCTGGTCATTCTCTGCCGTGCTCCTTAGCTTTTGGGGTCTATCCTGCCGTGCTCCTGGTCTTTCTCTGCCGTACTCCTTCGCACTTGAGGCATATCCAGCCCTGCTCCTTAGCTCCTGGGGTCTATTCTGCCGTGCTCCTGGTCTTTTTCTGCCGTGCTCCTTCGCTCTTGGGGCCTAATCTGCCGTGCTCCTGGTCTTTTTTCCTGCCTGCTCCTTAGCTCTTGAGGTCTAATCTGTCGTGGTCCTGGTCTTTTTTCTGCCGTGCCCCTGAGCTCTGGGGGTCTATTCTGCCGTGCTCCTGGTCATTTTCTGCCGTGCTCCTTCGCACTTGGGGCATCTTCTGCCGTGCTCCTTGTCTCTTGGGTTCTATTCTGCCGTGCTCCTCGTCGTTTTCTGGTTTGCTCCTTCGCTCTTCGGGCCTATCCTGCCGTGCTCCTGGTCTTTTCTGTGGTACTCCTTGGCTCCTCGGGCCTTTTCTGCTGTGTTTCGGTCTTTTCTGCCGTCGTCCTTAGCTCTTGGGGCATCTTCTGCCGTGCTCCTGGTCTTTTTCTGGCGTCTTTTTTCGCTCTTGGGGCCTATTATGCCGTGCTCCTTAGCTCTTGGGGTCTATTCTGCCGTGCTCCTGGTCTTTTTCTGCCGTGCTCGGCAGCTCTTGGAGTCTATTCTGCCATCTGCTCATGCTCCCGGTTTGTTTCCGACGTGCTCCTTCGCTCATGGGGCCTATTCTGCTGTGCTCCTGGTCTTTGTCTGCCGTGCTCCTGCTTTTTTTCTGCCGTGCTCCTTCGCACTTGGGGCATATTCTGCCGTGTTCCTTGTCTCTTGGGTTCTATTCTGCTGTGCTCCTCGTCTTTTTCTGGTTTGCTCCTTCGCTCTTGGGGTCTATTTTCCCGCACTCCTTCAGCTCTCGGGGTCTCTCGGGGTCTACTCTGGCGTGCTTATGTTTTTTTTCTGCCGTGCTCCTTCGCTCTTGTTGCCTATTCTGCCGTGCTCCTGGTCATTCTCTGCCGTGCTCCTTAGCTTTTGGGGTCTATCCTGCCGTGCTCCTGGTCTTTCTCTGCCGTACTCCTTCGCACTTGAGGCATATCCAGCCCTGCTCCTTCGCTCCTGGGGTCTATTCTGCCGTGCTCCTGGTCTTTTTCTGCCGTGCTCCTTCGCTCTTGGGGCCTAATCTGCCGTGCTCCTGGTCTTTCTCTGCCTGCTCCTTAGCTCTTGAGGTCTAATCTGCCGTGCTCCTGGTCATTTTCTGCCGTGCTCCTTAGCTTTTGGGGTGTATTCTGCTGTACTCATTTGCTCTTGGGGTCTATTCTGCCGTGTTCCTTGTCTTTCTCTGCCGTGCTCCTTCGCTCTTGGGGCCTATTCTGCCGTGCTCCTGATCTTTTTCTGCCGTGTGCGCCCAGAAGCTCTGCCAAAACGACCACCGCGACGATCCGCACGGCAGATACAGGAACACGGCAGAACACACAGAGCACACAGAGGCACGGCAGAACACAGAAGCACGGCAGAACAGGAGCACGGCAGAACACAAAGGAGCACAGCAAAACACACCCCGCACGCACGCCGACACGCGCGCCACGGCATATCTGCGCGGCATAACAACAACAGAGCATTTTCCACATGCTTGGTGGACTAAAGCGACGCTTCCCGTTCTTGTCCGGTCAGGTTTCAGATTGGGTCTCATCCTCAAAAAATCGGCCCAAGAGGGGACTCCGCATCGACGTCGTGTTCGAATCGCTCTTGGAGTGTTTTCCAACGGCCCAAGGGAGGCCCCAAAGACGCCCCGGAGAGCCCCATGAGCGCCCAAGAGCGCCCCAAGAAGACCCCAATAGACCCCCATGAGCGCTCTAGGAGCCACCCAGACAGCTCACAAGAACCCCGAGACGGCCCAAGAAGGGCCAAGAATGCCCCAAGAGACTCCCGGGAGCGCCCCAGGAGGCCCCCAGCGCCGAGACGGCCTACGAAGGCTCCCGCAGAACCCCACGACGCGCCCAGACAGCCCAAGAAGACCCCAGAAGCCCATAAGAGGACCCAAGGGGCCCCCAAGAAGCCCCCAACAGGCCCCAAGAGAGCCCCGCGCGGCGCCAGGAGCAACGTCTTTCTCCAATTGCCTCGTACTGTCCTCTGTCGTCGTCGTCGTCGTCGTCGTCGTCGTCGTCGTCGTCGTCGTCGTCGTCATCAGCGCCCTCCGCATTCCTCCTCGTACTCGCCCTCGTTCTCTTCGTCCTCGTCCTTGTGCTTCTCTTCTTCCTCGTTGTCCTCGTGCTCCTCCTCGCTATCCTCACGTTCGCCACGTCGTCCTCGTCATCGACTCCTCGTCGTCCTCGCCTTCCTTCTCTTCTTCTTCGCCCCGTACCGCCCATGTGACTGCAGCGGCGCTTCCCGTGCCTGTCCGATCAGGTTTCGGATTGGGTCTCGTCATTTTGTCGAGATGGCCCCGTCAGGCCAACCCGAGTCCCCCGTTCCCGAGTCTCACGTCTCCCCGATCCTGGCGTCTCGCTCCCACGGCACGGGGAGGGCCTCCAGCTCCCCGGAATGACCAAGGGCCCTGTGCCGGGGCCCCTTGCCGGGACTGCCACGCGCAAAGAGGGCATCTCCGTCACCTCCTGGCACCTCTCGTGCCGTCATCGCACCGAGGAGGAGGAGGAGGAGGAGGAGGAGGAGGAGGAGGAGGAGGAGGAGGAGGAGGAGAGGAGGAGAGGAGGAGGAGGAGAGTTCGGGCTCCTCGAGGCTACGCTTCCGTGCGCCAGCGCGCGCAAGTGTATCCTCCTCTGCTGCCCGACGTGGGTGGCCGTTTGGGTTCAGGGGCTTGGCCGATGTTGAACAACCCACTCCTCCTCCTCCTCCTCCCTCCTCCTCCTCCTCCTCCTCCTCCTCCTCCTCCTCCTCCTCCTCCCACCACCCTGGAGCCTCAAGTTCCTTGGAGTGGCAGGGGCCCTGCGCCAGAGCCCCCAGAACCGCCACCCGTAAGAGAGGCATCTCCGTAGTCTCCTGCCTCTCTTTTGCCGCCAGCGCACCGCTGTTCGGGCTCATCGAGAAGATCTTTTCTTTCGTCTCCTTCTCTGCCCCTTCTCTCCCGTGCAGCCCGTGAGGGTACACGATGGCCGTCATCAGGTTGATGTATCGGCGTGTGGGCGCAGGAACAGTGCGACCAGCTCCGTTCTCCTCGGTGCGCAGCGTTCTGGTTGGCACATTTTGCTCCTGACCGCTGTGACGCCGCTTGCGTCGGGGACCCAGCTTTGCACTGCGAGGCGGAACGCATTTCGTTGAGCATCGGCTGTTTGCGCCTTCCCCCGATTTCCTTTAACCCCCTCACCAAACGCATGTGCCGAGAGGCAACTTTCAGCGTTGGCTTCGGCTTCGGCTGTGGGGTGCATTTCGAGGCGCGTTCGGGTCAACCCACCCCTGCCAGCAGGTGCCCCATGGAAATTGCATATCCCCCGATAACCCCAGGGACCCAAGGACACCCTTAGGAACCCTTTAGGCCTTCAGATATCCACGAATAAAGTGCCCCAATCTTTCTTGAAGGAAGATCTCCCCTTGCATGTGTCTGCCGCCTTCCTCTCGTCGGCTCCACGCAAATTTTGACCAGCAGTTCGCGCACTGGGCCCCGCCTCAGCAGGTACGCCGGCGCAGCAGCCGCAACAGCCCCCACCGGCAGGGCTGGCCGCGCCGTCGCACCTGGGGAAGTGATCCGTCCCCCATGAATGGCCCTCGCCTTGTCTCCCCCCCCTGCGGCCGCCTGCTCCGTAACGGGCGAAGAACGGTATAACATTAATTTTTTCGCTGTCGGGGGCGCCTGTCCCTGGGCGGCTGGAAAGTTTATACCCTTACGGTGGCACCGTAGGGGTATAAACTTTCCAGCCGCCCAGGGACAGGCGCCCCCGACAGCGAAAAAGTTTATTTTATACCGTTCTTCGCTCGCTTACCTGCGGCCGCCTGCTCTGTCCCGTTTTCCCGCTCTTGCATGTTGGCCACTTCGCTACAGCGGTGCCCCCCGTTTGGGTCGCCTCGTCCGCCAGCGCCGACGACCCCTGCCTGGCCGCCGACGCAACAAAAAGCGTCCACCGCATTTTTCCTCCACGTCTCCGGACTTTTGAGTGCCTTTCACAAATTTCATGCAGTATCTCTGGCTTTCGAGTTCGCTGTCAGTCACCAGTTCGGTGAGCGTGCCATCCATCTATCCACGCATCCTCATCGCCTGATCGCCCTCCCGCTCTCCGCTTCCCTGTCCCCTCCTGGTGCCCCTCCCCTCCTTCCCCCCCTCCTTCCCTCAGCCTCCTCCTCCTCCTCCTCCTTCTCCTCCCTCTTCCTCCTCCTCCTCCTCCTCCTTCTCCTCCTCCTCCTCCTCCTCCTCCTCCTCCTCCCTCCTCTAAGCCCAAAGAGAACATGCCCAGGATGGAAAGAGCACGTGCGGCATGAAGGTCACTTCTATGTATGGGAGATGCTGGATCCTCTCGGCCCTCCTCCTCCGCCTTCTCCTTCTCCTCTAAGTCCTTTCTGGAGCACTGGGGAGCCCGCAGAACCCCCTAGAGTCCTCCAGAACCTATAAGGCCCGCCATTCCTCCTGCTCATGCTCCGTGTCCTTTCTCCTTTCTCACCCTACTGCTGCTGCTCCTCATCTTTCCACCATCCTTTCTCCTTCCCCGCTCCTCTCGTCGTACACCGCTCCTCCCTCCTCTCCTGCCGCTGCGATGAGGTGCACCGGGAAGGAGAGAGCTCGTCCTACGGGTCCCTTCACAACTACAAGAGCTGAGGTCGGCGCCAGGGGTGGAAGGTCGGCGGCTGATGGGAACGCATGTGTTCGATCAGGTCTGTAATGAGAAGCGCAAACGCAAATTGAAACATCGGCAGGACGACGAGAAGGGGGAGGTGGGAAGAGAAGGAGGAGGGGGAGGAGGAGATCGTGTGTGGGGGGAGATCAGGAGGAGAAAGGTAAAGTGGTAACACAATGACCAAATACTGAAACCCTTTCTGCCTAGCTTCGCGATGATACATCTATATGTGTGTATGTATAGATATATGTTCACATTGGTATGCATAAATGATCAATCATATGACGAAGACGAAGAGGATGAGGAGGACGAGTGACATGACGTGTAGGTGGCGGTAGAGGAGGAGGAGGATACACCATACTAGGAATTGTACCTGGCGGGCACATGGTGAGCAGAAGGGTCGTGGTGGTGATGATGGTGATGGTGGTGATGATGATGTCTGTTGCTGCCGATTGTGATGCTGATAACACTGATGATGACGATGAGGAGGATTCTAGGACTCTAGGGCGTGTGACAACGACTGCCCGCTTCATCAAATCGAAACGCTACCGACGGCTCCCGCTCAGCGATCGAGAAATCGTCGGAATGGCCTTGCACCCACACTCCACATCGAGTGCTGTGCAGTCGCCAGCACCTGCCGCGCCCCACGCACGGCACGCGGATGTTGCTTTGGGAGTGCCCTCGCACTCCCACCCACGCCGTCGTTCCGCCGACCCTGCCAGGGGGCCATTACACAACATCAGCACCGAGGACGGAAGGCACAACCCGCGTGACTACGCACACGCTCCCCGTGCAAGCAGCCTATGACGGTGCCTCTCTCAGGCGTGCGCGCGCGCCTTAATGAGCGGCTCCGCGAGGTTCGTCTGCAGGCCCTCCTCCGTGTGCTACTGTTCCTCGGCCGTCTTGTCGTTGACGGGGTCGCCCGTCTCGTGTGTGACGTGCAGCAGCTGCGTGATCTTGGTGCCGAAGCGTAGGGGAGCCCTCTTGAGCCTCTGCACCCCGAGCACACCGTGCAGCGCCTTCTTGTGATTGACGCCGCCCTCTCCGTAGGACTCGGCGTCGGCGCTCTCCGTCGACCGCTGCTGCTCGTTCTCCGTCTCCTGGGGCTGCTTCTTGCTCTCCCGCTCCGAGTCGCCCCCCGAACCGAGGCCGAAGCGCAGGCGGGCCCTCTTGAGCTCCTCATCCTCTCCCTGCACGACCTCATGCCCGAGCACCTCGTCGAAGTCGTCCATCTTCTCCACCGCCACGGCGGGCTCCTTCCGCAGGGAGCCCCGGTGCTCGTGGTCCCTCTGCTTGCGCTCCGGCTCGTAGGGGTCATCGACCGTCGGCTCCCTTCAGCAACCGAAGCGCCGACACCGGCAGGACCGGCTGTGAGACGCTGTCGGCCTGGGCCACTGGCATCGACGACGGCCCCGCCATGCCAAGGATGTCGGCCCGCACAGCCAACAGCATGTCCTTGAGGTCCATCAGCTTCTCGTCCGTGGCGAGCTCGTCTCCACACTTATCCATGGCGTCGTGCTGTGCCTCTGCGTAGTCCTCCTCCTGGTCCTCGCCCTTCTTGCCGAAGATCCTGGCTTCGATCCTGTGGGTGCTCTCGGCGACGTCGCCGTCGTCGCTCTGCTGCTCCATGTCCCTGTTCCGCCTGGGGGGAGTCCGTGGGACTGCAGATGTCCTGGATGAGCTTCTTGCTGCGCTGGCTGGTGAAGTGCCTGAGGACGTGGTACGTCACGTGAAGGCGCTCCACTGCCTTGACCAGGCGCGCGTCGAGCATTCCGCGCCTCTTGGCAGCACGTGCCGCCGCTGTCAGGCCTTCGAAGCTCTGCTTGAAGGCGCCCTCGAAGTGCTCCACCAACTCTTCGCGTGTTGCGTACGCGCGCTCGGCCATCTCCGCGAAGACGGCGTCCATGCTTTTCCCGCGCCCGCCTGACAGGCCCGCCGCAATGAGAGTGTGTGAGAGCACTCGAGCCCAAGTGGCTACGGATGATGATGCTGATGATGATGAGGATGATGTTGAGGATGATGATGATGATGATGAGGATGATGCTGCTGATGAGGATGATGATGCTGACGATGCTGATGACGATGATGATGATGATGATGGTGGTGACGAAGATGATGAGGATGATGATGATTATGATGATTATGATGATACTGACGATGCTGATGCTGATGCTCATGAAGATGATGATGGTGATGCTGATGCTGCTGCTGCTGATGATGATGATGATGATGATGGTGATGCGGGGGAGGAGGCGGAGGAGGATGAGGAGGAGGAGGAGGAGGGGGAAGGGAAGGCTGATAATGATGAGGATGATGATGACGAGGATCATGATGATGACGACGACTATTATGATGATGTGGATGAGGATTAGGATGAGGATGAGGAGAATGAGGATGCTGATGATGCTACTGATGCTGCTGATGATGCTGGTGATGCTAAGGATGATGCTGCTGATGATGATGAGGATGAGGATGATGATGCTGATACCGCTGATGATGATGCTGATGATGCTGCTGATGATGATGCTGCTGATGACGATGATGACGATGCTGCTGATAATGATGCTGCTACTGAGGATGATGATGCTGATGCTGCTGATGATGCTGATGATGATGACGATGATGATGATGATGTTGATTATGCTGATGATTGTGATGATGCTGCTGCTGCTGCTGATGATGATGCTTATGATGCTGCTGCTGATGATGATGCTGATGCTGCTGATGATGATGATGATGATGATGATGATGATGATGATGATGATGATGATGATGATGATGATGATGATGATGTTGATGATGCTGATGATGATGCTGAGGATGAGGATGAGGAGGAGGAGGAGGAGGAGGAGGAAAAGGAGGGGGAGGAGGAGGAGGAGGAGGATGAGGAGGATGAGGAGGAGGAGGAGGATGAGGAGGAACAGCAGGAGTAGGAAGGAATGTTGCTTCTAATATGATGTGCCAGCTGGTAGACGCTCTGTGTTAGGTTTCCACCTTGCGGGTGAACGACAGATTCCGTTCCCGCGACGTAGGCCCAGGAGCGACACCTTCACACAGATGCGCCCATCGCCCCCGTCTCCTCCCTGCTTCGCCTCCTCCTCCTCCCGCTGCTGCTGCTGCTGCTGCTGCTCCTCTTCCTCCTCCTCTTCCCTCCTCCTCTCCCCTCCTCTTCCCTCCTCATCCCTCCACTTCCCTCCTCTTCCCTCCTCTTCCCTCCCCCTTCAGCCCCTCCCTCTCCTTGTTGTCCTCCCCCGCCACCTCCCTCCCTCCTCATCATCGCCCCCTGCCCCCCACTGCCCTGCCCGACCCCTCTCATCACCTCCTCCCCGCTCCTCCTCCCGCCCTCCTCCCGCCCTCCTGGTCCCTCGTCCCCTCCTCCCGCCCTCCTCCCCCCTCCTCCCGCCCTCCCCCCCTCCTCCCCCTCCTCTCCCCCTCCGCCCTCCCGCCTCCCTCGTCCCCTCCTCTCTCCCTGCTCTCCTCGTCCCCTCCTCCCTCCCCTCCCCCCACCCCCCTCTCTCGTGCAGTGGCATCCCTGCTCGTGGCCCGACGCGACACTGCCCCCCCCCCCCCCCCCCCACCCCCCCCCTCTCCCTCCTACCCCCCCTTCCCTGCCCTGCCTCCTTTCCCCGCCCTCCTCTCCTCCTGCCCCTCCCCCACCCTCCCGTCCCCCTCCTGCCCTCCTCTCCTGCCCCCCCCCCTCTCCCCTTCCCCTCCTCCCCTTCCCTTCTCCCCCCCTCCGTCCCGTCCCGCCCCCCCCTCCCCCGCCCCCTCCTCTCGCCTCTCCTCGCCCCCCCCCCCTCCCCCCCCCCCGCCGGCGCCTCCACCCAGGACCTCCGGGCCCGCGGTGGGCGAGCGAGGGCCCGGAGAGAGAGAGAGAGAGAGAGAGAGAGCCGGGCCCGTGGCCTTTCCTCACCGTTCCCCTCGCCCTGCCCCGGAAGCCCCTCTCTTCACCTCCTCCTCCTCCTCCTCCTCCTCCTCCTCCTCCTCCTCCTCCGTCTCCTCCCTCTCCTCCTCCTCCCCTTCCTCTTCCTCCTCCTCCCCCGCCTCCTCATCTTCCTCTTCCGCTTCCTCTTCCTCTTCCTCTTCCCTTTTCCCTCCCTCGCCTCCTCGTCCTCCTCTTCCTCTTCCTCTTTCTCTTTCTCCCGCTCCTCCTCTTGAAGCTCGAAGCTGGCGGCCTCTGTCCTCCGAGAGGTGTTGCCGTCGTTCTCCCCCTCTTCCAATTCCACCTCCTCCTCGAACTTTGTGCTGCAAGCCCGCGCGCGCGCGTCTTCGGAGCCGCGTGGCGGCTGAGCAGCCAGCAGAGGAAGGAGCGGAGGAAACGCACGACGACGATGATGGCGATGATGGTTACGATGATGATGGTGACGATGATAATGACGATGATAGTGGCGATGCTTGCGATTATGATGATGACGATGACGATGCTGATGCTGATGATGCTGCTGTTGATGATGATGATGCTGATGATGATGATGTTGATGACGTTAGTGATGATGATGATGCTGACGATGCTACTGATGCTCATGATGTTGATGACGAATATGATGATGAAGAGGATGATGATGACAATGTCGAGGATGCTGCTGCTGATGATGATGCCGCTGATGATGGTGATGATGTTACTGATGATGATACCGATGATGATGTTGTCGGCATTGATGATGCTTCTGCTGACGATGATGCTGAGGATGAGGATGAGGATGAGGATGAGGATGAGGATGATGAGGATGATGAGGATGATGATGATGATGATGCTGATGATGATGATGATGATGATGATGATGATGATGATGATGATGATGATGCTGATGTGGACGCTGACGACGACGGCGGCCGGCTGCAGCGCTGCTGAGCGCAGGGAGGGCGGGCCTTGCGGTGGGGCCGTGGCCCGCCCATCCGCACGCGGCTGCCGCGCGGCGGCCGGGCGCTGGTGGCCGGGGAAGAAAAGCGCCACCGTCGGCCACTCGTACGAGTTCGACTAGACGTAAGAGTGACCTTTCGCTGGAGTGACCTTTGGTGCGGGCGCAGATGGGCCCCCAGATGGCCGAACGCGAAGCGGTAGCAGCGGCTAGCGCGCCTGGATTTGGCCTCCCCGCGGCCCCCCAAAAGCTGCGCACCAAAGGTCACTCTTACCCAGGGTCAGGTCACTCTTACGTGTAGCCGACGAGTGACCCTCCGGAAGGCTCACTCGCACGAGTGGCCCTTCGCGTTGGGCGCGCCTGGCATCCTCAGAGCACGATGTGCGGCGGCGCAGTGGTCGCGCACATGGTTGTCGTCGACGAGGTTTGGGGTGCTCTGGAACACGTGACGACCACCTGCCGTTGTAGCCGTGAAGACCCCCTCCTCCTCCTCCTCCTCCTCCTCCTCCTCCTCCTCCTCCTCCTCCTCCTCCTCCTCTTTCCCTGGAGTGACGTCTGGTGCCTGGGGCTCGAGGCCTTCGAGGCCTTCGCCGCTTCTCTCGGCGGGCTTCCGGCCTCGGGCTGCTCTCGAGCAGCCGCGCCCCGCCGCGTGCGCTCCGGGGGGCTTCCTGGCTCGTCCCGCGCTTGGCCGCCGGAGGTGCGAGGCATGGCCGGAGGGCCTCGGCACCTCGAGTGGGGTGTCGGCCGCTAGCGAGAGCGAGCCCTCGCCAGAGTCGCTTCTGGTGCGGGCTGGCACGCAGGGGCCCTCCTCCTCCTCAGTGGCTCTCGCGCTCGGATCCGGCGCCCCCGCGGGCCCCCCCAGAGCCGCCGCGCACCGAGCGTCCTATTGCTGCCCAGGGCCGCTCGGTGCTCGGCCGGCCCGGCCCCTCGCCGCGCGAGAGGGAGGTGCTCCGCTGTGGGCTTGCGCTCCGCTGGGCCGTTTGCCGCGGGGGGGTGGCGACTTCACGCCGGCCGGGGCCCCAAGCGCTCCCCGGGGCTCCCGAGGTCCCTGAGATCTGCACGCCCGATATGGGTACTGAAAGAATGGGTACGATGCCCAACAGCAGCTCTAGGTCATTCTGAACAGGACTCGCTGTCCACGCCGCCGCGGCCTGTGTCCATTCGAGACAGGAGGTCGCCCGCTGTCGGTTTGGGACAACATTTGCTGTTGGGCATTGTACCCATTTTTTCGGTGCCCATTTCGGGCGTCCAAATAAGAGAACCCGGGGGGAAAACATGTTGCCTAGAGCGGCTCTTGTGTGCAGCCGACAGCGTCG
>CAUYUJ010016236.1:0-10000 GCA_963575745.1 Prorocentrum cordatum | reverse complement strand
TGATCTGAGGATGATGGTGAGAATGATTATCATGATGACGACGACGATGACGACGATGCTGAGGAAGATGAGGATGAGGACGATGCTGATGCTGATGATGCTGATGACGCTGGCAAAGCTCAAGCTAATGCCGCTGCTGCTTATAACTCCGATGATGAGGAGGGTACCGTTGTTGATCATTATGAGGATGACACTAGTGATGATGGCCATGCTGATACTGATGCAGCTGATGACGACGGCGATGATGTTGTTGTTGATGATGATGATGATCACGACGGTGCTGTTGCTGCTGATGATGATGATACTGATGCTGCCTCTGCTGCTGCTGATGAGGATAATGTTGCTCATTCTGATGGTGATAATGATGATCCGGTTCTTGGTGCTGATGCTGACGCTAATGCCGCTACGGCTGCTGATGATGATGCTGAGTGCTGATGATGATGAGGACGACGATGCCGATGATGACGATGTTGATGCCGATGGTGATGCTGATAATCATTGTGATGCTGTTAGTGATGATGATAATGATGCTGATGCTGGTGCTGCTGCTGCTGATGGTGTTGATGATGATGCTGATGACGGTGATGATGAGGATGATGATGCTGATGATGATGATAATGTTGCTTATGCTGATGATGATGCTGCTGGTGCTGAGGCTCATGCTGTTGCTGATGCTGCTGCTGATGATGATGAGGAGGAGAATGGGGGAGAGCGATGATGATGATTCTGATGATGACGATGCTGATGCTGCTGATGATGATGATGCTGAGTCTGATGATGATGGTGGGGAGGATACTGCTGATGCTGGTTATGATGCTGCTGCTGATGATGCTGGTAATCATGACGATGATGAGGACGGGTGAGAATGATGGCGGTGGTGATGGTGACGATGCTGATTCCGCTGATGATGATGACGACGATGCTGATGATGATGATGATGGTGATGGTGATTCTGCTGCTGCTGATGATGATGATGCTGACGCTGTTGATGATGATGCTGATGATGATGATGATGATGATGATGATGCTGATGCTGATGCTGATGCTGATGATGAGGATGCTGATTCTAATGATGACGATGGTCATGATGATGCTTATGCTGCTAAGGAGGTGAGGAGGATGATGCTGCTGCTGATTATGATGATGATGCTAGTCACGATGATGATGACGAGGAGGGTGATGGTGGTGGTGGTGGTGACGATGATGATGATGCTGATGACGATGCTGATGATGATGATGATGATGCTGATGATGATGATAATGATGATGATGCTGATGATGCTGATGATGATGATGGTGACGTTGATGATTCCGATGATGATGATGCTTATGATGATGATGATGATGATGATGATGATGATGATGATGACGATGCTGATGATGATGGTGATGGTGATGGTGATAGTGATGGTGATGCTGCTGCTGCTGCTGATGATGATGATGATGATGCTGATGTTGTTGCTGATGATGATACTGATGCTGATGCTGATGGTGCTGCTCATGATAAGGATGCTGATAATAATGATGATGCTGCTGATGAGGATGCTGCTTGTGCTCGTAAAGATGAGGATGATCATGATGATGCTATGGATGATGATGTTGATGATGCTAATGATGATGTTGTTGATGATGATGATGATGCTGCTGATGCTGCTGGTGGTGATGATGACGATGATGCTGATGATGAAGATGATGATGCTAATGATTATGATGATGCTGCTGCTGATGACGACGATGATGATGATGCTGCTGATGATGATGACGTTGATGACGATGATGATGATGATGCTGATGCTGATGATGATGCTGATGATGATGATGATGCTGATGATGATGAAGATGCTGATTCTGCTGCTGATGATGGTGAGGATGCTGCTTATGCTGCTGCTTCTGATGATGATGATGCAAATGATGATGATGATGATGATGATGATGATGATGATGATGATGATGATGATGATGATGATGATGATGCTGATGATGATGATGATGATGATGATGAGGATGATATTATGATTATGAATGATGATGATGATGATGATGATGATGATGATGATGATGATGATGATGATGATGATGATGATGATGTGATAATGATGATGACGATGACGTCAGCCAGGTGCCCCCAGTTCTCAAGGGCCGCCGGATTAGGGCGAGTATGAAGATGATGACGGCGATGAAGTAGTCAGAGGGATGAGATGAGAGGAGGAGGAGGAGGGGGGGGAGGAGAAGGAGGGGAGGAGAGGAGGAGGAGGGAGGAGAGGAGGAAGGGGGGGGGGAGGAGGGAGGAGGAGAGGAGAGAGGAGGAGGAGGAGGAGGAGGAGGAGAGAGGAGGAGGAGGAGGAGGAGGAGGAGGAGGAGGAGGAGAACAGGGAGGAGGACAGGGAGGAGTCTGGACCCCCCTACGCGCGCGCCGCGCGCGAACCGCCGCCTCCCTCTTGGCTCCTCCTCGATACTCCTCTGTCCTTTTCGATCCCCGTCGATCCTTCTCGTCCTTGATCATCGATCCTCGATCCTCCCGTCGATCCTTCTCGTCGACCCTCGTCGATCCTTCTCGTCCTTCTCGTCGATCCTCGTCGATCCTTCTCGTCCTCGATCCTCCTTCGCCTCCCCCATGGCAGTCGCCCCTTTGGGCTCCAGGTCGCCCCCCCCCGGCGCGCGCGCCGCCCCCCCCCCCCCCCTTGGCCCCCCCGCGTGGCGCCGCCCACCGGGCGGCGATGGACCCCCGCGTCGCCGCCTGGTGGGGCGGCCTCCTCGCGGCCATCTCGGGGAAACGTAAGGCTCGAATGCGCTGGAACTTGGCACGCACACGAGGTCTTACGTGGCCTGAGTGTGGCTCCCTCGACCCCTCGGGCCTCTCCTGCCGTCCTCGCCTCGCGCGTCCCCTCTTCCGTGCACCTCGCCGTGCTCCTGCGCGCCCCGCCGCTGCTTGACAGCCGCCTGCTTCTCTTGCGGCCGCTGACTTGAGGAAAAGGAGTTCGCAGGAAGTCGGACGTGCCGGCGCCTCTTGACGAGCCCGTCCTGGATCCTGACGCTCCAGTTCTCGTGGGATGCCTCGGCAGCGGGGGGGTCGCGTGAAACTTCAGACTGGGTCTCGCCGTCTTCCTGGCGGCCCTCGTTGTCTTCCTGGCGTCTTCCTCGGTCAGGCCAACCCGCTCCTCCTTTCTCGCTGCCGGCTCCTCCTCGCTCCTCGCTCCTCCTCCTCGCAGGGAGGGAGGGAGGGAGGGAGGGGAGGAGGCATGGAGGGAGTGGGAAGGAGGGGGGAGGATGGAGGATGGAGGGGAGGGGGGGTGAGGGGGAGGGAGGGGGAGGGTGAGGAAGGGAGGGAGGAGGAGGGAGGAGAATGAGGGAGAGGGAAGGAGGGAAGGAAGGAAGGGAGGGAAGAGGGAACGAGGGAAGGAGGAAGGAGGGAAGAGGGAAGGAGAGGGGAAGGAGGGAATGACGGAAGGGGAAGGTAGGGAAGGAGGGACGGAGGGAAGAAGGGAAGAGGAACAGGAGGAGGAGGGAGGAGGAGGGGAGGAGGAGGGAGGAGGAGGGAGGAGGGGAGGAGGAGAGGATAAGCAGGAGCAGGAGGAGGAAGGAGGAGGAGGAAGGGAGGAAGAGGGAGGAGAGGACGAAAAAAAGGAAGAGGAGGAGGGAGGAGTAGGAGGAGAGGGAGGAGGAAGAGGAGGAGGAGGAAGAAGAGGAGGAGGCGAGGAGGAGTAGGGGGAGGAGGAGGAGGAGGAGAAGGCAGGAGGAGGGATGATCTCCTCGCTCCTTCTCGCTCCTCGCTCGTGCTCGCCGCGCGGCCCCGCGGGCGCGAAAGCGAAGGAGGCGCCGCCGCCGGCCGGGTGCCCCGCGGGGCCAGGAGCGCGGCCAGGTGGCCGCTGCGACCCCCGGCCGGCTGCGGGGCCGCCGTCCGCCAGCGCCACGCCGATTTCTCGAGCAGGGGATCGCCCCAGAATTGATTTCCCGTCGAATCTGCGAGACATGCGCAGGCTGCTCCGTAGATCTGGGGGGCACTCTGCGCATTGTTCGTAGGCTCGACGGGAGATCCATCTCGGGGCAGAGCAATTCTGCAGTCGATCCCCTGGTCGAGCTCTGCTGGGCTGCGGGGAGCGAGAAGGGGGGAGCGCCTCCCTCCTCGCTCCAGCAGCCCAGCCAAAGTCGGGGCTGCGGGGAGCGAGCGGCGTGAGACTTTGGCGGGTCCCCTGGGCCCGAGTCTCACGTCTCCCCCGGCCAGCGCCGCCAACGTCGCCGGGCTCGCCTGGGTGCTGCTCCGAGTGCCGCCAGGCAGGCCCGCCTCCGCGTACCGCTGTGCCCTGAAGGCGCTGGCGGTGCCGATGGTGCTGCAGTGCGCCTGGCGCTCGGCGTTCCCCTCGCGGCGGTTCCCAGGATGGGGCCCCGAGGCATCCGCGAGCAGCGAGCCCTGCACTGGCAGGGGTATGGCGGCCTCCAGATGCGAGCGCACTCGCTATCCCCTCCAGGTGGGACAGCTGCTCGGCGCACCCGTTAGCCCACACGGTGGGATAGCTGCGCTGCCGGGTCGCGCCGCGCGCGCCCATGGCCACGTCGAGCACGGATGCGCCCAGCGAGCGGCGAAGGTATTACTCAAGAGGGAAAGAAGCACACAGACACAATTGATCGTCGACTCCCAGGAAAATATGGGAAAATATGGGAATTGGGGGGGAAGACAAAACACAGAAAATATGGGAAAATATGGGGGATCCTGTTATTTGTATGTATTTATTTGTGTGTCCCAGGGCCCCTTCAATTACGACGGGAGGTTTTTCTGCGGTTTTCGGCCTGGAGGCCCTCACCGGGCCTCGGGGCCGTCTGAGAACGACTCGGGATGAAGAGCCGGTCCCGGGGAATAGGTCGATACCTCTGGGGGTCGACGTCATGACAAAAATCGTGATCTCGGGGTCCGGAGGAGGAGCAGGAGGAGGAGGAGGAGGAGGAGGAGGAGGAGGAGGGGGAGAGGAGGAGTAGGGGAGGATTAGGAGGAGGAGGAGGGAGGATGAAGGAGGAGAGAGGAGGATGGAGAGCCCTCGGTCATCCCCCCTCCAGGGGTCGACGCCACGACAAGGCCATGGCGCCGGAGAGGTCCGAGGCCGCACCCTCGCGGCCCAGGCTCCCGGGCGCGGTATCCGCGGAGGCGCGGGCGCACGGAGGCGGTGCCGCCTTGGGCGGCCGCGAAGCCGAGGCGCCCCGTGTGCGCAGGGTCGTGGCCCAGGGGCCCAGCCCGCGAGGCCGCGGCTACGGATCTGTTCTGCACGAGGCTCCCCCCTCCTCCTCCTCCTCCTCCTCCCTCCTCCTCCTCCGCCTCCTCCTCCTCCTCCTCCTCCTCCTCCTCCTCCTCCTCCTCCTCCTCCTCCTCCTCCTCCTCCTCCTCCTCCTCCTCCTCCTCCTCCTCCTGGGGGGAGGCGTCTGCGTCTTCCTGTTCTGCACAAGGGATTGCAAAAAGGATCGCAAAAGAACCTGGACGAAGGATTGCAAAATGGACGAAGGATTGCAAAAAAACCTTGTTTTTTTGCACTCCTTCGTTCAAAAAGGTTTTTTTTGCAATCCTGGGTTTTTTTGCAATCCTTCGTTCAAGGAGGGGCACGGAAAGACTGGGCACAAGGCTCCACAGCGGAGGGCACCAACTATACACCAACACCGATCCTGGCCCAGGATCACCCTGGGCCCAGGATCGGTGTACATGCCTTCTTGCGCAAGGCAGGAGGGCGAATACACCGATCCTGGGCCCAGGGTGATCCTGGCCAGGATCGGTGTTGGTGTATAGTTGGTGCCTTCCTACCACAGCAGTTCCTGCTCATTTTGAACAGGATGATTCGCTGTCCGCGCCGCCGCGGCCTGTGGCCACTTGAGACGGGAGGCCGCCTGCCCAACCAGCGGCCGCTGTTGGTTTGGGGCAACATTTGTTGTTGGGCATTGTACCCATTTTTTCCGTACCCATTTCGGGCGTCCAAATCTGTTATTCGCGGACACTCGCACGCGTTGTTGGCCACAGGAGGATGTGTGCGAGCTGATGGGAAGCCCTTGAGCCGGTCGACAGCTTCGGTTGTTCGGCGCTGAGTGGGATGAGCTGTTCTTTG
The DNA here is from genome assembly GCA_963575745.1 of Prorocentrum cordatum. NCBI lineage: Eukaryota > Dinophyceae > Prorocentrales > Prorocentraceae > Prorocentrum > Prorocentrum cordatum. The sequence continues at coordinate 3,920 of CAUYUJ010016236.1, read as the reverse complement.
GTGTTTCTTGCGACGCTTAGCGCAACCCTCGGGAGCAAAGCAAACAAAAGAATGTTGTTCGCCCATAGCGGGCGTACGCCCCGCGTTTAAAACGGAGTTTTTTTTTGGAGCGGCATTGGGTCATGCGGCACGTCTCTGACAGCCGCCGCCCGGCCTGCCGCACCCAGGTCATGGCGACTTTTGCAGGTGCAGAGCTTAAGAGCTGGGTGCAGCGTGGGAGGCCTGCGACAGCGAGCGAGTCAGGGGTAGCCAGACGAGCTGGCGCGACCCACGTCCTGGCGGCCGGCCAAGCGGTAACAGCCGCGGGCCGCCGCATAGGACGTGCTACAACATAAATGCAGCATTCAGGAATCGAGTAAGATTCCTGCAGGGAATTCCTCGCCGCACAAGAATGCTCTTCGCCCGCGAGGGATGGGGCTCCGATGGCGAGGGGCCTCGAAAGGTGTAGATTCAACCTTGAATCCCTTCCTATCATTCGGGCCCCATCCCTCCGGGTCCCACCTTCGAACCGCCGACCCTCGCTGTACATGCAGCGGTTCGCGTTCTGGGACACGCAGCTCAACGCGATCCTCGTCGACCGGACCTGGGCGTGCGCGGGGGAGCTCTCGTGGAACGCCGCCCTCGCGGCCGTCTTCCTGCGCCTGGACCGGGAGCTGACCGGGGGGACCGCGTGGGTGCGCGCGCTGACGGCGGCGATGTTCCTGACGTACGTCGTGGCCGAGTGCATGTCGTACTACAACACGGCGACGACGAACCAGCTGTGGGGCGCGGCGGAGGTCGCCACGGACGCCGCGTCGCAGCTCCTGCTGCTGCCCGCCGCGCTGCGCCTGCTTGCGGCGGTGCCGCGGGGGCGGCGGTGCGGGTCTGCTGGCGTCTTCCTCGCCGCCTTCTCTCGGCGGCTCCAAGATGGGGCCCCGAGGGCTGGGGCCCCGCCTCCATTCAGGAGGGGGAAAACACACAGACACAATTATTCTTCGACTCCCAGAAAATATGGGAAAATATGGGAAGTGGGGGGGGAAGACAAAAAACCCTGAAAATATGGGTGTATATATATATATATATATATGGATTTTGATTATTTGTGTGTGTTTATTTGTGTGTCCCAGGGCCCCTCCATCCATCCCTCTTCCTCATGAGCAGCTCCTCCCTGTCGCACCTGCAGGCGTGCGGACAGGTCGGGCCGGGCGTGCCGCCCGAGAGCTCCTCGCCATCTGTGACCTTGGCGCACGGTTGTCCTCAACGTTTGCAGCAGCGTCGAGGACGGAGGGAGGTCTTCTTTCAAGTGTGACTCGCCCGTCAGCGCCGCGCACGTTCGTTCTAAAAGTGTGCAGCACTTTCAATATGGAGGGCGGCTCCTTTGCAGAATGTGGCTCTCGCCCCAGCGCCGCGCGCATTCGTTTTCAAAGTTTGCAGCAGTTTCAAAGATGGATGGCGGCTCCTTTTCAAAAGGTGGCTCTCGCCGTAGCGCCGCGCACATTCGTTGTACAAGTTTGCGACAGTTTCAAGGATTCTATGGTTGAAGTCCCGGGAACTATGTTCCGGCGCGGTTTAGGAATGTCGCAACAGGTACGTGGATCATTGGCGTTGAAGTCCCAGGAATAGTGTTTGGGCACGATTGTGTATTCTCAGACGGTTGTCTTCCAATGCGCCACTTCCCGCAATGCAGATATTTTCTTTGGGGCCCGTGAGGAGGGAATTTGTAGTGAGGGTTGATTGCGGCATCGTTGATACGTGTTGGGGTTACACTGGTCCTCCTCCTCCCCCTCCTCCTCCCCCTCCTCCTCCCCCTCCTCCCCCTCCTCCTCCTCCTTCTCCTCCTCCCCCTCCTCCTCCTCCCGATCCTCCTCCGAGGGCGAGAGCCTCGAGCAGTGAAGGCTCAGCCTCCCCCCCTCCCTCGGGGCGCCTCATCCTAGAACCGCCGGCTCTCCCTCTTCGCGATCGGCCTGTCGCTGTACAACTTCTGGGTGGGTGTCCCCATGTACCTGCGGCGCTACCGCGAGGACCAGCGGCGCGGCAAGCGCTACCTGCCCTTCGCGGCGGGCCTCCGCGACGCGTGGTCGCGGCGGGTGCCCACGCGGGCGTACGAGGATTGGCGCGGGGACATGCGGGGGAGGCCAGGCGCACCCCAGAACAGGCGTACCCTGGAGAGGGAGCGCCGCCGCCGTCGCCCTCGCCCTCGCCTTCGCCGTCGCCGTCGCCGGCGGCGGCGCCGGCGGCTGCGTCATCGTCGAGGTCGCCGTCTCTGTCGCCTCAGGGCCCACTTCGGGGCGCCCCGCGGCTTCGCTCTGGCGCCCGCCGTGGCTGGAAACGCGGCCGCGGCGACGCCTCACCGGGGGCACGCCGTCCTGGGGGTGCGCTCGGCACCTCCCCGAGCCGTGCAGTGGATGGCGCTGTACTTCGTCGGCAACCCGCTCGCCTCCCTGCTCGTTGCCGCGTCGGCGCCGAGCGTCGGCGGGGGCGGCGGCCGCTGGGCGCCGGGCGTGGTCGAGGCCGCGCTGCTGTAGGCGGCCGCGGCGGCAGCTGCGGTGGCCGTTTTCGGGGCCGAGGTGCCCTCGGCTCGGGAGCCGGCCCTGGAAACGGAGTCGAAGTGCCAGCGGTCCGCTCCCTCGCACAGTGGTCCATCATATTGCTCGCTGGTGGCGCTGAGATGCCCTGCTGCTCTGGTCCGTGCGAAAGCCCTGAGATCCGACGGCGCGAAAAAATGAAACATCGTAATACATCACGACTGGATTGTTCTGGTGCATTTTTCGAGCCGGATCGATCTGTGAGGGTTTCGGGGCCCGAAAAACCTGGCGAACACACCCAGCCCGAAGATTTGAAACGCCCGAGTCTCAGGGCAATGGCACCTCCTCCCTCCCCCTCTCCCTCCTCCCCCCCAGACCCCCGACGTCGTGATTCTTTCATGGCGTGGACCCCCATCGGTCTGGACCCGTTCCCCCAGCACGGGCTTTTCATCCCGAGTCGTTGCTTGACGGCCCCGAGGGTCGGTAAAGGGCCCCCAGAGGCCGAAAGCTGTTTCGGGGGCGGCAAAGAGGGGGGTGATGACTTGGGGGTGGGTGGGTATCATGGCGGGGGCCATGATAGTTCCCCAGATTTCATGGCGCCCCTTCTTATTTCATTACGTCCCCAGCCCCCCCGCTGGGCCGCGCACATGCCGCCGGTCATGATTTGCACCCCCCCCTCTTGGACACCCCCCTCTTGGCCGCTCCCGACAGTGAGACACCTCCCGTCGTGACTTTTTTCATGACGCGCGCGCATGTTCGGCTCTCGGCTCCCGCGTCGGGCCTCCAGCGGCCGCTCGGGCCGATCCGCGCACGCCTGGAGCGCCCTCGGCGATGCGCAGCTGCTGGAGAGCATCCCGAGGCGAGAACACCGCCAGGGCTGAACGAAAACCTCCGCCGAAGTCGAGTAGGGGATCGACAGCAGCGTTGATTTACCCCTGACTTAGTAATCTTGCTGAACTCTCGAACAAATACGCAGGATGCTCGCAGATGTGCGGCTCGTTCTATGTATTTTCAGTCGATTCTACGAACAAATGAATTCTGGGGCAAAGCAATCCTGTAGTTGATCCCCTGCTCGAAGAAGGTCGAGGGCGTCTGGGTCGGCCGCTGCCCGCGCTGACGCGCCGCCGCGGCTCGCAGGCCCCGCTGGCCTCCAGGGGCCCCCCGCGGGGGCGGCCGGCGCCGGGCGGCGCCCCGCGGCGGCCATGACGTTCAAGATCATGGTCTCGGGCCTCAAGAGGTCCTCGCCGAGGGGAGGGGTAGGAGGAGGAGGAGGAGGAGGAGGAGGAGGAGGAGGAGGAGGAGGAGGAGGAGCAGGAGGAGGAGGAGGAGGAGCAGGAGGAGGAGCAGGAAGAGGAGGAGGAGGAGGAGGCGAAGGACGAGGGGGAGGAGGAGGAGCGGAGGGGGGGGGGGGGGGGG
>CAUYUJ010016235.1:284876-289115 GCA_963575745.1 Prorocentrum cordatum | reverse complement strand
GGGCTTCTGGAAGACCTGTAGGGCTTGTCGTCCGACTCGAACACGGGTGACAGGAGCGTGACCACGAAACCACACTCGCAGCCGCAAGCGCGCGCAGTACCGTGGACATTCGTCGGGTTAGGTCCGCGATCGTGAGGCGTTGACCAGAATGTGTGCACCTTGATTCGGGCGGAGACCTGCGTGCCGGTGTGTTTACGCGTGCGGCTCGCAGGAAGGCGTCGGGAGGGAAACATGAATATCAATGGCACGCCGCTGTTGGGAGTCAGTCTATCAGCGTGCGCTTCCTTGCTTTTCTCTGGAAGCCCGGCGCTTTCCAGCAGACACGCGCTGTTGGGCTCCCACGGCGGCGCGTCACTGATGTTGCTGTTGCTTCCCCCCTATGGGGGGAGGGTTCGCTCGACGGCGTCGTCCCGAACGGCCGCTGGCGATCGGAGCTGTGACCCGAAAGCCCTATCGCCCGGGTCGGGCGACGGGGCTGGACTTGGGAAAGGGGGGGGTACAACATCGAAGGATTGCAAAAAAACCCAGGACTGCAAAAAAAACCCGAAGGATTGCAAAAAAACCGAAGGATTGCAAAAAAAACCCGCCGAACGAAGGATTGCGAAGGGTTTTTTTGCAATCCTTCGTTCAACCGGGTTTTTTTTTGCAATCCTTCTGCACGCCGCCGGCTTCGGCCCCGCCGCGGGGCGGCGTCCTGGATGCCTGGCCAGGGGGGCGCGTGCGTACCCGGCGCTCCTCGACGAGCCACGGCCGGGGGGAGGTGTGGTCGGGAAATCGATAGGAATATACGTAAAACCTGTGAGCTTTCGAACCCCAGGAGAGAGGCAGTCTATAGGACTACGAACAAAACACAAAGGATTGGAGCCCCAAGAGAGCGGCAATCTATAGGAATGCACGTAAAACGAGAAGGAGTCAAGACCCACCGGATGTGTGCCAACTTGACACGTTCTCATGGAGCCTGTTGGTAGCTCCCTGGGGGGGGGCCATCAGCTTCGACCCCCCCGCCCCCCCCGAGAGATTGATCGTCGTCGACACGATGGGTGCGCCAAGGCTGGGTGTAAGTCGGGCATGTCCCTCTGCAGGAGGACTATTCAAACATAGTCAGCAAAAATAGCGCGGGGACGATCTTTGTTGTTTCGTTTCTTTGGACTTTTAGTTTCTGTGTGAATATTTCATGTTACTGTTTTCCATTTGTCCATCAAGGTCCACCTGTGGGGGGACACGCCCGACCTAAGGCTGGGCTCAGGGAGCGCACGGCTCCCCCGGCCATGGCGGGTCGGATGGGGGCGCATCCACCCATCTGAGGCCCAGGGTGGCGAGGCGAAGCTGCGTGGGCGCGCGAGAGAGACGCGATGCCGCCGTCGCTTGGGCGATTCGGGTGCTAAAACAAGGGCTCCCTCGAGGGCGCGAAGTTATTCGCGCTTCGCGCTTCGCGGTCCTCGTTCCTTCTCCCCCTCCTCCTCGTCCTCCTATTCTACCTTTGGGAGGGCGGCGCGAGAGCGCGAAGTTATTCGCGCTTCGCGCTTCGCGCAGCGCGAAGCGCGAAGTTGGGAGCCCTAGTAAAATCGGGCCCTCTGGTGGGCGCGCGGTGTCTTGGGGTGTCCCGCCGTGGTGTCTCTCGGTGTCCCGATGGTGTCCCGCGGTGTCTCGCCGTGGGCGCGCGAGAGGAATGATCCCGCCGTCCCGCCCGCGCTGGGGCGATTTGGAGGTAAAAGTCCAGCCCTCTGGTGGGCGCATCAGCGGGGGCCCATGCCAAGACACGCCCTGCTTGCCTACAGGGTGCCCTGGGTTTCTTGGGCTCCGATGGTCTTCCGAGGGAAAGGGTTACGCTCCCACACCAAGAATCAGCGGACGTCCTGGGGTCTCAGAGTTGGGCTTCTTGTGGAAGGTCTCTTCTGGACTGGTTTCCACTGTTCAGGAGGGGACAAAACACAGACACAATTAATCGTCGAGTCCCCCCAAAATATAGGAAAATATGGGATGCGGGGGGAAAGGCAAAAATACAGAAACATGGGAAAATAGAGGGCATCCTGCTATTTGTGTCTATTTATTCGTGTGTCCCAGGGCCCCTTCAATTGTATCAGCGGGTATCGGAGCAGAGAAAGCCGCGGAAGTGCAAGCTTGCCGAAGGCCCGCGCGGCCTACGGCGTCGCCCCGGGGGGTCCAGCGCCGATGCGAGAGCTCCCCGCGGACCTCCGAAAGTCTGCGTTTGTGCAGGGCCAGGCCTCCGATGTTATTTTTGTTTGTGTGTATGTAAACAAATCAATACATTTTTTTCACTGCTCACCGAGCGCGTTCCACTACTCGCACAGTGCCTACTCGCAAGCGTCTGAACCAAACGCGTGTTTGCTGCGATGCAGGAGATCGTAAATCCGCCGCGGCGGATTCGGGCCACTTGCGAGGAGCTACTTTGCGAGGAGCGCGCTTGACGAAATACGGGGTCCCTGGCTCGGAGGGCACCAACTATACACCAACACCGATCCTGGCCCAGGGTGATCCTGGCCAGGATCGGTGTTGGTGTATAGTTGGTGCTTCCTACTGGAAGCTCTGACCCTTCCCCAGGGCTCGTTTCGAATCCCGGGCCGTTTCTTGACGGCCCGAGGGCCCGGCGAGGGCCCCCAGCGGCGGCCCACGTCGGCCAAAGATCATCCGGCGTGCTTTCCTTCGGCGCGGGCTTTTCTGGAGGCCCCGCACGGCGCGCGATACTCGCATCATCTGGTCCACACTGATGGGCTCGGTTTCCACCACCACTACCATAGGTTGGAGGGAGAGGTCCTCCTCCTCCTCCTCCTCTTCCTCCTCCTCCTCCTCCTTCTCCAACATGTGGTAGTGGTGGTGGAAACCAGTCCCATCACACACGTCCGCTCCGTAAGACGTGGGCGGACGTGCGCGCGGCGATGCTCCGACGGACACCCGACGCAGCCCGACGGGAACTCGACGCATTTCCGACGTGGACCCGCCCCACGTGGTGCATGCAGTTGCCGCGCGAGGCCTCCAGGATCGTCCTCACGAGGTTCTTCGTGGACGAACGCATCCGCAGCCTCGCGGGCCGGGCTCCTGGGCTGCGGCCCAGCGGACACAGGCGCTCCGCGGATGCCCCGCGCGGAAGGTGTCCGTCCGACCGCGTAGCCGCGGGACCGCGCCTCGAATCTCCGGGCCGCCAGGGCGCGGATACTCGGGGGTGGATAGACCTCCTACCCTGACACGTCTATTGAGGAATATGCCGTTTTCGGTTCGCGAGAGGGCGTCGCGGCCGTCATTTTTGCGGGTCCAGATCCGTTGGTTTCGGTCCCAGACCGTTTTCATTAAGGGGAGGTTTACTAAAGGGAGGCTTGTCCACCGCCGAGATGCGGATTTCTTCGCCGCTTTAAGGCCCAGGACTCGAGCTCTTCCGACTCGGTGCCCACGGCTCCCATGCCCGGGGTGGGCAAGGCCGTCCATGCACACCACCAGCTCGATGTTCCGGGGTGGCCCTTCGGGGCAGAAGGAAGAAGCCGCCGACCTCGACATGAACACCTCGGTTGTGGCGGTGGTCGCTGCTGCCATCCCGGGACGCCACACTGACCACGACCAGCACCAGGCTGGCTTCGGTGTCCTGACGGTTGCTGGCGTGCGGCAGGACGTCCCCCAGGGAGCGCCCTCGGTGTGGTTGTGGTCGATCGCCGTCCCCGCAGGCTGCGGGCCGGCGCCGGCGGGCGGTTGGTGCCCTCTTGTTTCGCGCCCCCTCCAACTCGGCACCCTGGTGGCGGCCCAGACGTCGGCGTGGCGAGGTGCTCCTGTCGGGGGTGGCCTCGGGGGGTGGCCAGGCATCCCTGCAGATCCCGGCGCCGCAGTGCTCCACGGTGGGCCTGTTTTGCGGGCTGCGGGCCGCACGTGAGACCCTCACAGGCAGATCCGGCTTCGAAAACGGGCGCAGGCAGATGGACGGAGGCGACGACAGGGGCGAATGGCCCAGGGGAGAGCAATGCATGTATTCAGGTGCGCCGATGATGTATGTCTTCGAAAAGGCTCCCGGGCGAATACGTGTAATGCCCGCCCCTGGGCTATGCGCCCTCATCGTCGCCGCCGAGATGTGGTCTCGGGTTTTGGTTGTGCCTTTTTTCATGGCTTCGCCATTGTGTTTGCAACGTCGGCTCTTAGGATCAGGTTGGGGCTGCGGAACGTTTGCCAAATCTTTTCCATTGGTTTTCTGCGCCTGGGACTGGGAGTGTTTGACAGTTTTCTCGTGATCGTCTTGAG
>CAUYUJ010016235.1:277376-279876 GCA_963575745.1 Prorocentrum cordatum | reverse complement strand
GGTAGGAAGACAAAGACCCAGACAATATGGGAACTATGGTGAATCCCAGAATCGTTGGGAAAGTGTGGGGGGGTCCTGGGAAAGTATAGGGGAATCCTGGGAACAAACATGGGAAACATGTTCAGTTATTTGTGTGACCCTGGGCCCTTGTAGGACTGGGCTGCAAGCGCGCGTCCGAAGTTTCCGCGTGGCTGTGGAACTTTTTGGCAGGGCTCGGCGCGGCGCGCACAGTGGGGCGGTGCGCGAGGGGGGGCGGGGGGCGGCTCCCTGGCAAGGAAGGGAAGGGGGGGGGGGCTTCTGAGAGGCCGCGTGGCCCGTCGGAGTCCCTCCCGGCCTCCGAGGGGGCCTTCTTGGAGCCTGCCGGGCCCTTCCAAGAACAGGGGAACGACCAATGACACAAACGTAAGAACTCGGAGGTCCGCGCGGATTTCTCGGATCGGCGCTGGGGCCCCCATGGCGGCGCCGCTCCGCGCGTCAGGGAGGGGGGCCCAGCGCGGATCCAAGCAATCCGCGCGGATCTCCGAGTTCTCATGTCTATGCCATTGTTTGTTTCCCTGTACTATAGAGGTGGTCGGAGGAGCGCGCCGCATCGCCGATGCATCGCCGATGCGGCTCGATGTGGATCCCTTAGGGCTTGTCGGCTTTTCGCCAATCGTCTTGTGGGGATCGAGTCAGATAAATCCAGGTAAATGGCAGATAAATCGAGGTAACTCAAGGTAAACCCAGGTACATCGAAATAAATCCAGGTAAATCCAGGGATCTCCTGGGAAAGTTGGAGCAACTCGCGGCCGCTCCAGCGCGAGCCGAAGGCCGGCAGCAGTCATTGAGCCCTTCACGAGTGGATCCCGATTTCCTCCACGTCGACGTTGCCGAGGCATCGCCCACGTCGACGATGCATCGACGATGCATCGCCGAAGTTCTCCGCCCACGCGTACGGATCAGGCCCCAGAGCGCAGCAGCCCAGCGCGCGCGGGGGGGGGGGACGGCCCGCGCGGCGCTGGGCCGCGCCCCTCGTCGGAGGCGGAGCACTCCGCCTGCGCCGCCCAGACTCTGACACCCTGGCCGGATTATCAGGGCACTTGGTATCGCTCGGACGTGTGCATTTTTTCTCGGCGAGAACCATCGAGTACCATCCTGGATCATCGAGCAAAAAAAACACGCACGAAACCGAAAAATGCACGGGAAATGTACGTCCGAGCGATGGCGAGGGCACGTCGGCGCACCTGTGATGTCAGCGTTGAGTTAAGGGCTCGTCCCTTGCGGAGCTCGAGCAGGATACGACAGGGAGGAGGCCCCGAGTTGCCTTCCAAGACGCCCCCCGCCCTGCCTGATGACGCACGTCGCCCCCCGCTCCCCCGCCCCTCGCGCCTCCCTGCCGTTGTGCGCGCCGCCCAGGGACGAGGCTCGGCTCCCCCTCTCCGAAGGCAAGATTCGAAGGCGCGCCGCAGACGCGCGCGGGCCATCCACGGCCAACTGTAGCAGCAGCACAGTCGAATCTAAGAGACAGGTTTTGTGAACTTTGTCTCGATGCTCCCTAGGTCCTTCACCTGTCTTCCATCGAAGGAGAAAGGACTTCATAAACATACACTTTTGGCGCTCCGCGCGGATTTCTTGGATCCGCGCTTGGGCCCCCCTGGCGGCGCCTCCGGCGCCACCGCTGGCGCGCTCCGCGCGCCAGGGAGGGGGTTCCAGCGCAGATCCAAGAAATCCGCGGCGAAGTGCCAGTAGTTTTTTTGTTTATGGCGATTGTTCTTCTTGTACGAAGGCAAGACTTAAGCCGGGCACGTCCCTCTACAGGAGGAATATTCTGAACTAGTCAAACAAATAAGATGGAGACGATTTGCCGAGTGTTTTTTTTGTTGTTTACTATTTTCTATTTTTCGCCCGAGATCCGCCTGTAGGAGGACATGCCCGACCTAAGGCAAGATTCAAGGATTGAATTCGAAGTCTATCACAATGACGGTGGGTTGGAGCCCCAGGAATGCACGTCGCGGTGAAGCGGGCGGGAAGACCCCCTCCCCGCCGCACCTCTAACCCCGGGCTTCTGTGCGATCCCGTGGGTGGCCGTCCTCGCCTCTCGTTGGGGTGTACGGCCCTTTTCCCACGGGCTTGTGCTCTCACCCGGCGACGAGGAGGAATGGGAGGATGAGGAGGGCGCCTCTGCCTGTTTTCTCCCATGTCCACTGGCAGGTTGCCTGCTGTCCGTCGTCTGGTCGTTCCCCCGTCCTTTCGCTTGCCTGCCTGGAGGTGGAGGTGCACGAGGGCTTCGCTCCGTCGGAGAAGGGAGGAGGCAGAGGAGGAGAAGGGAGGAGGAGGAGGAGGAGGGAGGAGGAGGAGGATGAGGAGGAGGACGAGGAAGAGGGGGAGGTTGCCAGGAGGGTGTCGGGGTTGGAGCAGGTGGACTGAAGGGTCGGTTCTGACTCAGGATTTGTCGGAAGTGGGCCTGAGAGCAGTGTTGCCAGGCAGGTGCGGGGATGGGACTAGGTGGCCCTCAGGCTCA
>CAUYUJ010016235.1:152376-272376 GCA_963575745.1 Prorocentrum cordatum | reverse complement strand
GACATCATCGCAGATCGCAGCCCCCCAGGGACGGCGAGGTCCCGCTCAGGTCTGCGCGGTGCCCCACTCCGCTGGACCCACCAGCAGCCCTCGAAAGTGGCGACAGCATCGCAGATCGCAGCCCCCCAGGGACGGCGAGGTCCCGCTCAGGTCTGCGCGGTGCCCCACTCCGCTGGACCCACCAGCAGCCCTCGAAAGTGGTGACAGCATCGCAGATCGCAGCCCCCCAGGGACGGCGAGGTCCCGCTCAGGACTGCGCGGTGCCCCACTCCGCTGGACCCACCAGCAGCCCTCGAAAGTGGCGACAGTATCGCAGATTGCAGCCCCCCAGGGACGGCGACCAGTGCTCTATTCAAAACGAATGCCCAGCCAAGAAGGGTTCGGAGAAAATAGTATTGGAAGTATGTTTTCACGATGTTTGGACTATTTGGGGGTATTGTTGGAGTATGTTGGATTTTTCACCCCAAATCCGCCTGTATGGGGACACGCCCGACCTAACTCCATGGGAAGGAAGCGGCATCTCAAGGCCGGTGAGTTCAACTGGTTTTGAGTTTTTATGTTTTAGATTTCATGTAATAGTTTATGATATCATGTCACCGAGTGGTCTTCAGCATTCTTCAGCCCATCCCGCCATCGTGTCTGGATTGTGTGTCGGAGTCCTCGCGGGTCTTCTTGGGATCTGTTCGGAGCGCTCTCGGGCGCCTCTTGGGAGCAATTGCGGGGCTTGGGAGCCTTTTTGACCGTTTGGGGAGCCTCTTGGGGGCCTCTTGAAGGGGGTACGCAGTTTTGGTGTGCCCGGGCATACGTGGGTTTGCCCAAAGCGAACGGGTTAGATTATCGGCCGACACTTCCTTCCTCCCCCATCCACTGGAGAACCCGGGTTATCGCCGAAAACAAATATTTGGTCAGGGCATTCCAATCGTGCCTCAGGGCACGGTGGCGGATACATACACACACAAACACACACGAACACGCACACACGCCCACGCGCACGCGCACGCGCACGCTCACGCGCACGCACACGCACACGCACACGCACACGCACACGAACACGAACACGCACACGCAAACGCATACACAAACGAACACGCACAGGCACACGCACACGCACACGCAGACGCACACACAATGCACAATACACAACACGCAACACACACATACCACACAACACAACACACGTCACGCAACACACACACATCACACACAACACAACACACATCACACATCACACAACACACAACACACATAACGCACAACACACAACACACACCACACACCACACAACATACAACACACTACGCACACCACACAACACAACCCACACTACACAAAACACACTACACAACAAACACAGCACACAACACAGCACACAACACACAATACACAACACACAAGACACAACACACAACACCACGACACACAACACACGACACACGACACACGACACAACACACGACACACGACACACAACAGACAGCACACAACACAGCGCACAATACACATCACACAGCAAACACCACACAACACACAACAGGCAACACACAACACAACACACAACACATTACACACAACACACAACACACAACACAACGTAGCATACAACACAACACACACACACACATCACACAACACACAACACAACACACAACAAGCAACACACAACACGCAACACACAACACACAATACACACCACACAACACACACACACATTCACTTTAGTTGCGTTGGCGGCCGGGCAGAGGACGACTGCTCTGGCGGGTTGGCAACAGGGAGCGCCCTGTATGCAAATCGATGCCGCAATGCACGAGGGAGGAGGAGGGGGCCCGGCGCGACGGGGGGGAGGAAGCCGGGCCCGCTCAGGCAAGTCGCCGGCTGCGGCGGAGGGGGGCGCCGTGGGGAGGGGGGGGCAGCGGCGGCGCTGAGCAGCGGCCGGATGGGGGGAGCAACGCGTCCGAAGCGGAAACTGCACCGCGGAGGACAGATATGGCAGACGGCGCCAGGGATGAGTCGAGGCGCCGCGACCAGAGGGCTTGCGAGGCGCGGCGGGAGGCGGAAGCAGGGCGCAGGCGGCCACGATAGCGCCGCGAGTGGCGAAACCGTGGCATGGCGCGAGGGCGGTGGATTCAGACCGAGAGGCGGAGTCACGCCACAAGTCACCCGCCTCGAACGTATCCCTATCCCTAAGATCGACGCGCCAAGAGGCGATGACAATCTTCGGGATGCGCCCTGAAAAACGAAGGGAATGCCTAAGATTGGCATTGCGTTGAGGCGATGCTCAGCTTAGGGATAGGGATATGTTCCAGGCTGGTAAATAAGGGGGAGCGGCAAGGGCTCCCCCGAGGGCGCGAAGTTATCCGCGCTTCGCGCTTCGCGGTCCTCGTTTCTCCTCCCCCTCCTCCTCGTCCTCCTCATCTCCCCTTGGGGGGGCGGCGCGAGGGCGCGAAGTTATTCGCGCTTCGCGCTTCGCGGAGCGCGAAGCGCGAAGTTGGGAGCCCTAGGAGCGGCGTGGCACAGGGCAGCAGCAGGCAGCGGGCACGCGGGCTCACGGGTGGGCAGGGGCGCCGAGGCCCGGGGGGGCCTGCGAGGCGCAGCGGGAGGCGAGAGAGCGGAGCAGCGGAGGGCGCGGCGATGCGCGATTGCGCGTCACGCGCTGGCTAGGGTCAGGAGGGAAAGAAACACACAGCAACAATGAATCCTCGATTCCCCAGAAAATATGGGGAAATATGGGAAGTGGGGGGGAAGACAGAAACCCAGAAAATATGGGAAAATATGGGGAATATTTCCCAACCATGTGGTGTTGGGTCCTCGTTTTGAAGAGACAGCGCCCCGCGTTCCCACCTTCCTCCCGCTGCCCCCTCCCTCCTCCCCCTTCTCCTCCCTGCGTTTCACCCACCTAGTACAGCGTTTCGTGGCCCCATAGGGTGCTCCGCCGAAGGCCCCAGTGGCAGGGTCCGCATGCAGTTCCACCTCCATTTCGGCGCACCCCTCAAACGTTTCGTGGCCCCCATAGGGTGCTCCACCCAGGCCCCTGTGGCAGGGTCCGCATGCAGTTCCACCTCCATTTCGGCGCACCTCTCACACGTTTCGTGGCCCATGGGGTGCTCCACCGAAGGCCCCAGTGGCAGGGTCCGCATACAGTTCCACTTCCATTTCGGCGCACCCCTCACACGTTTCGTGGCCCTATAGGGTGCTCCGCCGAAGGCCCCAGTGGCAGGGTCCGCATGCAGTTCCACCTCCATTTCGGCGCACCTCTCACACGTTTCGTGGCCCTATAGGGTGCTCAGCCGAAGGCCCCAGTTGCAGGGTCTGCATGCAGTTCCACCCCCATTTCGACGCACTCCTCGGACGTTTCGTGGCCCCATAGGGTGCTCCGCACCTCTCACACGTTTCGTGGCCCCATAGGGTGCTCCGCCGAAGGCCCCAGTAGCAGGGTCCGCATGCAGTTCCACCCCCATTTCAGCGCACCCCTCACACGTTTCGTGGCCCCCATAGGGTGCTCCACCGAAGGCCCCCAGTGGCAGGGTCCGCATACAGTTCCACCTCCATTTCGGCGCACCCCTCACACGTTTCGTGGCCCTATATGGTGCTTCACCGAAGGCCCCAGTGGCAGGGTCAGCATGCAGTTCCACCCCCATTTCGGCACACCCCTCACACGTTTCGCGGCCCCATAGGGTGAGGCCCCAGTGGCAGGGTCCGCATGCAGTTCCACTTCCACTTCGGCGCGCCTCTCACACGTTTCGTGGCCCGATAGGGTGCTCCGCCGAAGGCCCCAGTGGCAGGGTCCGCATGCAGTTCCACCCCCATTTCGGCGCACCCCTCACACGTTTCGTGGCCCTATAGGGTGCTCCGCCGAAGGCCCCAGTGGCAGGGTCCGCATGCAGTTCCACCTCCATTTCGGCGCACCCCTCACACGTTTCGTGGCCCCCATAGGGTGCTCCACCCAGGCCCCAGTGGCAGGGTCCGCATGCAGTTCCACCTTCATTTCGGCGCACCTCTCACACGTTTCGTGGCCCATGGGGTGCTCCACCGAAGGCCCCAGTGGCAGGGTCCGCATGCAGTTCCACCTCCATTTCGGCGCACCTCTCACACGTTTCGTGGCCCCACAGGGTGCTCCGCCGAAGGCACCAGTGGCAGGGTCCGCATGCAGTTCCACTTCAATTTTGGCGCACCCCTCTCGAACGTTTCGTGGCCCCATCGGGTGCTCCACCGAAGGCCCCAGCGGCAGCGCCCGCATGCGGTTCCACCTCTATTTCGGCGCACCCCTCACACGTTTCGTGGCCCCATAGCGAGCTCCACCGAAAGCCACAGTGCTGTGTTCGCATGCGATTCCACCCCCCCATTTCGGCACACCCCTCACGAGTTTCGTGGCCCGATAGGGTGCTCCGCCGAAGGCCCCAGTGGCAGGGTCCGCATGCAGTTCTACTCCCCATTTCGGCGCACCCCTTGCACGTTCCGCGGCCCCATAGGGTGCTCCACCGACGGCTCTGGTGGCAGCGTCCGCATGGCGTACCCGTACCAATTTTGGCACACCTGTCACACGCGTCGTGACCCCAGAGAGGTTCACCGAGGTCGATACCCACAACTGCGTCACTCACAACTGCACATGGTTGGGTTCCTCGCCAGGATAATTTTATTTGTGTGTATTTATTTGTGTGTCCCAGGGCCCCTCCATAGGGGGCGGGAAGCGGGAAGACAGGACCGCGCCGAAAGGGGGAGCGGCGTGGGCCAGGGGGGCCACTGGGGCGGGGCGGGCGCCGAAACCAGATGGCCTACGAGGCGCATGTCGCGATGGCGGGGCAAGGCGCCGCAGGAGCGCGGCAGCGTCCAGCGCGCCGGTGACCAGTGGACGGATGCGAGGTCTGAGAACCAGGCAGAGGGCGAGGACCCTGGTGGGGGCACCAAGGTCGCCCAGCCGGCATGGGGCCCGGCGCAGAAGTCGTTAGTGCCACAGGCGGGGCCTGGGCAAAACCTGCAGAAGGCCAGCGAACCCGGGCCGTAGCGGGAGGAAGCGGCGGCGGGGCAGGGCACCCTCGGGGCCGGAGTGGGGGGGGGGCCCAGGGGCCGAAGGCAGGCGGCAAGTCCAGCCTGCCTAGGCGCGGGCCAGCCGCCCCCCGGGAGGGGCGGCGCCCGGGCGGAGGCAAGGAGGCCACAAAGCAGCCACCCCGCGCGGTAGCAAGGAGCCCCCGAGGAGAAGCACGACGGCCGGCGAAGCGGCGCAGTGCACGGGGGGGCACCGTGGACAGCCGCAGGGCCAGGAGAGCATGCGTGAAGAGCAGATTCCGAGCGGAAGGTGGAGGTCGGCGGGGGGGGGCGCCGAACAGATGCATGCGGCGAAAGGAGAGCCGCAAAGGCAAGGGTGGAGGAGGGCAGACGGCCAAGTGGGCCACTGCCCAAGTCCTGCAGATGATTCAGAATAGGTCCCAGTGGTGCGGCAGCTGCGGAGGGCTACCAGCGGTGGCTGCTCGAGGCTGACCAGGGCTGACGAGTGGGGTCGTTGTTGGGCCAGGAGGAGTCGGCAGGGCGCTTGTCTTTCCCCTGCGGCGAGGGCCTCTTCCCCTTGCCCTTGGCAAGCTCAGCACTCTGTCTCCTCTCGTCAAGTTCTCGATGCCACTCAGAGTCCCGATCGACTCGGATGCCCTTGTACCTGCAAAGGCCGCGGACATCGTAGTTGGACTGGCTGGGCTCACGTACGAAGCTCTGGCAAAATTCAGCCAGGTGCCGCTTGGGGTCCATGGTGGAGTGCTGTCTCCTCTCATGGTCACAGACGGCATTCCAGCCGATCGCCAGCATGGGGCCGCGTTCCTTTTTGAGGCCTTTGACCATCTCCTGCCAGTCCTCCCTCGATTTGGTATCACAGTTCTGGGTGGGGTGCCGCGCCACCTCGTGCCGCGGCTCGCAATAGAGCGGATCCGTGGCATCGCATCGGGTCGGAGGCATTGGGTCGGGGGGCGGTTGCCAAGACGTTGGCTCCTGCCGCGGAGGCGGAGTTCGCTCCGCTGTCCCATCTGCGCCACCTTCTGGAAGCGCCCGGGTCGTGTTGCTCATCGCTCCCGGGGGTCTCTGCGCGGCGGCTCCTCCGCGGCAGTCAGTCAGCAGGGCGCCGGCGCCGAGCTGCTCGTCCACTCCCAGGAAATCATGGGAAAATATGGGAAGTGGGGGGGAAGACAAAAACCCAGAAAACATGGGAGAAGATGGGGAGTCCTTTTATTTGTATGTATTTATTTGTGTGTCCCAGGGCCCCTTCAGAGGGGGCCACGCGAGCAGACGTCTGAGAGGAGCTACTTGGGCCACGTCGCCTCTCGGAGTGGCTGCTTGCTGGGCTGCCAGTGGGAGGGAGGTCGCTCCTGGGGGCCCCAGTCGCAGGCGGATGCATCGGAGCGTCCACGAGACGCCGGGGGGGCTTGAGCTGCCGTCGCCATGGCCACGCCCCGCCTCTGGGGAGTTTCCTGGCAGTGCAGCCGGGCGCGCGCCCCCCTCCGTTGGCGGCGGTCGCCGCCGATCTGCGCCTCGCAGGAGGGGGCGGGCGGGCTGCCGTCAGGCCGGTCGGGGCTCGGCCGAGGTGGTGCTGGGGGGGGCGCGGGGCAATGCTGCTGGGCTGCGCAGGGCAATGCTGCGGGGCTGGCTGGGCCCAGGCTCTTCCTTTGGCTCTGCGTTCTGGGGGCAGCCTGCTGCCGCCTGCGTGGGAGCGCCTGGCCGCGCCAGTGAGGGCTAGCTTCCTCCTTGCCGCTGTCTGTCGGTGCCCGCGCGCCAGCGGGTGTTGAATCGACGTGATCCCTTTATAGCTCAGGTAGCCGAGCAGGATGTCCTGGCTGTACCGAGCAGGGTCTCGTCCCTTCACGGGTGCTCGGGGGTCGTGTTTGCTGCGGTGCATACCCTTTTCGTCAGGTCCCTTGTGGGGGCTGGGGGGGGGGCTTGGGGGGGCCCTGGCGGTGAAGGTGGCCGACCAGCAGGGCCAGGGTGGCACGCGCGCCGCCTCGCTGGGCTCCCAGGGGGGGCCCAGAGGGTGGGGTGGAATCGCCGTAGACGGAGGCGAGGCATTCCTGACAGTTTGCGGCGGGCCATGCCCTGGGGTCTTGAAGGCGCGCTCATGCATTTCCCGGGCCTGCGAAGCGAGGGGGGCGCGTTCTCCTTCGTCCGTGCCCTCCAGCGCTCGCCGTCCTCCGCGAGAAAGGCTGATCGGGCAAACGTCAGCATGAAGTGCGCGATTGTATTGTCCGCACTTCCGCGCGCAGAGTCCAGATGAATGTGCAGCGCGGCTACTGGAGCCGCAATGTCCCTTGCCCTATGGTTGGCGCAGGTCGGTGGGTCAACGCAGGGAAGTCCATCCAGGAGGCGGACTGGGGGCCGCGCCGGCGGTGTTGACCGTCTTGCGTGGGCGTCTCCGTCTGTCCTCCGTGCTGAGGCTGAACAGTTAGGCCATGGTCGCGTGCGGACGCGGGGGCTGCGGGGGTCGACGCGGCGGCGTTCCGGCGTTGCCCTGCCGCGACGGGTAGAGGATAGCTGCGTGTCTCGGCGGCTGCGGCTTGTCTGGCGCTGTCGCGAGGATGCTGGGCTGCTGCCTGGGGAGTGGCTGGTGAGCGCGGAGGTCGACCTGCTCCTGGGTGGCCTGCCAGCGCTGCCCAGCCTGTTGGCGCCCAGGCTGCGAGGCCGTCGG
This sequence comes from Prorocentrum cordatum, assembly GCA_963575745.1. Lineage (NCBI taxonomy): Eukaryota > Dinophyceae > Prorocentrales > Prorocentraceae > Prorocentrum > Prorocentrum cordatum. Next base: position 264,722 of record CAUYUJ010016235.1, on the reverse strand, counting down.
CGGGTCGGACTGCGACTCTGGGGGCGCTGCCGCTGTGGGGCGGGCGGGGCTGTAGCGCCTGCGGCCCTTGCGTCCTACCGGGGTGCGCCCGCCGTCGCTGGCGTGGGGGCCCAGGCGCCTAAGGAGGGTCTGGTAGCTGATCGTCGACGGGAGGCGGAGGCAGGCTGCCCTGTGAGCGCGATTGCGAAGGGTCAACCGACGCAGGGAGAGGGGCGCAGCCTTGGGGAAGAGGGCGCGCCCATCCCTCTCGAGGACGGCCCTGGCCTGGCTTGGGCGGGCGCCCCGCAGGTGTGCGAGACTGTCCTCGCAGAACCACGTGTCGTTCCGTCGTGTGCTGGCGAACGCTTGCGCGCCTGCATGGAAGAGCGGGTGCCCGTGGCACAGCTGGAGCTGTAGATCCTTGCCAGGGCGGAAGATGAACGTGCCCAACGGGGTATCTCCGCAACGCACGCATGCACGCACGCACGCACGCGCGCACGCGCGCGCGCACGCACGCACGCGCGCACGCACACTTACACACACACACACTCACACTCATACACACTCACACTCGCACTCGCACTCACTCACACACATTCACACTCACACTCCACACTCACACTCACACTCACACTCACACTCACACTCAAACTCACTCTCACGCACACAGACACACACATGTATACATACGTGCATACATACACACATACACACACTCACACTCACGCACACAGACACACATACACACATATATACATACATACATACATACAAACATACATACATACATACATACATACATACATACGTACGTACGTACGTACGTACGGACGCACGTACATACATACATACATACATCCATACATACATACATGCATACATACATACATACATGCATGCATGCATGCATGCATACATACATACATTCATCCATCCATCCATCTATCCATCCATCCATCCATCCATCCATACATACATATACATACACATACACATACACATACACATACACATACATACGTACATACATACATACATACATACATACATGCATGCATACATACATACATACATACACACATGCATACATACACTCACACTCACGCACACAGACACACACATACATGCATGTATGCATACATACATCCATACATTCATACATACACGCATTCATGCATACATACGTACATACATGCATGCATGCATGCATGCAGGCATGCATGCAGGCATACGTACATACATGCATACATACATACACACATACATGCACACACATACACACACTCATACATACAACCATACGCACGTACGTACATACGTACATACGTACATACGTACATACTTACATACGTACATACGTACATACGTACATACGTACATACATACATACATACATACATACATACATACATTCATACATACATACATACGTACGCACGTACGTACGTACACGCATACATATCTACCTACCTACCTACCTACCTACACGCATACATGCATGCATGCATACATACACACATACATACATACATGCATCCATACATACATGCATACATACATTCATACCTACCTACCTACCTACATGCATACGTACACACATACATACATACATGCACGCACACACACACTCACACACACATACACACACGCTCGCGGACACTCACGCACGCACACGCGCGCGCGTACATAATTATACAGTCGTTTGCGGCGGAAGACCGCTAAGTACATAGTGATGCATTCGCTGCGGCGGCGCTGGCCGCGCGCCCGCGGGGACCCGTCGGCCCCTCTGTCGCGCAGGCAGCTCTGGCGCGCCCTGCGCGGGCGGGCGCCCAGCTCGGCCGAGGGCAGCAGGGCAGCTTCGGACCCGCCTGGCGCGGCCGAGGGGCGCGGCGCGCCCGCCCAGCGCGGGGCCCCGGCGGCGGGGCGCGGCCCTGCGGCGGGTCTGCTTGGGCCCCTGGCAGGGCAGCCTGCCCTGGGCAGCTGCGCACCTCGGTGCGATTCGAAACGGGTACGGAAAGCGCGGGTGCGCAGACTGGCAGCAGTTCCTTCTGGCCTCCCAGATGGGGTCGGAGCGGATGGGGTCGGAGGGCCGCGCCGCATCGCCGATGCATCGGCGATGCGGTTCGATGTGGAGCCAGGTCTTTTCCACGCTGGCGTCACCGGATGCACCGACGACGTCGCCGACGCATCGCTTGTGCATCGCCGATGCATCGCCGATGCGTTTCCGATGCGTCGCCGATGTATCGGCGATGTGGCGCGCCGACCCCACCTCCTCCGACCCCATCTTGGAGGCCTCTAGTTCCTGTCCGATCCGAGCAGGATTCGTCGTCGGCGTCGCCGCGGGCGTGGTACATTTGGGACAAGAGGTCGCATGTGCCGCATCGGCCGCTGTCGGGTAGGGACAGCAGCTGTTGTTGGGTATCGTATTCCTTTTTTCCGTACCCGTGCCGGGCGTGCGCAGCATCGGGCAGCGGTCACAGATCAAAAAAGGCGGGCGGGCAGGGACCGACCAGCTTCGGAGGCCTGGAGGTCAGCACCAGCACCAGGATCAGCGGTGTGCCTCCACCGAGGGAAGGTGATCCCGATCTCGGTGATGGTAATATTCGAGCCTCCTGGTTTTCGTTTTCGGGCGTTTCGGATGTTTCCAAAGTCTCGGGGGTTTCTTCGGAAGTTCTCCAGGGTTTTCGAGACGTGGGGGTTGACGGGGATATGTTCAGGGGGGAACGCAGGGGCCCAAGATTGCCAAGCCATCGCCGAGGCAAAGGCGCCCGATATTCAGAAGTTCAGAGTATTTTGTTGACTATGTTTCATTCTTCCTCCAAAGTCCGCATGTAAGGGGACGTATGTATCGGTCGATGTCCCCCTGAGCTGGACCTCCCCTTGACGCTGCCACTCGCTCATGCGCCTCTGCCTCCTCCGGCCTGCGCTGGCGTCGGCGTCGGCGTCGATGCCGAACATCGACGCCGTCGTCGTCGCCGCCGCCGGATAGCACTCCTAGAGATAAGTCGGGCATGTCCCTCTACAGGAGGAATCTATACGCAAGTAGTGAGAACACAGTCGGGGGACGATTTTTCGACAGTTCTGGACCATTTTGAAGCGTTGTTGGACTATGTTGCAGCTTTCGTCTGAAATCCGCCTGCAGGGGGACATGCCCGCCCCAATCCTAGAGGCGCTTCCTGTCGGAGCCGTGCCGCCCCTGTGCCAGGCAGCGCTGCTGCTTCTCTTGGCCGTCCTGCCTCTGCAGCCACCGGGCCGTGTGGATTTCAAAAGGGCGGTTGCCGACCCTCCCAGACCTCTGCCGTCCCGGAACCCAAACAGGGTGGAGGCTTTTTCTGGAGCGTGTCTCTTGATTGCTTGGGGCCTAATGGGCGTTATAGCCCCCGGCCCCCCCTCCCCCCTTCCCATAACGTAACGCCCCGCCCCCCCCCAAGTGCGCTCCGGGCACTGCCGCCGTGCGCGCGCCGGGGGGGAGGCGTTGCATTATACCCCCCCTGGCCCCTCCCCGCACCCCCCCATGATATGCCCATTATCGCCTCACAAAAAAACGCGCTCCTGCCGTTTCCGGCCACCTGGGCTCCAGGACCGTCCGACAACGACCTCCCGAGGGTTCTTCGTTGCAGATTTTGGGACGACGGCCCAGCCCCCCGGAGAAGTGTCGGGGCCCGCGGATTGAGAGCATCGAGACAGCCGATGTCTGGGTTGGCGCTACCAAGCAGTACAAAGTCCTACCTCGCGTGCTCTTCCCTTTGTGCACTCCACTCCAGCTGCCGGCCAGTCTGGTACACGTTGGCAGCGGGGGTGCTCCAAAGCTACGGTGGGCTTAATCGCTTAGCCCCTTTTTCAGAAATGCAGAGTGCATCAATGTGTGTGAGAGAGAGAGAGAGAGAGAACGGCCCTTCCCGAGGGCTAGGACGACCGCGCCATGTTGAAAGGGACTCGCCCTCCATCCATGTAACTGAAGCAAGCTTTTGAAACTAATGTGCGCGGCGCTGAGGTGACAGCCCAATTTGGAAAAAGAGCCGCCCTCCGGACCCCATTTTGAAAATAACCCCCCATCCAATCTGTGTAATTTTTGCGAGCCTTTTTGACGAGTGTGCGCGGCTCTACGGCGAGAGCCCCATTTTGAAAACCACCTGTGCTCCATCCTTGTAGATGAGCACAGCTTCGAACACGAATGTGCGCGGTGCTAGGGCGAGAGCTTTATTGTGAAAGGACCCCCCTTCCATCCGTGTGACTGTTGCGAGGTGTAAGCTTCATGATCATAATGGATCCGCAGGCGAAACGCCTGGCCCGCCTTACCAGCACTTCTTGGGTTCCGATAGGGAGGAGTTATCTGATCGAAAACAGATAAAGGATGAGGATGAGGAGGATAATACCGAGGAGGATGCGAGGGAGGAGGAGGAGGAGGAGGAGGAGGAGGAGGAGGAGGAGGAGGAGGAGGAGGGAGAGGAGGAGGAGGAGACCAAGGAGGAAGAAGCGCGGATGAGGGCTGTCTTGGGTCTCTCGTCGGGTGTTTGTGGCTTTCTATCTGAGGGGCCTTTGAGAGTGCTTTTTAACCCTCTGGGCCCGTAACGCGCTTTATGCCCCCCCTCCCTCCCCCCCTAAACGTAACGCCCGCCCCCCCCCCGCCTCCAGCACTGCCGCAGTGCGCGCACGCAGCACAGTCTCGCAATGTTCGGTCGCAGCGCCTGCGTTTCATCGCAGGCCATTGTGGCGCTCTCATGCTAGTTGCTACTGTGGTGCTCGCGGGCTACCATGGTGCTCTCGGGCTGCTGGTGTTCAAGGGCTGGTGTCACTTTCACAGGCTCATTGCCCGTACTTGCAGACATGGTGCTGCGCTCACAGGCTATTGTTGCACTTGCAGGGTCCGGCATGTTTTTACGCATGCGCGCGGAGTTCAATCGGTAACCTGGTGCTGGCAGGGTAGCATCAGTTGTAGTAGTGGTATTGGTGACAGAAACAGCGGCAACGGGAGTATCAGTAGCAGTGGTACCAGGAGGGGAGGGAGGATGGAGGCAGGGTGGAGGGGGACGGGGTGGGCGTAGTCGTCATAATCGTCGTCGTGGTGGTCTTGTGGTCGTGTTGATAGTTGCTGTGACTGTTGTAGCCGTCGTCGTCGTCGTCAGAATCGTCGTGGTCTTCGGATCCGTCTTGGTCGTAGCGGCAGTCGTCGTAGTCTGCGTGTGATCGTCATTCTGATCGTTGTCGTGACTATCGTAATTGTCGTAGTCTTGGTAATCCTCTTGGTCGTCGACTTAGTCGTCGTGATCATCCTTCCGGTCGTCATCGTGGTCGTCGTCGTGTGGTCGTCAGAAAATATAGTCGTGTTCTCACAGTTAGTTGCTCACCAGTAGTATGCGTGCGTAAAGGCACCACTGTTGCTCGCTTCCTCCTTCGGGCCGAGGCGGCGCCCAGATTCCTCCCAGAGCAGAAGTCCACAGCAGAAGTGTACTCGACGTAGGGGTTGTGGTGTGCACGTGTGCTGCTGTGCACGTCCTCGCTGCGGTGTGCGCAGGCGCTCCCGTGAACGCGGCTGCTGCGGTGGGTGTGCGCAGGCGCCATGGTGCACGAAAGCAACAAGGAGGAGGAGGAGGAGGAGGAGGAGGAGGAGGAGGAGGAGGAGGAGGACAGTGTTGTACACGCAGGAGTTGCGGTGCACACGGGCGCTGTGCTGCACGCGGACACGCCGGTGCGCCTTGCGGTGCATGCCGTGGTGCGCACGGGCGCTGCGGTGCCGGAGCCAGACGGCGGGCGGGGGACGTCACGTCAGGCCCCCCCCCTAGCTTGCCCTCCCCCCTGCCCCCACGACGCCAGGGCATGTGAGGGCGCTCTTGGTCGGGCCGCCTCACGCATTCGGATGCCGCATTTGGGGGGCTTTTGAGCCGTCTTCGGGGCGCCTTTGGGCTCTCCTGGGCCGTCTTGGGCGCCGTCGTGGGGCCGCCTCTGAAGGCCGAAAAAGGCACATTTCGGAGCGGCAAAGAAGAACCGCAGGAACTCCCTGCGGACCCCTTGGAGCCTTCTTGGGGCATTGTGCCTCTCGGGCCGTCTTGGGGCCACCTTGGTTCGTCTTGGGGCCAGCTCGCGTCACTGGAAACCTACGGGAGGTCGAACAGTTATCCTCAAGTCCAGCGCGCCACACACCACTCACCCCTCCTCCTCCTTCTCGGAGCCGCACATCTGTGCACGGTACCGCGCTGGAGCGAGGTCTGATGGCAGGGTCGGACGAAGGGGGCCAGAGGAGGGAAAGGTACCCATACCGCTACCCTTCCCTCGTCTTCCCCCTTGTGGGCTTCCCGGGCGGCCCTCGGTCGCCACCGCTGCGTCGCCTCGAAATCCCAGGTGGCACGCACTCCAGGAGAGGTCCGGGGAGCAGCCGTAGTGGTACCTGTTGGTTTCCTCGGTGGGGGGGTCGGAGTGGGGGACCGGAAGGGGGGACCGGGAAAGGGGGGGGTCGGAGTGGAAACGGAGGGCAGGTCGGTACCAAGGGGGGACCGGGAAAGGGGGGGGTTGGAGTCTGCCTCGTGCGGCCGGTTTCGGCTCCCCACCTGGCGCCTTCGCCGATGCTGCCTCGGCGCCGCTCGGCGGCGGGACATGGGCTACGCTCAGGAGGGGAAAAGACGTACTGACACAGTGAATCGGCGATTCCCAGGAAAATGTGGAGAACTATGGGAAGTGGGGGGGGAGACGAAAACCCAGAACACATGGGAAACTATGGGGAAATCTGGGATGTGTGTCTATTTCGTTGTGTCCCAGGGCCCCTTTAACTGCGTGATCGGACCTTTACCAGCCCCCCGTTTCGTCCGGCCCGAGCCGTTCGGCGCCGATCCTAGGAGCCCGCGAGGATCTCCGAAAGCTGATGCTCATGCAGTCGTTCATTGTTCACCAAGCCACCCCAGCCCAACCTGAAGTCCCCGATCTGCCCTCCATTTCCAGTGGGGCGGGGGGGGGGGTCGGGGAACAGTGAAAAAGCTCGTGTGGAACCCGTACCCCCCCCAGCCCGAAATTCGGGTCTTCGGGTTAGGTTTAAGTCGGGCGCGTCCCTTTACAGGAGGAACATTCAAAAATAGTCAAAAGATAGTCTGGGGACGATTTCTACCTAACAGCGAAGACTGATAGGTTTCTAGTAGCGTCAAAAGAGAGCATCTTGACTCCCAGGGGGGTCTGGGCGGGTGCCGGGGACAACCCGCGGAAGTAGTTTTAAGCAAACAGTTACACACTTCGTGGTCTTCGAGGTCCCAGAACTCCATTCCTGGGCATGATTTTGAATGCCCGGAGCCAACTGTAGGCCACTTCGTGTTCGTGTTCCCAGAACACCATTCCCGGGCCACATTTTGAATGCCCGGAGCCAACTGTAGGCCACTTCGTGTTCTTCGTGTTCCCAGAACATTATTCCCGGGCCACATTTTGAATGCCCGGGGCCAATTGTAGACCACTTCGTGTTCTTCGTGTTCCCAGAACATTATTCCCGGGTCACATGTTGAATGCCCGGAGCCAATTGTAGGCCACTTCGTGTTCTTCGCGTTCCCAGAACACCATTCCCAGGCTACATTTTGATTGCCCGGAGCCAACTGAGGCTGAGGCTGAGGCAGGCTGAGGCTGAGGCAGGCTGAGACTGAGCCTGAGGCAGGCTGATGCTGAGGCTGAGGCTGATGCAGGCTGAGGCTGAGAGGCTGACGCTGAGGCTGAGGCAGGCTGAGACTGAGCCTGAGGCAGGCTGAGGCTGATGCAGGCTGAGGCTGAGAGGCTGACGCTGAGGCTGAGGCAGGCTGAGGCTGAGGCTGAGGCCGAGGCAGGCTGAGGCTGAGGCTGAGGCAAGTCGAGGCAGACTGAGGCTGAGGCTGAAGCTGAGGCAGGCTGAGGATGAGGATGAGGCTGTGGCTGAGGCTGAGGCAAGCTGCGGCTGAGGCAGGATGAGGCTGAGGCTGATGCAGGCTGAGGCTGAGGCAGGCTGAGGCTGAGGTTGAGGCAGGCTGAGGCTGAGGCTGAGGCCGAGGCAGGCTGAGGCTGAGGCCGAGGCAAGCCCAGGCAGGCTGAGGCTGAGGCTGAGGCAGGCTGAGACTGAGGCTGAGGCTGTGGCTGAGGCTGAGGCAAGTTTCGGCTGAGGCTGAGGCTGAGGCTGAGGCAGGCCGAGGCTGAGGCGGATGCAGGCTGGGGCTGACGCTGAGGCTGAGGCAGGCTGAGGCTGAGGCTGAGGCCGAGGCAGGCTGAGGCTGAGGCTGAGGCCGAGGCTGAGGCTGAGGCTGAAGCTGAGGCAGGCTGAGGCTGAGGCTGAGGCTGAGGCTGAGGCTGCAGGCTGAGGTTGAGGCTGATGCAGGCTGAGGCTGAGGCAGGCTGAGGCTGAGGCTGAGGCAGGCTGAGGCTGAGGCTGAGAGGAGGCAGGCTGAGGCTGAGGCTGAGGCAAGAGGCTGAGGCTGAGGCTGAGGCAAGCTGAGGCTGAGCTGAGGCAGGCTGAGGCTGAGGCTGAGGCTGAGGCTGGCAGGCTGAGGCAGGCTGAGGCTGAGGCTGAGGCAGGCTGAGGCTGAGGCTGAAGCAGGCAGGCTGAGGCTGCTGACTGCGAGAACAGCAGAATTCTACAGTTGGATTCTCACCTAAATCTTAAGGGGAATGCTTCCAGATATGCTTCTACACATCGCTGTTAGGTTGCTTTGCCGGGATAATTTGACTATGTTTGAGAGTGTTTGAGCAGTTCTTGGCTATTTTCTATCTTTCTTCCAACATGCGCCTGTAGGAGGACATGCCCGACCTAAAGATTAGGCTGGGGTGGGGTGAGGGGGGTGGGCTTCTTAGAAGCACCCCTGCTTCTTAGAAGGCGCGGGCCTTATCTGTAGATGTAAGGCCGGCGCCTTCTAAGAAGCGGCCTCCTTCTAAGAAGCCCTCCCCCCTCCCTCCACCCCCTTGTGCGCGCCGCCAAGAGATACCCATCGCTTTCCCGATCCGATGCTGACCGATCCTACCGCCTCCCGAGGGAGAGAAAAGTACAGTGCGGACAGAAGCTGCCGGAGGTCCGCGCGGATTTCTCGGATCGACGCCAGACCCCCCCTTCCCTGGCACGCGAAGCGCGCCAGGGGCGGCCCGGCGCCAATCCAAGAAATCCGCGCGGACCTCCGAAAGTTTGTGTTCACATTCCCATCGGTCGTGGAAAGTTAGAGTGAGGGGGCCGAACGGTTATTCGTTGTCCCTGGGTGCGTGGCTTAACTGAGGATCCGTGTTGAGGATTCTGCATGTTGCGTTGCTGCTGTTGTTGTTGTTGCTGCTGCTGCTGCTGTTGTTGTTGTTGTTGTTGTTGTTGTTGTTGTTGTTGAACTCTCACTTCTGAATAATATTTGCAGTTGATCCCCCCTCACCTGTGCATGCTGTTTTTACCTAACAGCGAAGACTGATAGGTGTCTAGTAGTGTCAAAAGAGAGCATCTTGACTCCCCAGAGGGGTCTGGGCGGGTGCCGGGGAGAAGCCGCGGAAGTCGTTCTAAGCAAACAGTTACGCACTTCGTGGTCTTCGAGGTCCCAGAACTCCATTCCTGGGCATGATTTTGAATGCCCGGAGCCAACTGTAGGCCACTTCGTGGTCTTCGAATTCCCAGAACTCCATTCCCATGATTTTGAATGCCCGGAGCCAACGGTAGGCCACTTCGTGTTCTTCGTGTTCCCAGAACACCATTCCCGGGCCACATTTTGAATGCTCGGAGCCAACTGTAGGCCACTTCGTGTTCTTCGTGTTCCCAGAACATTATTCCCGGGCCACATTTTGAATGCCCGGAGCCAACTGTAGGCCACTTCGTGTTCTTCGAGTTCCCAGAACACCACTCCCGGGCCACATTTTGATTGCCCGGAGCCAACTGTAGGAGGAGCAGGGGCAAGAGCACGAGGAGGAGGAGGACGAGCAAGACGAGGAGGACGAGGACGAGCACGAGGAGGAGGAGGAGGAGGAGCAGGAGAAGGAGGACGAGCAGGAGGAGGAGGAGGACGAGGACTCCTCCATGCGAGGACGAGCAGGAGGACGAGCGACTGCGAGGACACCAGAATTCTACACCAGGACTCCTACATGAATCTCAAGGGCAATGCTTCCAGATATGCTTCTACACATCGCTGTTAGGTTGCTTTGCCGGGATAATTTTCTCAATCGAAGTGTGCCCCTCGACGCTCGCACCCTGTTTTTTGACAGGGAAAGTCTTGGTGCTCAAACTGGGCCCCTGGCCCCCAGGGTTACAACAACAACGGCTCCCTCCTGATATTTCCTCCAGATTTACTCAGGACCCCCGCTCCCGCTGGAGATTTTTCTACGATTTACTCAGGATCGGTGCTCCCGCCTGTTACTTCCTCGCAATTTAGTCAGGACCCCCGCTCCCATCTGAGACTTCCTCGCAATTTGCTCAGGAACGGCGCTCCCGCTTGAGACTTCCTTGCAATTGAGTCAAGACTTCCTCGCAATTTAATCAAGACCCCCTTTCCCGCCAGAGAACCCCATACATTTCATTCAGGAATTGCGCTCTCGCCTGTGACTTACATGCAATGTATTCAGACATCGCGCGTTCGACGCTCAGGAAACACGCTGCGCCGAGGACGCCGTTACAATTTACTTAGGAATCGCGCTTTCGCCATACTCAGGCATCCCGCTTGAATGTCCCACCCGCCCGACCCGCCCGTCAGGGGATCGCCCGCCCGTCGTGGGCTCCCGCCAGAGACTTCCTTCAGGAGCGGCGCTTTCGCTCAGGACTTCCTCGAACGTTCACGCTCTTACCGTCCTGTTCCTCCTCCCTCTCCCTCCTTCCTTCTCCCTCGTCTCCTCCCTTCTCTCTCCCACCTCTCGTCCCTCGTCCTTGTGCCTCTCTGCCCCATCCCCTCTCCCTCCTCTCCCTCCCCCCTTCTCTCTCCCCTCTCCTGCCTTCTCCCTCCCTCTTTTTTTGTTTTTCTCTCTCTCTCTCTCCCCTCTCTCTCTCTACCTCTCTTATCTGTCGTTCTCTTTCTCTCTCTGCCTCTGATCAACCCCCTACCTCTTCGCTCCTTTTCTCCTGGCGTTTTCTCTCTTCCTTCTTTCCCCCCTCCCTTCCTCCCGCTTTCCCTCGTTCTCCCCTTCCTCTTTCTGCAGGGCCCACACCAATTTCAATGGCGGGCACGTGTACGCCCACGGAGGATTGTCCGCCCATTGAGGTTTGCCCGCCAGTCTTGAGCCCGCCGCCCCCCGCAAAGAGAAAGAACCGCCCCAAAGGGAGTGTGATCGAAGGCGAAAAGAGCGGGTATCGAGGGTGCGGGGATCTCGTATTGAATGACACACGGGCAAGTAAGAACGATCAGTCTTACAATGATTGTTGAACATTATTTATTCTAAAGAATAATTATTGTTGGGCCCCCTGGTGCGCGCCCCCCCTGCGCCGCCTAGGCCGCAGCTACATGTTCATCATTTTCGTGAGGAAGCCTCAGAAAAGAGGGTGTGTACAGGATCCGGTTGTTTTGTTGTAATCCGCTTTCCCTTGCAAAAAACAATAGAAAATGACATTTCTTGTTCTAATATAATCAAATTTCAAGAATCCCTTGCAAAAAATAAGGTAAAGTGGACATTCGCGCGCGCAAGACGAAATCCTTCCAAAACCTTAGTGTTCGCAGCGATTTTAACATAAAAACATCAAAAAACCAATGGTTTTTCAACAAAAAAATGTCAAAATCTCATCCCGCGCGCTCTTGCGGATTCGTAGGAAACCCAACACTTTTTAAACATTTCTGTCAAACGGGCTTTTGCGAGCAACTTTTTCGAACTTCTGCGACAACGGTTGCGCACCTGCCAGGGCCATCATCCCTGTCAAATAATACCATGCCAGAAGATGACGAGCACACGAACTCGTCTCTTTAGAGCCGCGGCGGGGAAAAGACGGTGGGTGGGCGTGCAAGCGCCGTTCCCGCCCCTCCTCTCTCTTCTCTCCTTTCCTCCTTGTCCTGCTCCTCCTCCTCCTCCTCCTCCGGCGGGGGGCGTGAGGATCCGGCATCGCTCACAACCATCGGGACAACCATCGGGACAACCATCGGAACAACCATCGGGACAACCATCGGGACAATCATCGGGACAGTCATCGGGACAACGATCGGGACAATCACAACCATCAGGACAACCATCGGGACAATCATCGGGACAACGATCGGGACAACCACAACCATCAGGACAACCATCGGGACAACCATCGAGACAACCATCGGGACAACCATATCCTCTCTCTCTTGTGTATTCCCACATCCCTCAGGAATTTGCCCTAAAGATGTGATCAACTATCTTGTGAGTACGTATCATGTGTATCATGTGTATCATGTACCATATGCATCATATGCAACAGATGTTCTGTGGAAGGCTTAACAACTTCTGTGGGTTAACAAGGCTTAACAACTTCTGTGGGTGTACGAACGTAGGCTTAACAACTTCTGTGGGTGTGTACTCCACGCCAGTGTAGTAGCCACGGTCGTCCGCAGGCCACGAAGTGAAGTGTCCGAACGTCATAGGGCGGGAAGCTGGGTGTGGGTGGTGGCGAAGAGTCGTGTGGATATTTGGTAGAGCTTGCACTGCCCCCCCACAAAGTGGGGGTATTGGCTGGCGTCGCATGAAAACCCTGGCACTGGTGAGAACACTGAGCGTTCGGGTAAAGTGATTGTTGTTGTTGTTGTTGTTGTGATTGTTGTTGAGTTCTCATTTCTGAAGAATACTTATTGTTGATCCCCCACCGGTGCATACATATTGTTTTTTCTCAATCAAAGTGTGCCCCTCGACGCTCGCACCTTGTTTTTTGACAGGGAAAGTCTTCCTGCTCAAACTGGCCCCCTGGCCCCCGGGTTGCAACAACAACGGCTCCCGCTTTAGTTCCTTACAATTTAGCCAGGACCCCCGCTCCCGCCCGAGACTTCCTCGCATTTGATTCAGGAATCGCGCTCTCGCTTGGGACTCCCTTCCAATTTATTTAGGAATCGCTCTTCCGGCGCTCTGGAGTCGCGCTCTCGCTGGAGACTTCCTTGCAACTTACTGAAGAATGGCCTTGCGTTGGGATTTCTTGCAATTTGCCCAAGCGCCGCGCTCCCGACACCCAGGCACCCAGGAGTCACGCCCGTGGTGGCCCCATGTGCATGCCTTTCGTGGCCCCGCTGTCGCCATTTGTGTCCCCCTCACTGTCCTACGTGGCCCAGTTGCTACCCTCAGTGGCCCCATAGTTGCCTTTGTGGCCCCGCATTATCTGCACTTCGTGGCCCCCGCTCGTTCGCGCTCTTCGTGACGAATTCGCTTCGTGTCCCCGTGGCCAACTTTTTGCCCTTCTTGGCCCAGCTGTCTTTCTCTCTCGCTCTCGCTTTCGCTCGTCGTCGCCGTCGTCGTCGTCGTCGTCGCCGTCGTCTTCGACGTCGTCGTCGTCGTCGTCGTCGTCGTCGTCGTCGTCGTCGTCGTGGTCGGTCCCCTGTCCGTCCCTCTTGGGGTCGGGTCGACGGTCCGCGGCCGCCCCGCCGATCAGCGCTGCCGCTGGCCAGGCCGACGGTCCGCGGCCGCCCCGCCGCTTGCCGGGGCCCGGCCTGCAGGGAAGAAAGGTATACCCCCGAAACGGGGTTCGATCGAAGACGAAGAGGGCGGGTATCGAGGGTTTGGGAAATACGCGTCATTGGACACTCGAGCATATAAGGGCGAACGGTCTTAAAATTATTGTTGTTGTTGTTGTTGTTGTTGTTGTTGTTGTTGTGGTTGTGGTTGTTGTTGTTGTTGTTGTTGATGTTGTTTTTGTTGTTGTTTTTGTTTTTGTTTTTGTTTTTGTTGTTGTTGTTGTTGTCGTTGTTGTTGTTGTTGTTGTTGTTTGTGTTGTTCTTGTTGTTCTTGTTGTTCTTGTTGTTTGTTGTCGCCGTCCCACCCGCGACCCACCCGCAACCCATACACGACCCACCGCGCGACCCACCCCGCGACCCACCCCGCGACCCACTCTGCGACCCACCCCGCGACCCACCCGCGACCCGCCCCGCGACCCACCCCGGCCCGCCCGCGACCCACCCGCGACCCACCCCGCGACCCACCCGCGACCCACCTCGCGATCAATCCGCGACCAACCCGCGACCCACCCGCGACCCACCCCACGATCCACCCGCGACCCACCCCGCGACCCACCCGCGACCCACCTCGCGATCAATCCGCGACCAACCCGCGACCCTCCCGCGACCCACCCGCGACCCAGCCGCGATCCATTTGCGACCCACCCACGACCCACCCGCGACCTACCCACATTGGTTCAGCCGCGACCCACTTGCGACCCACCTGCGACCTATGTGGTTTAACGAAAAGCTTGGTGCTTGCGGCGGGCTTCTCCAGAGTCTCGCAGACTGCCGGCGTACCCACCGCCCCCTCACTCTTATCCGCATCTGCGGGGTGATACGTAGGGATTTTTGGAGTCATAGATTCCAATCGACTTTAAGCGCCTTCCTACTCCAGTGGTCGAGTGGCTTCCCCTTGTCCGTCCTCGTTCTGGGGCGGGCGGACACCCCATCTACTCTCAACGCCTTGCTGCGTCATGCTTCTGCCTTCTTCTTCCGCCAGGTGAGTAGGTCTTCGGAGGCCTCGAGGTCGACACCAACAATATCGGCGGTGTGCCTCCACCGAGGGAAGAGTGTCCCGATCTCGGTGATGGTGGTCATACATTTCTGGCTCACTAGGCACTGGGCGGCCGAAAAATTATCACCAACACCGAAACCTAGGATCGTCTTCCCTGGTGGAGGCACCCCCCTGCGTCACTGTTGGTGCTCATCTCCAGGCCTCCAGAAGTCTGGAGTGAACCCGGTCAGTTTCGCCCGCGGCCGTCTTCGCTTTGGGCTCCGCCCGCCCGGGCGGGCCGTCGAGGCTCTGTTGCGGCATTACCTGGCCGTCAGGGGGGGCCGCTCGCCCGTCCGACGCTCGTCAGGGCCCCGCCCGCCAGACCCACCCGTGAGTTCGGTGGCAATTCATTCGGCGTCACCCCAACCTACTTCTACTATATGTGCGTCGCCCCCCCAGGGTCGACGCGCGCACCGAGAAATCCTGTAGTATATGCGTCGTGGCGGGCGCTTTCTGGCCACACCGCTCGGGAAACGATCTGCTACAAGATGGGGATACTGTATGTTCGGGTCGGACGCGCGCCTCCAAGGAGGACATCTAGTGTTTGTATTTGTGCGTCGCATGCGAGGGAGTAATTCGACTCTCGCAATCCCGCCCGTGGGGTGCAGCAGCGACGATTCAGTGTCGATGTAGCGTCGGCTAGCGTCGGTTAGCGCCGCTCCGCAAGAGCCAGCAAGACGCCATGGGAGGCTCCCACGAGCTGCCGCTGAACGTTGGGGTCCCGGCCGCCCGATGCGCCAACGGCGTCCCGCCAGGCCACCCAGAATCTATTCTAAAGGGACGAACAATGACATGAACATAACAACTCAGAGGTCCGCGCGGATTTCTCGGATCGGAGCTGGACCCCCCGCCCTGGCGCGCGGAGCGCGCCAGGGGCGGCGCCGGAGGCGCCGAGGGGTCCAGGACGGATCCGAGAAATCCGCGCGGACCTCAGAGTTTTTATGTTTATGGCATTGTCCGTTTCCCTATCTCTCTCTCTCGCGCGCGCGCCCGGGCCGCCCTCCTCTCCTCCTCCTCCGCCTCCTTCTCCTCCTCGTTCTCCGCTCCTCCTCCTCGTCCTCGCCTCCTCCTCCCTCCTCCTCCTCCTCCTCCTCCTCCTCGTCTCCGCCTCCGCCTCCTTCTCCTCCTCCTCCTCCTCCTCCTCCTCGTCTCCGCCTCCTCCTCCGCCGCCGCCTCCTCCTCCTCCTCCTCCTCCTCCGCCTCTCTCTCTCTCCCGCGCGCGCGGCCTGGCCGCCCGATGCCCGCCCGAGGTGCACATCGACCTCTGCGGCGAGGTGCTCCCGCCCGGCAGGCCCGCCGGGGCGCCCCGCAACCGCCTCTCCCCGCTGGCTGCCTCTCCTGCGCTCCTCGGTGGGAGGAGGGCCGGTGTGTCGAGGCGACGGCGGGGGCTCGAGGCCTTCGACGGTTGTCAACGGTTGTCTTATGTCGGGCCTGTCCATCCACAGGAGGAGTATTCAGAAATAGTCAAAATAACAGTTTGGGGACGTTTTTTTTGTATCTGTATGATAATAATAATGCTAATTGTGTTTTATTTTCATGTTTAGTATTGTCATCATCGATGCTAATAGTATCATTATTAGTACTAGCAATATTATTACGATTGCTAGTCTGATTATTATTTTCATCATCAAAATTACTATTATGACAAATGTTATCATCATTGATATTGTTATTCTTACTACTATTAGTATGAGTCGCATCATTCCCCACATCCTGAGTGGGGTTCTTGTTTTCCCAGAACACCCTCTCCTTCCCACCCACCTCCCGCTCCATCACATACCATACCATACCATACCATACCACACCATACGTACCATACCGTACCATACCATACCACACCATACGTACCATACCGTACCATACCATACCATGGCGTACCATAGCATACCATACCATATCACACCTCCAGGGAGGCCCCGCCTGAGCGAGGAGGGTATCGGAATACCATACTATTTACATGGTTTCGTGCCCCTCCCACCCCTCCAGGGAGGCCCCGCCTGAGCGAGGAGGGTATCGGAATACCATACTATTTACATGGTTTCGTGCCCCTCCCACCCCTCCAGGGAGGCCCCGCCTGAGCGAGGAGGGTATCGGAATACCATACTATTTACATGGTTTCGTGCCCCTCCCACCCCTCCAGGGAGGCCCCGCCTGAGCGAGGAGGGTATCGGAATACCATACTATTTACATGGTTTCGTGCCCCTCCCACCCCTCCAGGGAGGCCCCGCCTGAGCGAGGAGGGTATCGGAATACCATACTATTTACATGGTTTCGTGCCCCTCCCACCCCTCCAGGGAGGCCCCGCCTGAGCGAGGAGGGTATCGGAATACCATACTATTTACATGGTTTCGTGCCCCTCCCACCCCTCCAGGGAGGCCCCGCCTGAGCGAGGAGGGTATCGGAATACCATACTATTTACATGGTTTCGTGCCCCTCCCACCCCTCCAGGGAGGCCCCGCCTGAGCGAGGAGGGTATCGGAATACCATACTATTTACATGGTTTCGTGCCCCTCCCACCCCTCCAGGGAGGCCCCGCCTGAGCGAGGAGGGTATCGGAATACCATACTATTTACATGGTTTCGTGCCCCTCCCACCCCTCCAGGGAGGCCCCGCCTGAGCGAGGAGGGTATCGGAATACCATACTATTTACATGGTTTCGTGCCCCTCCCACCCCTCCAGGGTGCAATTCACAGCCCCGAGCCTGCCTCACTAGAGCCTACTTACGACAGATGGCCTCTAGAGGCCGTGCGTGATATAAGCTTCAGGCTCCAAAGGAGCCCCATGTATGTTAGCCAAGCGTTTCCCGGCGAATCGGGCCCCCTTTAGCCTCCAGGTTGCAGCCAGCCTTGCTTAGTAGGCCCTCCGAGATCCTCCGAGATCCCCATTATAATATCCCAGAACAGGTTCATCCGAAACCGTTCTGGCTCAAGCCTTTGCAGCGTCTCAGCGACGCTGGACTTCTGGTGTGCGTCCGAGAGACGCAGGACAGCGAACTGCCCGCTGATAAACAGATCCTGTTCATCACCACAGTGCGATCAGCATCGCACAGTCACTGCCCTCATATTCGACCCGACCGCCAACGGTACCCTCGACACGTTGTCAGAGCAGAGAAGAGAGTAGCATCATCAAGGATTGCTATCAGGGCAGTGGTTCTAAGCGGGACCATTGCATGGTAGCGGAGCTATCAAGCTCCACGGACTACAGATTCACGGATAGAAGTTCATCGTTTGAGTCATGACGAAGAACAACAATAACAACGATGACATCATGCCGAAGTGGAACGGAGATCTCACCACGGTGGACGATTACGAGAGAGACGTCAAAGCTTACATCCGAGGAACCCGTCGAGATGAACGATATGTA
Source organism: Prorocentrum cordatum (assembly GCA_963575745.1). Lineage (NCBI taxonomy): Eukaryota > Dinophyceae > Prorocentrales > Prorocentraceae > Prorocentrum > Prorocentrum cordatum. Next base: position 246,788 of record CAUYUJ010016235.1, on the reverse strand, counting down.
TGCGGCCCTCGTTTGTGGAGACGACTGGAAGGTCGAGCACGACAAGCAGCCAAGGATGTGGACTGGGACCGCATTGAGAGAGACGACGGTGCAGCTGAGCTACTGCGACACATTCGTGCCAAGCTCGGTGCTCAGCCCATCCAGGATGCAGGCAAATATCTGGCCCGATGGATCTTCGATCTTCGTCGAGACACTGGAGAGCCAATGCCGAGCTACATAAGCAGAGACGATGAGGCCTACCACGACGTGGTCAAGGGTTTCGACACCGAGTATTTCAAGAAGCAGCGCACGGCTCGGCTGTCGGAAAGGTCAAAGGAATGGAACACCCTCTACTCGGAGCTCACCTGGTTCTTGTACAAGATCGAGCAGGAGGGCCCGGAGGACGCCGCCGACAAGGCCAAGGAGTTGAACCACCAGCTCTGGAACTTCATCAGGACAGGACTTGAGGAGATCCCCGAGCATCCGGATTTCGGAACCGACTTCAAACAGGCGACTCCTCTTGACCAGCTGCGCGGATGGCTACTGCTGCAGAGATCAAGACTTTCCCCGACGGAGCGTGCGGCAGTTATCAGCGCAGTCAAAGGCAACTTCGACTACGACAGCAGCGGCGAGCAGCTAAGAGTATCTTGGCCAGATGACGAGCTGACGAACAGAGATAAGAAGCACGGCAAGGACAACCATCGCCATCGCGAGCGAGGTCGGATCCATGCCAGCTGGGAGGAGAACAGCGAGGACGACGACGACTGCAGCTACTACGATGGCGACCAGTCGGAGGCCACCTATGAGGACGCGGACGGCGACGAGGACGAAGGAGATCCCGAGGAGCCGCTCTACAGCGCCCAGGAGATCGAGGAGGCCGAGACCGCGTTCGCCGCCCAGCAGCGCAGTTTCGAAGAAGCTCGAGATCTACTCCGACGAGTGAAGACCGCCAGGAAGTTCTACCCCGTGGATGAGAACAAGAAGCGAGAAGGACGCGGAGGACAGCGCAAGTTCCAGGGACCTCGAGCTGGATCCCGAGGCTCTGGATCATCGAAAGGACGAGGCCGAGGGAGCGGACAACGACGCGATGTACCACCCCGACGTGATGGAGATCGCTCCCAGGGCCGGCCGCCCCGTAAGGGACCCTGACTGAAGTGCGGCGGCAATCACGAGACTAAGGATCACAAAGACCGCGCTTCCTCCACCAGCAGCCAAGATCGTGAACGACCTAAGCGAGGTTTCGGAGCCTACGTGATCTTCGGCGCCGAGCAGGACGCCGAGATGGAGGCGAATCTCATCAGGAACGAGACCTCGCGCCTGGAGCTGGAGACGACGCTCAACAATAAGCCAGTGATCAAGAATCGACCGAAGCTTCCGAAGAAACAGCTCGAGAAGACGATGTACCTAGAGGTGGAGAAATCCATCGAGAGGCGGGGGCAAGTCCATCATGTGAAACTACCGAGCTGGCCAACCCTGGAGAAGCTAGACGACTGGATCCTCATGAGTGTGAAGCAGAGCTCCTCCAAGGGCTTCGGTATTCTGGACATCGGCGCGACCTCCAGCATCATGGGCATCGAGGCTGCCGAGAACCTACGCGATATCATCTATGAGCAGACGGGCAAAAACATCAAGATGGACGTTAGCCAGAAGAGTACCTTTATCTTTGGAGATGGCAACGCCAAGACCTGCACCGGCAAGGCAACCTTCCCTCTGATGATCGCCGGTGTGGACGGCGAGCTCGAGATAAACATCCTCGACGCAGATGCCCCGCTCTTGATCGGAGTGGATGTTTTGAGCCGCCTAGGAGCTGTGATCGACTGCGAGGCACATTCTGTCTACTTCAAGAAGCTCGGGCGCCGAGCTGAACTGCTTGTCCTTCCGAGCGGTCATCTTGCACTGCCACTTGTTCGACAAGCCGATTTTGGCTTCGTGGCATCTCTCGAGTAGGGGCCCACGCCCTCGACACCCGAGACTGCTACGGTGCCGGGGGGAAAACATGAAAAAGAGCAGCCGATCAAAAGCGAGAACGATAAACCGTCTGCAGTGGTGCCCCAGGAGTTCCCCGACGAGGTCCCAGATAATGGAGCCCTACAGGCCTCAGGTACATCATCATCATTTACGAGTACGGGGGCACCATCACCAATTACGCCTACAGCAACATCATCATCATTTACAAGTACGGGGACATCATCAATTACGTCGGGGACATCATCACTTACGTCGGGGACATCATCACTTACGTCAGGGACATCATCCGTATCAGCCCCGGCTCCATCACCTACGGCATTATCGGAGTTATCTCCAGAGGCCTTCCCTGAGATCCCAGAGTTTCCAGAGCTCCAAACAGAAACATCCCCGTCTCCAAGAGCCATTTTTGGTGCGAACGATTCGAGCTCAGAGCTCCGATTTTAGCAACCAGTAATTCTTCCATATTCGAGCCCTGAGCTCCGACAACATCCAGTTGGTCCTACATATTCGCATGAGCCTCAACCGCGAGGCGAAATGTCGCAAAGCAGAGAGCCAGCAGATCAAGCTGGAGAACGAGGAGATGGATGGCCCATGGGAGCAGGTGGATGTTCGGGCCCCGCTACTGGACTCGGGATCATCGGCGGCGACCTTCACGTCGACGCCGGCACGGCCTACACTACAACGGATGCAGCCGCAGGGGCGACTGATCGCTCATCAGGACGTGAGGGGTCACATCTTCTACACGATCGAGGGCTCGGAGCTGGACAACAGCATGAAGCGGATGACGGACACCTTCCTGCAGGAGCACCTACCGAACTGGGAGATGTGGTCCAGCAAGCTCCTCCAGCAGTGGACGCAGTGCCGTCGCTGGGGACGAATCATCCAGAAGGTCTTCATCAAGACGATCGACCGTGTGAACTGGAAGCTGGACAGCCTCGGACTACCCGTGCAGTTGCTACCCGAGAGGTACCCGACCTGGCCGGCGGACATCGAGCATCGTGCGAAGATCGAGCCGCGCCAGCCGTGCACGGAGCCGAAGCAGCGCCCCCTGTCCCAGAAGTCAGCAGCCTCAGCAGCCGCGCGCGAGCAGAATCAAGAGCTGCGAGCCACCATCGAGACCGCAAAGTTAGATTTCTTGACCAAGTTTGCGGAGGTGGATGCGTTTGCAGCGCTGAGCTCGGAGCAGATCCACGAGCAGCTCAGCATGGTCACGTTGGTCAACCATCTCAAGCCGCTGTGCAAGATGTGGGGACTGACCCAGACTGGCAAGAAGGAGGAGGTGATCGACAAGATCATCGCGTACATCATCGAGCAGCGCGGCACGGCGGCAGCGACTATCAAGATCAAGAAGGAGACGGAGACCAAGAAGATGGAGACGACGGCCATGCCCGTGGGCCCGGCGATCTCAGCTCACTACACTCAGATGTGCCAGCACCCGGACTGCAAGCTACGCCGATGCATCGCCAAGAACGAGCCGATCGTGAAGATGAGGCTCTACGGTTGGTGCCACCAGGCGTGTGCGGTCAGGGCGAAGGCCTGAGTGAGATTCAGGCCGAGAGGTCTCGGTGGCGCGGCGACGAGGGCAGGCCGCTGAAGGGCCACCAGCGCCAGGCGATACGGGCAGCTACACATGCGACGAGGTCGGCCATTTTCGGAGCTATGTGCGCCCTCGCAACCTTCGGCCGCCTGACGATGGTCGAAGCGTACACCCACGAGGACTCGAATCTCGGGAAGGTGTGCGACGAGAAGGGCTACCACTACGAGCGGCTCGGCCTCTTCAACGAGAACGACCTCAGCAAGCCGCAGGGCTACCACAAGGCGAAGTTCCTGCTAGACGAGAAGCGCCCGGAGCTCTTCGTCAGTACACCACCCTGCGGTCCATGGTCGATAATGCAGAACGTCAACCAGCGCAACGATCAACAGAAGGAGAACCTTCGCAGGAAGCGGCTCAAGAGCCAGCGGATCTTCGAGAACAACAAGAGGCTCATCGAGCACCAGGTGCTCAACCTGAACGGCTCGGCCCTCGCCGAGCAGCCCCACAACAGTCGGTCGTGGCAGAAGACCTGCTGGAAGGATCTCCACAAGATCCTACCGTACGAGGTGATCGTGGATGGCTGCGCCTGCGGACTACGAGCCCCTGACACGGGCGAGCTCATGAAGAAGCGCTGGAAGTTCCTGACGAATGACAGGAGGATCTGGGTAGCCCTACAACCTCTACAGTGCCGTGGAGGACACTACCACGAGGAGATAGAGAGTAGCTTGAGGACCGAGGCCTCGGGCTCCTACCCCAAGATGCTGCGCCGCCGGATCCTCAGGGCTCTGACCAAGAGCCAGAACCAGAACTACTTCGAGGGCGAGGTTGTGAACTGCCTCTGCATGGCAGCTACCCAGCAGCCACCGACAGAGCCTACGCCAGAGGAGGACGAGCCGACTCTTCCACCACGAGACGGCAAGGAAGCGCACAACCTCACCAACGAGACGGTCAAGAAGCTCGAGAGCTACATCAGATTGGTCCATACCAACCTCGGACACCTACCTCGAGCTCATCTACTGCGATACCTTCGCGACCGTGGCGCTCGACCAGAGGTGCTACGTCTGGCCAGAACCTTCAAGTGCGACATCTGTGACGCACATCGACCACCTACTAAGCGGCCACCAGCCTCATCAGCAGAGCAGCCCCAAAACGGTCACGAGGTGCTTTTTGACGCTTTCTCGTGGATCCGTCGCAGCACGAACACGAACGTGATGGCGCTGGCGATACTCGACGCCGGCTCGGACATCCTCTACGTGCGGCTGATCGACGAGAAGCCGATCCCGGGTACGACTCGACAAGTTCGTGCCGGCGACCTTCGGCATATCTTTGCTACAAAATGGTTCCCCTGGATGGGACGCCCGAAGGTCATGCGCTACGACCCTGCCGGCAGCGCCATCTCCGACGAGTTCCGCGAGTGGATCGAGAGCCAGGGAGTCTACTGTCTCCCATGCGCGGCCGACGCCCACTGGCAGATCGGCAAGATCGAGCGCGCTATTGAAGCCTTCAAGGAGGCCCTCGACGCTTTCGACGAGATGGTCTCAGCCGAAGTACCCACCAGCGAGATGCTCGGACTCCAGACAGCGGCCAGGAACGACCTGATCAGGATCGACGGGTTCAGCCCGCTGCAGCGCTATGCGGGACGGACGCCGACCGGGACGACAGTCAACCTGTCGGACGAGCCAAACAACCTGCCGCTCATCAGTGCCGAGCTGCAGGACGGTACCTTCAGCAGGGACGCCCAGGTACGACGGATGGCGCGGCTGGCTCACATCCAGACCGAGAACTCTGACCGAGTTAAGCGAGCGGAGGCCGCGCGCTTCAGGTCCTTCAAGAAGTACGAGACGGGCGATCTGGTTTTCGTCTACAGACGGCTCCCACCAGGGGCCTGGCGCAAGAAGGGACAGCCTCGCTCAATGCCTGGGCGAGGACGCTGGTACGGACCTGGACGAGTACTTTGTCACGAGCCAGCGAGCTCGGGACACCGACCTGGTCTACCTGGGACGGTGGTCAATATCACACTGGCTGGCCGCCTCTACCGAGTTGCTCCCGAACAACTTCGACCTGCCACGCCTTCTGAGGAGGCGATGGACTCCCTACGCTCGCGCCGCGAGCAGCCGGGGACCTGGACCTTCGGCGATGTCCAGAAGCAGCTCGACACTAACGAGGTGATCGACTTGTCGAACGAGTCCCCGCCCACTGGCGAGGATCTGGCCGCTGATGACGGTGAATCGGTCAGCGCCCGCACCTTCGAGAGCAACGCGAGCGGACCCTGGGCCCTTTCTGAGGACGATGATCTTCCTGTTCCACAAGGAGACCCTCGTAGTCTTGACCCAGGAGGCGGCGGAGGTGGTGGAGCCTTGGCGGCGCCACCAGGACTGGAAGAGCGACCTCTACCTGGACCGCGACCTCCCAGACGTATGCGGAAGAAGGGTAATCCCTGGAACGAGGCGACCGAGGTCCAGGAACCTCTCATCCAGCCAGCTCAGCCAGAAGTTCCACCAGGCATTCCACAGGAAGACGGCCACGAAGCTGGACTACCCGAAGAAGCTGAGCAGCCCATCGAGGAGGAGATCGTCATGGAAGCCCCTCCCGGCGACGACCAGGAGGAGCGCGCGTCGCAGCGGCCCATCGTGGCGGAGACTGACGATGACCTCGACGATATCTCAGCGCCCGACGTGAACGATAAGCGCCGGATCCGAGAGCCCGGCACAACCGAGCCCCCGGCTAAGAAGCAGCGGGTCAACGCTGCGACCCAGGAGGCCTTCTCCTACTACCTGCAAGAGGGTAACTTCTACAGCGACTATGCCTACAGTGTCCAGCAGTACGACGGTATGAAGGAGAACGACGAACTCATCGTGCTGGACATCCCTGTCAGCAACGAGCATGCGTTCATGGCCTACATGGACGACCCCAGCAACTTCGTGGCATCGCAGGCCCGCAAGGGCCGGGTGGAGGTCTCATTTAAGAAGGCGACGCCTGAGGAGAAGAAGCTGCTACTCGAGGCCCAGCAGAAGGAGTGCACCTCAGTCCTCAGCACGAAGGCCGTCAGAATCCTCAGCCGACAGGGGATCGACCCGGCGCGCCTGCTGCGCTGCCGCTTCGTGCTGACCTGGAAGAAGGATGACCAGGGGAACGTGCTACGAGGCAAAGCCAGACTGGTCGTGCTCGGTTTCAGCGACCCCGACCTGCTGCACCTGCGGACAGAATCACCAGTTGCCTCCAGACGTGCACGTCAACTTCTACTGGCCATGGCAGCCAGACACAAGTGGAAACTGGAGAAGGCCGATGCAGTGACAGCCTTTCTCCAGGGCGAGACGGACGAGGAGAAGAGGAAGATCTACGCGGACCCGCCTAAGGACGTGCGTCAGGCCTTCGGCATGAAAGACGACGAGGTCCTGCAGTTCCTCAAGCCTATGTACGGATTTGTACATGCTCCTCGCAAATGGTGGCTCCATTTCAAGGACACGCTCAAGACGCTGCAGCTGGAGGTGATACAGTGCGAGCCGTGCGTCTGGGTCATTCGAGACGGCACGAAGCTGGTCGGCATGGTTATCCTACACGTCGACGACATGATGATCGCCGGCGACCATCACAACTCGGCCTTCCTCAAGAAACGACAGAAGATACAACAGGCCTTCGAGTGGACACCTTGGGAGAGCCGAGCGTTTGTGCAGTGCGGCATCAGTATTCGACAGAATGAGGACTACACCTGCAGTCTCGCACAGGACAGCTACAGCCTGAACGTGGAGCCCATCAAGATACGACGTGGACGCAAGCCCACGGAAGGAGTTTCAGACAAAGAGAGATCAGATCTACGAGGCCGGCTTGGTACAGTCGGATGGCGAGCTCAGCAGTCGGCCCCGTGGCTCAGTGCAGAAGTCTCTCTACTTCAAGCGGAGATACCTACGGCGACGGTCTCTACCATCCAGAAGATCAACAAGCTGATCCGCACCATGAATGACACTGCCGACGTGGTCATGCTCATCCCGGCCATCGAGCAGATCGCTGTGGTTGGCTGGGGCGATGCTGCCTGGGCCGCTCGTATCACTGGCGAGTCCCAGGGTGGCGAGATGATCGTGCTGGCACCACTGTCTTTCCTGAGTGGCTCGACAGAGACGGTAGCGCCTATCTCATGGAGATCGTGCAAACTACCGCGAGTGGCCAGAAGCAGTACGAGTGCGGAGGTTCAGATGATGACAGAGACCCTCGACGAGATCAGCTACGTGCGCCTGTTCATCTACGAGCTGGAGTGCGGCCAAGTGGACTACACCAACAAGCAACACGTGAACGACGCCATCTCATCCTGCCCTGGCGTACTGGTCACAGACGGTAAGTCGGGCTACGACGCGATCGAGAAGAGCGAGTCAGCTGGTCTCGGCCTACGCGATAAGCGGACGAGCATCGAGTGTCTAGGCATTCGACAGCAGAAGGAGCAGACGGCCCTCCAGATACGCTGGGTCCACAGCGATGCCATGCTAGCCGACGGCCTCACCAAGGATCGAGCCGCCAAGGTCTTGCTGGAGTTCTTCCGGTCAGGTCAGCGCTGGAGACTCGTGGACGACCCCCTGCACCGCAGTGCTAGGAAGCGCAAGACCGAGGGCATGGACAAGCTGGACCACGGCAAGCCGTTATCAGCAGATGACGATGAAGCTATGCTGGAGGCCCTGATCTACTTCGCTCGCGACAATCCCTACGAGCAGGAGACCCCTGCCGGAGATATAGCCCTTTGGGGCACTGTGAAGCCTCTCACGCGCTCTGTGCTTTCTGTGAATTCAGTTGCCAGAGGCAGGTCTCGATGCCGTAACATCGATCTTTAGCTTTTGGGCATGCAATTCACAGCCCCGAGCCTGCCTCACTAGAGCCTACTTACGACAGATGGCCTCTAGAGGCCGTGCGTGATATAAGCTTCAGGTTCCAAAGGAGCCCCATGTATGTTAGCCAAGCGTTTCCCGGCGAATCGGGCCCCCTTTAGCCTCCAGGTTGCAGCCAGCCTTGCTTAGTAGGCCCTCCGAGATCCTCCGAGATCCCCATTATAATATCCCAGAACAGGTTCATCTGAAACCGTTCTGGCTCAAGCCTTTGCAGCGTCTCAGCGACGCTGGACTTCTGGTGTGCGTCCGAGAGACGCAGGACAGCGAACTGCCCGCTGATAAACAGATCCTGTTCATCACCACAGTGCGATCAGCATCGCACAGTCACTGCCCTCATATTCGACCCGACCGCCAACGGTACCCTCGACACGTTGTCAGAGCAGAGAAGAGAGTAGCATCATCAAGGATTGCTATCAGGGCAGTGGTTCTAAGCGGGACCATTGCACAGGGAGGCCCCGCCTGAGCGAGGAGGGTATCGGAATACCATACTATTTACATGGTTTCGTGCCCCTCCCACCCCTCCAGGGAGGCCCCGCCTGAGCGAGGAGGGTATCGGAATACCATACTATTTACATGGTTTCGTGCCCCTCCCACCCCTCCAGGGAGGCCCCGCCTGAGCGAGGAGGGTATCGGAATACCATACTATTTACATGGTTTCGTGCCCCTACCCCTCCAGGGAGGCCCCGTATCGGAATACCATACTATTTACATGGTTTCGTGCCCCTCCCACCCCTCCAGGGAGGCCCCGCCTGAGCGAGGAGGGTATCGGAAAACCATACTATTTACATGGTTTCGTGCCCCTCCCACCCCTCCAGGGAGGCCCCGCCTGAGCGAGGAGGGTATCGGAAACCATACTATTTACATGGTTTCGTGCCCCTCCCACCCCTCCAGGGAGGCCCCGCCTGAGCGAGGAGGGTATCGGAAAACCATACTATTTACATGGTTTCGTGCCCCTCCCACCCCTCCAGGGAGGCCCCGCCTGAGCGAGGAGGGTATCGGAAACCATACTATTTACATGGTTTCGTGCCCCTCCCACCCCTCCAGGGAGGCCCCGCCTGAGCGAGGAGGGTATCGGAATACCATACTATTTACATGGTTTCGTGCCCCTCCCACCCCTCCAGGGAGGCACCGCCTGAGCGAGGAGGGTATCGGAATACCATACTATTTACATGGTTTCGTGCCCCTCCCACCCCTCCAGGGAGGCCCCGCCTGAGCGAGGAGGGTATCGGAATACCATACTATTTACATGGTTTCGTGCCCCTCCCACCCCTCCAGGGAGGCCCCGCCTGAGCGAGGAGGGTATCGGAAACCATACTATTTACATGGTTTCGTGCCCCTCCCAACGGTGCCCCGCCAAAGCGAGGAGGGCATCAAGAACGTTGGTCCCACGACACCGTTAATCTCTTTATGTGGGGAACTCCGTTAGCATAATTATTGTTATTGTTTATTATTGTTGTTGTTATTCGTATTGTTATTATTATTATTATTATTATTATTATTATTATTATTATTATTATTATTATTATTATTATTATTATTATTATCATTATTATTATTACTACTATCAGTATTTGTATGATGATGATACATATTTTCCACATCCTGAGTGGGGTTCTTGTTTTCCCAGAACATCCTCTCCTTCTCCCTCCCGCCTCCCGCCTTCCCACCCCTCCAGGGAGGCCCCGCCTGAGCGAGGAGGGTATCGGAAAAACAAACTATTTACATGGTTTCGTGCCCCTCCCATCCCTCCAGGGAGGCCCCGCCTGAGCGAGGAGGGTATAGGAACACCATACTATTTACATGTTTTCGTGCCCCTCCCACCCCTCCAGGGAGGCCCCGCCTGAGCGAGGAGGGTATCGGACAACCATACTATTTACATGGTTTCGTGCCCCTCCCACCCCTCCAGGGAGGCCCCGCCTGAGCGAGGAGGGTATCGGAAAACCATACTATTTACATGGTTTCGTGCCCCTCCCACCCCTCCAGGGAGGCCCCGCCTGAGCGAGGAGGAGGGTATCGGACAACCATACTATTTACATGGTTTCGTGCTCCTCCCATCCCTCCAGGGAGGCCCCGCCTGAGCGAGGAGGGTATCGGACAACCATACTATTTACATGGTTTCGTGTCCCTCCCACCCCTCCAGTGAGGCCCCGCCTGAGCGAGGATGGTATCGGAAAACCACACTATTTACATGGTTTCGTGCCCCTCCCACCCCTCCAGGGAGGCCCCGCCTGAGCGAGGAGGGTATCGGAAACCTATACTATTCACATGGTTTCGTGTCCCTCCCACCCCTCCAGGGAGGCCCCGCCTGAGCGAGGAGGGTATCGGAAAACCATACTATTCACATGGTTTCGTGCCCTTCCCACCCCTCCAGGGAGGCCCCGCCTGAGCGAGGAGGGTATCGGAATACCATACTATTTACATGGTTTCGTGCCCCTGCCACCTCTCCAGGGAGGCCCCGCCTGAGCGAGGAGGGTATTGGAGAATCATATGATTTACCTGGTTTCGTGCCCCTCCCACCCCTCCAGGGAGGCCTCTCCTCCTCCTCCTCCTCCTCCTCCTCCTCCTCCTCCTCCTCCTCCAGGAGGGTATCGGAAAACAATAGTTTACACGGTTTCGTGCCCCCTCCACTCCTCCAGAGAGGCCGCGCTTGAATGAGGAGGGTCGCGGAAAGCATTACTTTTTACCAGGTTTCGTAGCCCTCCCCCTTTCCACTAGGGCCCCTCCAGAGCGAGGAGGGTATCAAGAAACCGTATTATTTACAAGGTTTCGTTTCCTGAGCACCTGTCCTCCCTCCTCCCTTCTTTCGTCTGCCCTTTCGTGCGTACTTACTCGTTCGATGAGCTTCTCCTTCGTGTTGATGTTGTCGTGCCCCATGGGTCCCACGAAACCGTTAATATCTTTATGTGGGGAACTCCGTTAGCATTATTATTTTGGTTATGCTTAGTATTCTTCGTCTTCTTCTTATTATTATTATTATGAATACTATTTTTATTATTACTATTATTATAATTATTATTACTATTATTATTATAATTCGTAGTCACATAATTTTAAGTGTTAGTACTATGATTGCTATTATTAGGTATCAGTATAATTGCTATTATTAGTTGTCGTACTAGTATTCTTATCATTATTGTCATTATTATTATTATTATTTTTTATTATTATTCGTATTATTATTATTATGATTATGATTATTATTGTTCGTATTATTATTATTATCATTATTATTATTGTTAGTATTATCATTATTATTAGTACTCTCATTATTAGTATTATCATTGTTATTATTAGTATGATCATTATTATTATTCGTATTGTCATTATTAGTATTATCATTATTATTATTATGTTATTATTATTAATATCATTAGTATTATTATGAGTATGATTATTATTGTTCGTATTATTATTATTATCATTATTATTATTGTTATTATTATCATTATTATTAGTATTATCATTATTAGTATTATCATTGTTATTATTAGTATGATCATTATTATTATTCGTATTATCATTATTAGTATTATCATTATTATTATTATTACTATTTTTGTTATTGTTGTAGAGGCCTGACGGCCGGTGCCGCCGACCCTGATCGAAGGGGCTAGGAGGGGGAGGAGGAAGCGAAGGAGGAGGAGGAGGAGGAGAAGGAGGAGGAGGAGGAAGAGGTGGAGGACGAGGAGGAGGACAGGGACGAGCACTCAGAGGGGGAGGAGGAGGGGGAGGAGGGAGGAGGCGCAGGAGGAGGAGGAGGAGGAGAAGGAGGAGGAAGAGGCGGAGAAGGGGGAGGAGGATGAGGTCGAGAACCCCCTCGCGACGCCCTCCGGGCCCTCGAAGGCTGCCGGGGGAGTCGGATTTGGGGGGGTGGCCCCCCGGGACACCCCCGGGTCCGGCCCCCTCTCCCCCCCCGCACCGGTGAAGGGAAAAGGGAAGGAGTTTCCCTTCGAAGTATTGGCGACGTTCAATCAAGTGCTTGGCACGGCATGTGCAAGGAAGATGACTCTGCTGACGGAGAGCGGGAGAACGGTGAGTAGAAGCTGGATGCGGGTAGAGAAGGTCGAGCAGGAAAGAAAACACGACGCGAACGGAGAAGCCCCTCAACACACGCCGACAGGGTCGGCGGATTGTTATGTTTTTTCATATATAAAACAGTGTCTTTTAATTTTGCGCCCACAATCCCTTTGCAGGGGGACATGCCCGACTTAACGCTTGTCGTCCCAGACCCCCCCGGGTTATGACAAAAATCAGGACGGGAGTTTTTCCTTTTCGGCCTCTGGGGGCCCTTCACGGCCCTCGGGACCGTTCAAAAACGACGCAGGACGGAAACCGGTCGCGGGGAATTGGTCCAGGCCGCTGGGGGTCCACGTCATGAACAATTCATGGCGTCGGGGGTCTGGGGTTGTCGTCGGTCCTCGGTGGTTTCTGGCCTCGGGGTGCTCTCCAGCAGCTGCGCCTCGCCGATGGCGCTCCCGGGCGGCCGCCGGATCGTCCAGAGCGGCCGCCAGAGGCCGAGTTCTGACCTGCGCTTTTTGGTGGGGCCTCTCATCTATAGAGGTAGACGCTTCTCCCCGCGCCCCGCCTCGAGAGAAGCAGTGGCAGGGGGGACCCCACCCACTGGCCCCCGGGAGGGGGCCGGGGGCCGAGTCTGAGCGGAGCTGTGCCGGGCGGGCCGGGAGCAGAAGCGGGGAGCCTTGAGCAAGGGCTCCCAGGAGGGCGCGAAGTTATTCGCGCTTCGCGCTTCGCCGTCCTCCTTCCTCCTCCCCCTCCTCCTCGTCCTCCTCTTCTCCCCCTTGGGGGGCGGCGCGAGAGCGCGAAGTTATTCGCGCTTCGCGCTTCGCGCAGCGCGAAGCGCGAACTTAGGAGCCCTTGCTTGAGACGGCCCCGGGGGCCCGGGGGTCAAGGCAGCCGGGGGTCCGCCAGAGCGCCAGATCCTGGAGGATCCTGCAGAGCCGGGGTTGCACTGGCCCGGGATCCGCGCGCAGGATGCAAGGGCTCCCTCGAGGGCGCGAAGTTATTCGCGCTTCGCGCTTCGCGGTCCTCGTTCCTTCTCCCCCTCCTCCTCGTCCTCCTATTCTCCTTTTGGGAGGGCGGCGCGAGAGCGCGAAGTTATTCGCGCTTCGCGCTTCGCGCAGCGCGAAGCGCGAAGTTGGGAGCCCTAGAGGATGCTGCAGGATTTTGCAGGATTTTGCAGGATCCTGCAAAGCCTGACTGACTGACCCGGGTTTGCATGAACCCGCGTCAGTCAAGAGGGGTAAAGCACACAGACACAATTCATCGTCGATCCCAAGGGAACTATCAAACACATTGTAAATGTGGGGGAAGACGAAAATCCAGAAACCATGAAACCATCTGGGCAATCCTGGGATTTGTGTCTTCAGTCAGTGCATCCCCGAGTCTCGATTGCATTGTCTCTGGAGGCTTGGAGAGTTGCTTGTCGTCATACGAGCACGCGTCGATGGACGGTGTGGATGCTCCTCCCTCGTGTCTCCTTCCTCCTCATTCGCCTTCCCTCCCTCCCTCCTTGCTCCCTCCCCTCCCCTCCCCTCACTTCCTCCCTCTCTCGTCTCCTGCTCAGCAAGCACGAAGCCGCAGCCTTCTTCTGAACCATTGCTCCTCCAGTCCCACCCCTTCCTCCCTCCTCGCTCCCTCGCTCCCTCCCTCGCTCCCTCACTCCCTCCTCCCTCTGTCCTCCCTTCCCCCTCCTACCTCCTTCTCCCTTCGACCGCCCGCCTGGACGTCCCTCCCCGCCCTCCTCCTTCCTCCCTCCCTCTCCCCCTTCTCGTCTCTCCTCCCTGCCCCCCTCCTCCATCCCGCAAGGTGCAGATAGCGGAAGAGCAGCTTTTTGTTTCCAGTTCTTTTTGTTTAGTTTGTTGCTGCGCTTGAGGGCTGCGCGGTATCGACGTGTTGCCCGTTACCTAGAAGTGAAGCGACGCGAACAAGAGGAAGATTGTCATATGGTTTCCTCCCGCGGAAGCCCCAGATAAACGCAACAGATATCCTAGGATCTTGATAAACTCCTCTGAAGATCAGCGCGCCAGCAGCTTTCGAATGCCTCGGAGGACCATCCGAGGCCCTCCGCCTCCTCCGCCTCCTCCTCCTCTTCCTCCTCGTCTTCCTCGAAAAATAAGGAGCAAGACTTCGACCTTCCTCAACTCTCTCCGACCCTCCTCGAGTCCCCCTCCTTCCCCCCCCCTCCCTCCTTTCTCTGCCTCCCTCCTCCTCGATCCCTCCCTCGCGCCCCTTCCTCCCCCTCCCTCGATCCGCCCCTCGACCCGCCCCCCGATCCGCCCCCGATCTCCCCTCGGCCCCCTCTCCCCATCGGAGGGCGCCGACTGCACGCACCTGCACCGATCCTGGCCAGGCCCATCCTGGGCTCTCAGGATGGGTGAGCTGATGTGGAGCTGGCGCCCTCCGACCCCTCATGCGCGCAGGATCGGCTATCTTGTGTTTAGTTGCCGCCACCTCCGACCCCCTTCCTCCTCCTCCTCCTCCTCCTCCTCCTCCTCCTCCTCCTCCTCCTCCTCCGGCCAGGAGGGTGGTCCTCACCGGCGCGATCGCCGCCAACGCCGCCGCCGCCGTCTGGCTGCAGGCGGTGGCGGCGGGCAGCTGAGTCGAGCTCGCGCGCGAGCGCGCGGCCGAGCGCGCGCGGCGCCCGCGCACGCTACCGGGCGGCGGCCACGACGAGCGGAGGAGGAGGAGAAGGAGGAGCAGGAGGAGGAAGAGGAGGAGGAGGAGGAGGAGGTGGAGGAGGAGGAGGAGGAGGAGGAGGAGGAGGAGGAGGAGGAGGCGGAGGAGGAGAGAGGAGGGTCGAGGAGGAGAGGAGGAGGAGGAGGAGGAGGAGAGGAGAGGAGAGAGGAGGAGGAGGAGGGGAGGAGGAGGAGGAGGAGGAGGAAGGAGGAGGAGGAGGAGGAGGAGGAGGAGGAGGAGGAGGAGGAGGAGGAGGAGGAGGAGGAAGGGGGTCGGAGGTGGCGGCAACTAAACACAAGATAGCCGATCCTGCGGAGGAGGAGGAGGAGGAGGAGGTGGAGGAGGAGGAGGAGGAGGAGGAGGATGAGGAGGAGGAGGAGGAAGGCCGAGGAGGATCCAGGGTCGAGGAGGGTCGAGGATCGACGATCGAGGAACCTCGAAGCACTGGTCGAGGAGGATCGAGGACCGCGGAGGATCGAGGATTGAGGAACCTCGAGGGTCGAAGCGCTGGTCGAGGAGGATCGAGGGTCGAGGAGGATCGAGGAGCATCGAGGGTCGAGGCGTTGGTCGAGAGTGATCGAGGGTCGAGGAGGATCGAGAGTCGAGGAGCATAGAGGATCGAAGCGTTGGCCGAGGAGGATCGATGGTCGAGGAGCATGCCGAAGCGGAGCCCAGTTCTGTTCTCAATCCTCGCTGTGTTGTCAGATTCCGCGTCTTGAGTTCGAATCGCCGCGCGCAAGCCGCCGCCTTCTCTTACTCCTCCTCTATGCTTCCCCTCCTCCGTCTCCATTTTGGCTTTGGATGCGAGGTTCCCCTGGGGCCAACTTGCAGACCTCTGTCTGATCTGGGGCTTGACCCTCATCCCTTTCTGCTTGGTTCCCCCCCGGTAAGGATCAGGCCAACTTTTGGTCCTGTCTCGCCCGTCTTTGTACCTGCCGCTGCGGGTCGACAGAACTATTTCCTGTCCATGCAGAGGTGTTTGCAGCAGCATGTTTGCCGAGGACCTCCAGCAGACGATCCAGGCCAGCATTGCAGGTGCGATGGCAAAGGCGTAGTATGCAATCATCCAGCAGATCAGCGCCCAGGTGACCGCGAGTGTCGACACGAAGTTCGCGACCCTCAAGACCTCCATACAGTACCACCATTCAGCGCTTTAGAACCAGCATGGTTCGATCAGCCAGTTCCTCAAGCGGGTCAGCCATCTCACTGCCAACAGCGAGCAGCACGACAAGTCGTTTGGGTGCCTCTTCCTCGGTGAGTCCCGCTACAGTCATCAACAATGGCGCCAAGAAGCAACGAGCCCACGATCGAGCACCTGGAGGCGATCCGTGCCAACTTTCTTAGGTACCTTCCCTAGGTCGGCGCTCGAGTCCGTCAGGTGTCATACTTGGCATCAGCTCCAAGTTCATGATTCTCACCTCCTGACGGTCGGTGTCGCGCTAGTCTTTCATTCCATCTATTTGACATTTGCATTGAACTTCGGACGTTCTGATGCAGCTTGTGAGTTTCAACCGATGGCCAACCTCAGCAGCATGAGCTGGATGGACCACAGTGACCACATGGACCAATCCACCCTCGTCGTGTGCGCGCTGACCTTCTCATCGACGTCAGGGTCAAGAAGAGAGCCTTCTATGCGCTGTGGGCTGCGATGCGTGCGCTTCTCGGCAACTCTCCTCACTGGGTTAAATGCCATCGCAAGCTCGGCGCGGACGGCTTCAAGGGCGTGATGCGACACCGCCGACGACGTTCGGGAATTCGTGACAGCCAAACCCTTCGCCTCCAGGAACCGCCAGGAGACCTTTCAGCCGCACCCCGAGGAACTCAGAGCGTGGGGCATCAAGGCCCAGCCCAGGATCAGGCTCGCGATGCCATGCGCACCCAGGACGCGGGCTCCCGGACATCAGGCGCTCCAATCTCCCCTGTGCCTTCGGAGGCAGGGGGGTATTTATTTCAACCAGCGGGTTGGCAAGGGCTCCCTCGAGGGCGCGAAGTTTTTCGCGCTTCGCGCTTCGCGGTCCTCGTTCCTTCTCCCCCTCCTCCTCGTCCTCCTCTTCTCCCTTTGGGGGGGGCGGCGCGAGAGCGCGAAGTTATTCGCGCTTCGCGCTTCGGGGAGCGCGAAGCGCGAAGTTGGGAGCCCTAGTATTTATTTCAACCAGCGGGTTGGGCATTTCCAGCGCATCCTCTGCGCCTCTTCTGGGGCCCGTGGGCCACCCCGGCCGGTTTCACCACAGCGTGCGCAGGGGGCGGCTTCGGGGAGGGGTCTCGGGCTGCTAGACCTAAGTCGGGCCTGTCCCTCTACAGGAGGACATCACCAAAAAGTAGTCTTGGGACGATGTGTTTAAAAGTATTTAATCGCTTCGCTCATTCCGCCGGCCCGTATTGTGCCATCGCAGGCGTTTGCTTGCGCGTTCGTGGCCTCTTGGAGCCTCGGTGGGGCCGTTTGGGGCCTCTTGGCGCCTCTTTTTAGGCCTCTTGGAGAACTCGGGAGGCCTCCAGGGGGCCTCCTGAGCTCTCGTGACGGTCTCTTGGGGGGCTTTCGGCGGGCTCTTGGCGGTATTTGTTGGTCCTCTTGGGGCCTGGGGCCTGACGTTGTTGGTCCTCTTGGGGCCTCACGGGAGCTTATTGGGGCGTCTTGGGGGTGTCTTGGAGAGTCTCTTGGGGCCTCTTTCGGGGTCCTGGGCGCCTTCTGGGGCGGAGGGCTCGATTTTTCAGTTCTCGGTTCCCTTCTTGAGCCCCTCTTGGGCCCGTCTTGGGGCCTCTTGGTCCGCCTTGGGCAGCACTTGGGCCGTCTGGGGGGCGCTCTTGGGCCGCTCCGGGGCCGTCTTGGGAGCCTCGTGGGCCGTCTTGGAGCAGTCTTGAAGGCCTCTTGGGCCCTCTTGGAGCGTCCGGAAGCGAAAAGGCCAGAACGCAAAAAAACATCGAAAAAACAAATGAAAATCAACGATTTTGGCAACTTGGGGCCCTCTTCGGAGGCCTCTTGGAAGGCCCTTGGAGCGTCTTGGAGGCCTCTTGGGCTGTCTTGGGGCCATCTGGGGCGTCTTCGGGCGATCTTTGGCCGTCTCGGGCCTCTCTTGGACCGTCTAGAAAGCTTCTCGGGGCCCTCTTGGACCGATCTGGAGCCCTCTTGGACTCCGAAACAGAACTCCGGCATCTCTGACCCGACCTTGCCGGGGACTTGCCGGGACCTTGCCGGGGTACTTTTCGCCCGGGGACCCCCAGGGGCCGCCCCGCGCGCGCGAACTAGTAGTCTTGGGACGATGTGTTTAAAAGTATGTTTGCATATGTCCTGATTATATGTGTATTCTTTCGCTTGAAGTCCGCCTTTGGGGGGGGCACGCCCGACCTGATGCTAGACCCCCAGCGCGTCCTAGTTCATCTTGTTTCGTTCTCCCTCTCGCCTCCCGCCCTCTCTCCATTTGCAGTCGGGATGCTCCGACTCAGTTTCCCCCCCCCCCGCCGAGCCAGCAGTCGGAGAAGTCAGTGTGCATGCAGCTATCTCCTTTGCTTTCCTGTTCGGCCCCTAGTTGTCTACATCCAGGGAACCCATAGGAGTCGGGCGGATGCGTCGCTCCTCGAACGAGACATGATGTTGGTCGAGTCGTTGTGCGTGGTTCGTTCGTGGAGTCGGAGACCGCTGGTGGCATGCTGATTGTGGTTTGGGATTCCCTCCGTGCTCTCTTCTCCGATGGCTCCTTCACCGACGTTGAGCATTGGCCGAGCCGGGGCCCCCACGCTCGCTGGCCAGGCCCGGGTGCTTCGGGCTGCACGCGTGCGCGCGGGACCCCTCCCGGGCGGAGGCTGCCGCTGGGCCGGTCTTCTGGCGGCTGCGCTGACGTCGGGTCTGTCCCTCTACAGGGGGAGAATTCACAGATAGTAAAGCAATAGGGGGGGACTATTCTTGGAGTATTTTGGAGCATGCTTTGAGCATGTTTGGGCCATTTTTATGTTTCGTCCAAAATCTGCCTGTAGGGGGACACGCCCGACCTAAGGCTGCGCGGCGCCCTCACCCCTTCCCCTCCGGCGTCGACGATAGCACGGTGTGCACGATGTATACTTGGTGGCCGTCAGCATCGAGAGGAAAGACCTGGACGACGACAGCAGCCAGCCTGGAAGAGGCAAACGTTTCCCCTCCCGTGAGGGAATCGTACTTGGCATCCCCGCCCCACATGGACCCCGTCGCGGGCAGCCACCGCGCGCCGAAGGCGCTCCGACACCCGTCGCGGCGCGACTGTCAGGGGGGCACCCCCCCACGCTTGGTAGGAAACCCAGAGTAGCCAAGCACCAGGTTTTTCAAGAAGAGCGCGAGGATCTCCATTGCCTGGGGGACTTCTCCCAGGGGGCCCTTCCTCAGCGGCTGCCAGGGGCGAGGCGTGTCATTCCAGCGCGCGGCGCGGAAAGTGTAGTGGCATGCCCAACGCGCGGGGGTTCGGAGCGATGCGTGGCGGCGACGGGCCCCGTTTCCGTGGGGAATTGCGGATTTCCGCCGCCGAACGAGGCGGCACCTGCCACATTTTGGGGAGGGCACCTCTCCCGATCCATGGATTGGGCGACTATGCGCCAAATCCACGCATCGCCAATCTGTGTTTGCGCACCCCTGAACGGGGCTGCCAAGATCGCGGCGTGGGCCTACCCTGAGAGCATTCCGTGTTTCTTCTGCGCCCAGGACTGCCGCTGGAAGGATTGGCCAGGGTTCCGCCAGCGTATCCCCCCTCATCCAGAGGAGGGCAATGGGCGCCAGGACTGAAGTCCTCGACAGCTGGCCCCCCCCCCAATGCGAGAGCAGAGGATCTGAATTGGATCCGTCGAGATAACCGCGGCCCAGAACGCATTGAGCCCCAAATCTGTTTGGCTGGGTTTCGCGCGGGGGAGGGGCCGCTACGTCTGATCAGGCGCAGAGCGCAGTCGCTGTCCAGGTGCTGGGGTAGAGTATTTGACGCGGAGTCTTCATCTCAGGTGAAACAGGACTTGATTGGCACTATCCTCTTGCAGGTGGCGACGCTTCAGGAGCAAGGCGGCCAGTTTGCGCCTTCTGCTTATCAGCGCGTTGATTGGGTGGCCATCTACGACCAGATCCTCGCTCTCCTGCGCCGGAAAAAAATCGAGACACTGCTCCTGGTCCTGACGGGGCCCCCTTCGTTGGGCGTTTTTGTCTGCGGGTGCCCCGCGCGTTCCAGTGCGATGCGTTCCATTGCCTGGTGGATGAGCATCGTGCCAGCGACGAACTCTACATCTGCAGGCCGCCTTCGAGCCGCAGTGCGACCGGGCTGCTGGAGGGGCGGAGATCGGGGGTCCGGGCCGAACCCGAACGCTGACCCCATCGAGTTTGGGCAAACACGATCCTCTCGCCCCTTCCAGCCGCGCGCGGAGGGGGGTGGGGGGAGGGGGGGGGGGCTTCTTAGAAGCACCCCTGCTTCTTGGAAGGCGCGGGCCTTCTCTATAGATGTGAGGCCAGCGCCTTCTGAGAAGCAGCCTCCTTCTAAGAAGCCCTCCCCCCTCCCCCCACCCCCTCGTGCGCGCCGCCAGCCCTCCTCGCCTTCTGCTGCGTTACGTCGCCTCCAACTCTGTCGATCCGTGCCGGCGGGGAGTCGTGGGCGGTCGCTCGGTGTTCGGCGCCATCGCCGGCGCGGACCCGTCTCTGCAGTCTGCATGCTTGGTTTCATATCCGTGGCGCTCGCGAGGCGGGCGGCCGCCTGTCCGACTGGAAGCACGCCTCTCCGAACGCGCCTCCGCGGGGGATCTCTGCAGCACTCTGGAAGGAGAGTGGCCCCCAGCAGCATCGTCGGGGCCACTGAGGCATGCCGCGGTGGAGTCTGGGCCCGCACCCGGTGTCGTCAGCTCGTTTTCCGCTGGCTTTTCCTGGTCAAGGGGGGGGGGCGGAACGGGGGGAGGGGCGCCCGGTCTCGGGCGCGTTCTGCTCGCGCTCGTCCTCCGCTCCGTCCCCGGAGGCCCTCCTGGCTTGGAAGAGTTCGCGCGACGTGATGGTGTGTGTGTGCGCTCGCCGACGATCTAGGTCTGTGGGCGCGCGTGCGCTCGCCGACGATCTAGGTCTGTGGGCGCGCGACCTCTTTGTGGTGCCCCCCATCGCTGTGCGCCTGCTGCAGATTGCTGAGCCTGCGACGGCACCTGCTCTCCACTTTGCGCAGTGCTGCCTCGTTGAGCCCAGGGTGTTTGGCGAAGCGGAGCTTCGGCGGCGCTTTCTCGGCCAGGGGCCATATGCCTCGGCCTAAAAGGTTTCTCAGTGCGGCAAGCACCTTGGGGACTACATGGGCGTGGGGGGCAGGCTAAAATCTACGGCGTTCCCCCCCCCCCCCCCCCCAGCGAAGCCTGAGCAAACCTACCCGCGTGGTCACAAGCATGGGGTTCCGTTGCGTTCACTCTGTGGTTGCCTGGAAACGGCATGCCCTCTCCGTCGCTGGCCAGGTGGCCCAGATTTTGGAGCCGCACAGGGGGACCAGGGCCACTGTCAAAGAGCGCCACCAGCTCTTCACCCGTGCTCCCCGACACTCGGGCCCTCTGATTGCTCTGGCCGACCTCCACCTCTTGCGTTTGCAAGACCAGTTGCGGTGTCCCGAGATGGCGGCCACACCAGCTCAAGTGCGTGCTGCGCTATTATCGCGAGCTCTCGACAGATGCGAAGAGTCCTATCACAACGCGCGGGGCTCGGCCGACGTATCCTTGGCTGCCCTATCTCATCTTCATCATCGCGACTCTGCTGTAGGGCAACTGACACGCGCGCGTGATCATATGTTCGCCTTCCCTGGGGATCCCTCTGATGTGTCCCCAACGTCTTTCCATAGTCGATCCTACCAGTTCCTACTTCGCCTTCAACTTCCCCCAGCTGGTTGTGTCCTTGTTCGTACTGGACTTACGCATTGGAAGCTTGATCTCGCCCGTGAAGAAGCTGATCGATGTCTCCTTCGGTTAGGTGTCATGGGTCCCCGTCTCCCTCGGTTTCCCCACTTCGCTGTTTAAAGGTTTGTTCAT
Source organism: Prorocentrum cordatum (assembly GCA_963575745.1). Taxonomy (NCBI): domain Eukaryota; class Dinophyceae; order Prorocentrales; family Prorocentraceae; genus Prorocentrum; species Prorocentrum cordatum. Next base: position 224,759 of record CAUYUJ010016235.1, on the reverse strand, counting down.
TTGTTGGCCACCACCCGCAGGTTTAGACAGGGCCAAGGCGGGTGTGTTTGGGGACGCGTTGCCGTCGGAGGTGGCTCCATTCTCCACGAAAGCTGCTGTTCAATGATCGTCCAGTTTCCCTGTCCCCTCCTCACTGACCTCCCGCCTGACTGGGGCCAGGGCCCCGTTGCTGCCATGCTGCCCTGCCGTCGGCGGCCAAGCTCTCATTCTACATGCGCCCGTGCTCTCGCCATGGGTCTTGGATCAGCTGCCTGGCAGCATTGTAGATCAGGAGGTTACTTTTTGATTCGCGGGTCGAGAGCGAGCCTCTTCCAGTCGAAGCTAAGCGGGCCGCGCACAGCTTTAATTAACAGAGGAATGGAAAAAGAAGGCGGGGCCTCACGTCAAGGCCGAGAGAGGGCAAAAGCCTCGCTCCCAGATCAGGAGGTCACAGGTGTCCCCAGGCGATTCCGTGGAACCCTCTGAGCGCGCCCTCGTGTGCCGGCAGGCGCGCGCGCGCCCCCGCTGCGGCTGGAGGGGCTGGGCTCCTCCCTCCTTCCCCTCCACAGTAAGTTGGCGCTCCTCCTCCTCTTCCTCCTCCTCCTCCTCCTCCTTCTCCTCCTCCTCCTTCTTCTCCGCCCCCCTCCTCCTCCTACTCCTCCTCCTCCTCCTCCTCCTCCTCCTCGTCATCATCATCATCATCACTCATCATCATCATCATCATCATCATCATCATCATCATCATCATCATCATCATCATCATCATCATCATCATCATCATCATCAGTCGTGCTGTCGCTGTCGTACGGTCTTCAGTTCCGCCCGCCTGGCTCCTCGACGTTGGTATAGCTTCCACATCCACGGCTTTGCCTCCCCCTGCTGCGGTGACGGAGTTTGCCACGGGGCTTTTCAGGGCACATCGTGAGGAGGCCACGCTCTTGGAGCGTCCTCACGTGGGAAGATTGAGCTCCCTCTTTGCGGCCGTTGTGCCGGGCGCTTCCCTCGGGATTCGATGTGGTCAGGCTCAGTCTCGGCCTCCTCATCCTCCCGCCTCCCGCCTCCCGCCTCCCCTCTGTTATCCGCGTGCCAGTCTCGGCCCGCGCTCGTCATCCGCGGCTTCGCCCACAGCTCCAGTGACGGCACCCGCATGCACCAGCACGACCTCAGGGGCATCGATAAGGGGAGGGGATTGGGATAGGGGGGGGGACGCATCGAGCCCCAATCGCATAGTGATCACCGATAGGGGTCTGGTATCCACACCCTGCCCAGGAAGGGTGTGGATTCGTGATCGAGGGCACGTCGGCGATCCATCGGCGAAGTACCGCCGATTCCAGGTCGATGCTTCCCCCCCGTGCCAGTCCCCCCCCCGTGTGGATCAGGAGGAGGGGGAGGAAGAGGGAGGAGGAGGGGGAGGAGGAGGAGGAGGAGGAGGAGGAGGAGGAGGAGTTTGAGGTGAGGGGGGGAGGAGGAGGAGGAGGAGGAGGAGGAGGAGGGAAGGAGGAGGAGGAGTGGAGGAGGAGGCGGGCGGGAGGCGGAGCGGAGGCGGAGGCGAGGAGGAGGAGGAGGAGGAGAGGAAGGAGGAGGAGGAATGAGGATAATATAATAAAAGAAACATAATAATAACAAATAATATAAGACTAATAATTAATAAAAAGAAAAAGAGGAGGAGGAGAGAGGAGGAGGAGAGGGGAGGAGGAGGAGGAGGCGAGAGGAAGGGATTAGTGAGGAGGGAGGGGAGGAGGGAGGAGGGAGGAGGGAGAGGGAGGAGGAGAGGAGGAGGGAGGAGGGAGGAGGAGGAGGAGGAGGAGGAGGAGGAGGAGGGAGGAGGAGGAGGAGGAGGAGGAGGAGGAGGAGGAGGAGGAGGGAGGGATGTACCCTTGATTTGGCAGGATCGACCTGCGAATCAGTCCCCCCCCGCGCCGTTGGCCCTGACCGCCGCCCAACGCAGCACACCCCTCGCGCGGCTCGCGCCTCCCACCGCAGCTCCCCGCCCGCGGCCTCGCTTCCCGCGCGGGCACGGGCCGCGGCGCGCCCCTGTCGGCGCGCCCCCCCCGCGGGGACCGTGGCCCACGAGGGGTCGCTCCTCCTCTTTCTCCTCCTCCTCCTCCTCCTCCTCCTCCTCCTCCTCCTCCTCCTCCTCTCGAAAGCCGCGGCCCTGCCCTGTGCTCCGCGCCTGCCGCCGCCTGCAGCCGTGGGGGCGCAGGCGCACGCGGGGAGCGCACCCCCGCAGCGGAGCACCCCTCGCGCGGAGCGCGGCGGGGAGCGCCTCCTCGGCGCACCCCTCGCGCGGAGCGCGGCCCCGCAGCGGGCGCTCCGCCCTGCAGCCGCGGTGGGCGCCGGCGCGCTCGCGCCGCCCGGCGGCCTCGCCTGCACGCGTTGCGCGGCGCCCCCCCGGCCATGAAGCTGTCCGTAGTGCACATCCCGGACCTGCTCCTGAAGCTGGGGGCCCGCCCCAGGGGGGGGGGAGGTCCGAGGCGGGGATTTGTCCAGAACCACTCTGGGCCTCCCAGATGGGGTCGGAGCAGATGGGGTCGGAGGACCGCGCCGCATCGCCGATGCATCGCCGATGCGGCTCGATGTGCAGCCCGATCTGCTTCACGTCGACGTCGCCGATGCATCGCCGGTGCATCGCCGGTGCATCGCCGGTGCATCGCCGATGCATCGACGATGCGGCGCGATCCTCCGACCCCATCTACTCCGAACCCAGCTAGGAGGCCTCTAACCACCGCCTCGAGGATCGATCCTTGCTGGCCTCCACGGGCAGTGGATATGGATATATTCGGCCCCCCAGGGGCCAAAAGATATCCATATCCACCGCCTGCTGGAGCACCAGGACGTCGGTGCCCAGGCGGTGGATGTGGACAACTCCCCATCTCGCGGGGGGGTCGCAGGAGGTGGGGCTCGCCAGGGCGGGCAGGGTGGGGGGCGGAGGGAGCCCCCGCGGGGAAGTCGCGTGAGGAGGCCCACCAGTGGGGCAAAGGTTGGATGCACAGGCAAGGGCGAGCCACAGCGTGAAGCTCCAGGCCGCCCAGATGGTGTCGGAGGATCGCGCCGCATCGCCGATGAGTCGGCGATGCGGCTCGACGTGGAGCGCTATTTTCTCCACGTCGACGTCGCCGACGCATTGCCGACGTCACCGATTCATCGGTAAGGCGCGATCCTCCGACCCCATCTATTCGAAACACATGTGGGAGGTCCCTAGAGTCTCAGCCACGCTCGCAGCACATCCGTTTTACGCTACCCTTCCTTTTCTACGTGAAAGGCCTCAGACTGCGCCCGAACAGCGCTCTCGTCAACTCCTGCCGTGGGAGGAGCAGTCGGGGAGGAAAAGCGCCCCTCCGCCCCGGCCTCGAACCCTTCCCCCCCCTGGGGGGGGGGGGGGGGCCGGGCCAGCGAGCTCCGCCTGCTCCCCGTGAGGATGCTCCGCGAAGACGGCACACCACATGTACCCCCCCCCCCCCCCCCTCGCCCCCTGCTGGGGGGGGGGGGGGGCCAGGTGGAGGTGGGGTCGCTCTGCTGCTCCCCTTCCATCTGGGGGCGTTGCTGCACGCAGCCGCCCACCCCGGCGTGGGGGTTGGGGGTGCGGGGCCGGGGGGGCCAGACCCGTCGTGTCGCGGCAGGAGCCGCTGTACACGGCCAGTGCTCTCGCCGCGGCCGGGCCCGGGGGCCGGCCACGACACCTGCCCAGGGTGAAAAGTCCACGGCCTGGTAGGGGATCCGGGCACGAGGGGCGGGTGGCGGAAAATCACGGGCGTGAGGTTCTGGGGGGGCGGGGGGTTGTCGGGGATTGCCAGAAGGGCCGTGCCTTCAGCTTTTCGCTCCGTTTTGGAGCCCCTGGGGCCCTCTGAGTCCCAGTGAGGGGTGTTCTGGAGGCCGTTGGGGCCTCCGTGGAAAAATCTCGGGGGCACCTTGGGCCAGGGTTAAGTCGGGCATGTCCTTCTACAGGAGCAATATTCAAGAATAGTCAAAAACTAATGGGGACGATTTGCCAACAATTTTTGCATATTTTTGGGCTCGTTTTACAACTTCTCCTCCAACATCAGTCTGTAGGGGGACACGCCTGACCTGGGGCCAGGGGCACTCCCAGCAACGCCCGAGGGGGGGGGGGGGGGGCGAGACCTGCCTGCCCTGGCAGGCGGCAGGCCGGTGGGGTCCGCCGGGGTTGGAGGGGGGGGGCGGGGCCCGCTGCGGGCAGGGGGCGGAGGAACCCGTCGCTAATCCACGCCCCCATGAATCCATGTTTGCGATCGCCTGAGTGGCGCCTCCCCCCGCGAATGCCCGCGGGGCTCCTCCGCCCCCTGGAGTGCGCCAGAACGCGGGTCTGGCCGACTCTTTTTGGCGAGCGCGTCCTGGATTCTGACGGTCCAGTTTTCGTGGCAGGCCTGCAGCGGGGGCTCGCGGCAAGTTGCGTATATTCGGTCTCGTCATTTTCATGATGGCCCCGTCAGGCCAACCCGAGTCCCCCGTACCCGAGTCCTACGCCTCCCCGAATGTTCGCTATCCCGTTGTAATGGGCGGAAGCCGAGGAGGAAGAGATGCCGAGGCCGCCGCGTGTCATGAGGAGTCCTCGTCGCCACGGTGTTGGGTTCTCCTCGAGATGCTCTGGCCTCTGGGCGCGCCCCGGGAGAGAGCCGGGGAGCAGCAGTGTCGGTACTTTTTTGGGGGTTCCCCATGACCCAGATCCCCTCGAGTCATAAAAAAATCAAGACGGGAGGTTTTTCGCCATTTTCGGCCTCGGGGGGCCCGTGCCGGCCCTCGGAGCGTCAAACAATTATTCAGGACGAGGAACCGGTCCCGGGGAATGGGTCCAGACCTCGGGGGTCGATGTCATGGAAAAATCATGACGTCGGGGGTCTGGGGAGTAGGTGCATGATGGGGCCCATCAGCGCCACGCAACAATTTCTGGATGGCTCCCTGGAGAGCGTGGAGGGTTTCAGATTAAGAGGCCGGAGCCGCAGGGTAGCCCCAGAGCTCGTTCCTGCTTCCGTCCAGAAGCCTCGGCGCGAGTTGTCCGATGTCGCAGCGTGTCCCGAGAGGCCTGCTCTAAGCGTTTCCTGATACGTCTTCCCGGAAGCTCTCCAGAAGGTCCTCCGGAAGCTCTCTCCAGGTCCCTCCAGAGTTCTTCGACAGGCCTTCGCACGCCCTCGCGGCGCCCTGCCACCCAGGTTTTGGACTCCGCAAGTGCGGCGGCCGGTTTTTCGCTATCTCTTGCCTCCGGAGGTGGCAAGTCTTTGGGCTGCGCAAAGACAGCCCCTCCCCAGCCGGGTAGTCCCAGCTGGCGCCTCAGTCGGGCCGGGCGAAAGGGGGGGATTGGGAAAGGGGGGGTTACGAAATTTGCTGCATGCAGCTGGTTTCGGCCTCACCGAGGGGCCCATTCCTCGATACATGGCCGCCTCCGGCGCCGGGAGGCGCCGGGAAAATCAGCTACGTGAGCTGATTCTCAAACCCCCCCTTTGCTATCCCCCCTTTCGCCCGACCCGAAAAGACAGCCCCTCCCCGGCCGGGTAGCCCCAGCTGGCCTCCACGGGCCCCCCGGGTCGTCCGGGGCGGTCTCGGCACACCGGCCCTGGGGCGCGGAGCTCCCCAGGGGCGCCGCCGGAGGCAGCGCCAGGGTGTCGAGACCGCTCAGAGCCCCGAATCATCAGGGGTAACTCGGGTCAGGGATAACTCGGGTTCGTTTTTCGGGAATCCGAGCCCGAGTTATCCCGGACCCGAGTTACCCCGGATAACTCGGGCGTCCAGAGCCCCGAATCATCAGGGGTAACTCGGGTCAGGGCTAACTCGGGTTCCTTTTTCGGAAATCCAAACCCGAGTTACCCCGGACCCGAGTTACCCCGGATAACTCGGGCGCCCAAGACCGCCCTGGGCCACCCGGGGGGGCCTGTTGGGGCCAGCTGGGACCACTCGGGGGGGTCCTGCTGATCACCACCCACCAGACCACCCCAACCCAACCCGAAGGTCTCGATTTGCCCTCCATTTCCAGTTGGGGGGGGGGTCGGGGAACAGCGAGAAAACACATGTGGAACCCTCACCCCACCCAACCCGAAATTCGGGTCTTCGGGTTGGGTTGGGGTGGTCTGGTCGGTAGCCAGTTGAGGCCAGCTGGGGCTGCTCGGGGGGGTCCCTCCCGCAGACAGCGGCGAGCGGATCAGCAGCGGGGTCGGGGGGTCGACGGGTCGGCGAGAGAGGCGAGAGTTCCCTGAGATCCGACGTTGCAGCAAAAACTGCAGCATCGCAAAAATCTTCCCTGGAGCCCTGGAGCGGCTGGAGCCCTGGAGCCCTGGAGCCTATCTTTCTGGAGCGTGTTTCTTTGTTGCTAGGTGGGCATTCTAGCCCCCGACCCCCCCTCCCCCCCAATAAGGTACCCCCCCCCCCCCAGTGCGCTCCGGGCACTGCCGCCGCTGCCGCCGTGCGCTCGGCGGAGGGGAGGCGTTACAATATACCTTAGTGAGGGGGCCGTCTACAGGAAGGGGGGGCCACCCAAAAACGCTAACAGCCAGGCCGGGGGGCACAACTAAAATGTAATATTCAAAGTTACGTTTTTGTCCGAAGGCATGGTTTGGAAAATCCAGAATTATGGTTTGTTGTTGTTTTTGCCCTGAAGGGCTGTGTGTGCTTGAATTCAGAAATCGCGATTTTATTGTGGGAAGGCTTCGCCTCTTTCGCCCTTCTGGAAGTGTTGTTGCACGATGAACGCCACGTGCGAAACATGTTTGTGGGGCTTTCCGTGTGTAGTTTCATTGGCGGTTGGATGCGTAGTTGGTTTCGTTACTGTTCGTATCCATCACGGTCCACCCAGCAATAGTACCCAGGCGAAATGTCTTGATCAGGGAAGTGCGGGAACATTCCGTGTAACGAAGAGAAATTGATGGGGAAGCCGTCAAACTGAATTTCGTGGGTCAGCCTGGGCACGCCCGGGTGCGAATGCACATTCGCGGCCCTTGCCGAAACAGGCAGGGCGCAGAAGAATGATGAGGAGGCGGGGGAGGGGGAGGCGGCGGGGGAGGAACACGAGGAGGACGAGGACTAAAAGGAAGAAGGGGGGAGCGACGGGAGTAGCAGGAAAGGGGCGAGCAGAAGTATGATGACATTGACTGCGCAAGCTTTGGGGGGGAGGAGGAGGAAGAGGAGGGGGAGGAGAAGGAGGAGGGGGATGAGGAGGAGGAGGAAAGGAGGAGGAGGAGAAAGAGGAGGAGGATTGGGCGAGGAAGAGGAGGAGGAGGAGGAGGAGGAGGAGGAGGAGGAGGAGGACGAGCGTACAACGCGCACGCGCGCGTGCGCGCGAGGTGTGATTTCTGCATTGTTCTCAGCGGTCTGGCAACGAAGGGGCCTGGAAACGAAGGGGTTCTTGGGCGGTGACCGAATGGGTGCCCCAGGTAGCGCGGGGCTGCAGCGCGCCAGCCAAGTGGCTCAGCGCGCAACGCGCCCGCGCGCGCGCGCCGGCGCGAGCTGTGAATTCTGTATCACTTATAATAGAAGTGCCGCAACGTTGGCATGGAAGCTCAAGTGGCCCCCTGGCGGAGACCGATTGGATTTCCGATTTACCATGGGTTTGTAGCGCGTCGGTGAAGTGGCTCAGCGCGCAACGCGCCCACGCGCGCGCGCGCGGGCGCGAGCTGTGAATTCTGTGTTATCCACAAAAGAAGGGCAGTCGCGCCGTCCTGGAAACTAAAGTGGCCCCCCAGCGGTGACCGACTGGATTGTCAAATTGACATGGGGACGTAGCATGTCGGCCAAGTGGCTCAGCGCACAAGTCGCCCGCGCGCGCGGGAGCGAGCCGCCGCTCTGCGTTATCCAGAACAGAAGGGCCGCCATGGTGGCTTGGGAGTGCAAGCAGCCCTTTAGTGGTGGCCGATTTCTTTTTCCAATTTAACATGGGCTTCTAGCATGTCGGCCAAGTGTCTCAGCGCACAGCGCGCCCACGCGCGCGCGAGCTGTGAGTTCTACCCGCAATAGCAGGGCCGCCATGCTGGCCTGGGAAATCAAGCGGCCCATTAGCGGTGACCGATTGAATATCCGAGATAGCTCGAGTTCGTAGCGTTTTGGTTAAATGGTTCAGCGTACAACGGGCCCACGCGCGCGCGCGCGCCCGCTTGCGCTCGCGCGCGCGAGCTGTGAATTCTGCATCACCAACCATAGAGTGGCCGCCATGTTTGCTTAGAAACTTAAGTGGCCCCTTAGCAGTGACCGACGGACTTCCAAGTTAGCAAAAGGTCGTAGCATGCCGGTTAAGTTGTGCAGCGTACAGAGCGCCCGCGCCTGTGCGCGCAGGCGCGAGCTGTGAACCCTGTATTCTCCGCAATGCAAATGCCGCCACGTTGGCCTGAGAACTCAAGTGGCCCCTTAGCGGTGGCCGATGGTATTTTCCATGTTTAACATGGGCTTGTAGCATGTCGGCCAAGTTGCCCAGCGTACAAGGCGCCTCGCGCGCGCGCCCGCGCGCGCGAGTTGTGAATTTTCGTGCTACCCGCAGTAGAAGGGCCGCCATGTTGGCCTGCGCACTCAAGTAGCCGTTTTGCGGTGGCTTCCAGCATGTCAGCCAAGTGGCTCAGCGCGCAACGCGCCCGCGCGCGCGCGCGGGCGCGAGCTGCGAACCCTGATCCACAGTAGAAGGGCCGCCGTGTTGGCTTGGAACCCCGGATTGATTTCCAGGTTAGCACTGGTCTGTGGCACGTTGGCCAAGTGGTCCAGCGCTCAACGCACCCACCCGCGCGCGCGCGAGTTGCGACTTCTGGATCACTTGGTTACCCATAGTAGAAGGGCCGCCACGATTGCCTGGAAACTGAAGTGCAATCCTATCGTTGGCTGGTTCGATTTCCGAGTAACCATGAGTTTGCAGCGTGCCGATTAAGCTGTAAATTCTTTATTGCACGCCATAGAGTGGCCGTCATGTTGGCCTGGAAGCCATAGTGGCCCCTTAGCGGTGGCTGATTGGTTTTCCCATTTTACCTAGGGTTGCCGCATGTCGGCCAAGTTGCTCAGCGTACAACGCACCCGCGCGCGCGCGGGCGCGAGTTGTGACCTCTGCATCGCTCACAACAGAAGGGCCGCCGTATTGGCTTGGAAACGCAAGTGGCTCTCTAGCGATGGCCGACTGGATTTTCAATTTAACATGGGGTTGTAGCATGTCGCACAAGTGGCTCAGCGTAAAGGACGCCCACGCGCGCGCGCGCGAGCAGTGACTTACGAACTATCCACACCAGAAGGGCCGCTATGTTTGCTTGGAAACTAAAAGTTGCCCGTTGCGGTAGAAGATTGAATATCCTAGTTAGCATGTGGTTGTGCCATGTTGGCCAAGTAGCTCAGCGTGCAACGCGCCCGCGCGCGCGGGCGCGAGCTGTGAACTCTGTATCATCCACGACAGAGGACCGCCGTGCTGGCCTGGCAATTCAAGCGGCCCCGTGGCGGTGGCCGAATGGATTTCCAAGTTAACATGGGGTTGTTGCATGTCGGCCAAGTGGCTCAGCGCACAACGCGCGCACGCGCGCGCGGGCTGTGCATCCTGCACTACCCAGAATAGAAGGGCCGCTGTCTCCTGGAAACTCGTGCGGCCCCTGAGCGGTGACCGATTGGAATTCCGAGTTCACATGGGCTTGTAGCATGTGGCTGAACGCACATAGCGCCCGCGCGCGCGCGCCCCCCCCCGGCGCGTGCGAGCTCTGAAAGCCGTACTACCCGCAATATCGGGTCCTTTATGTTGGCATGGAAGCTCAAGTGGCCCCTCCGCAGTAACCGATTGAACTTCCGAGTTAACATGGGGGTTGTCGCGTATCGGCCAGGTGGCTCAGCGCACACGTCGCCCACGCGCGCGCTAGCTGTGAACTCTTTATTTATTCCACCGTACAACGGCCACCATGTTGGCATGGAAAATCTAATTGGCCAGTTAACGGTGGTTGATTGTATTCCGAGTTAACATGGGCTTGTAGCATGTCGGTCACGTGGCTTAGCGTACAACGCGCCCGCGCGCGCGAGATGTGACTTCTGGGCTACCCACATTAGAAAGGGCCGCCTGGCCTGGAAACTCAAATGGCCCCTTAGCGGTGACCGATTGGATTTCGAAGTTAGCATGAGTTTGTAGCGTGTCGGTTACGTGGCTCGATTTACAAAGCGCCACCGCGCGCGCGCGCCCGCGACCGCGCGAGCGCGAGTCGTGAATCTTGGGTTACCCACAAAAGAAGGGCCGCCGTGTTGGCCTGTGAACGAAGGTGGCCCTGAGAGGTGACCGACTGCATCTCCAAGTTAAAATGTGGTTGGAGCATGTCGACCATGTGGCTGAGCGCGCAACGCGCCCACGCGCGCGCGGGCGCGAGCTGTGAATTCTGTTGTGCCCACAATAGACGGGCCGCTATGTTTGCCTGGAAACTCAAGCGGCCCCTTCAGCGGTGGCCGAATGGATTTCCAAGTTAACATGGGGTTGTAGCACGTCGGCCAAGTGGCTCAGCGTACTACGCGCGCGCGGGCGCGAGGTGTGCATTCGGCGCGCGGCGGCCGCGGGCCTTTCTGCGTGGGAAATAAACGCAATATGCGATCGCGGAAATGCAGCCACACGCACTGTGGCCTGGGCCACTACGTAGGTAGGCGAACATACGGTTGCAAGGGGCAATGCCGCCGCGCGTTAGGGCGGGACACCATATTATGCGCGAGGGGAAAGCGCCGAGGCCATGTGCGGCCCGTGTTCAGCGCAGCCTGGTCGCCCCCGGCCTGGGGCCTGGCCCGGCAAGCAGCCCTGCCCACCCTGACCGGTACCCAGCGGGCTGGCCCCTCGCCCGCCCAATAGCTCGGCTGGTGACCGGCCGGTAGCCCGGCCAGTAAGTCCGCGAACGCGGCGGGCAACCCTGCCGGTAACTCCACGAACCCGGCCGGTAACCCTGCCGGTAATTCTACGAACCCGGCCGGTGACCCGGCCCGGCAGGTAACCCGGCTGGTAGCCCGGCTGTTAACTGCGCGCCCGGCCGGTAACCCGGCTGTTAGCCCCAGCCCGGCTGGTAACCCGGCTGGTAACCCGGCTGGTAGCCCGGCTGTTAATTCCCAGCCCGGCCGGTAACCCGGCCGGTAGCCCGGCTGTTAGCCCCAGCCCGGCTGGTAACCCGGCTGGTAACCCGGCTGGTAGCCCGGCTGTTAATTCCCAGCCCGGCCGGTAACCCGGCCGGTAGCCCGGCTGGTAGCCCGGCCCTTAGCTTGGCCTTGCAGCACATTCTGTAGCGGAGCTACAGCGCCGCTACAGAACGCCGCAGACGGCCGGCCCTTTGCCTGGCCGGCAGCCCGGCTGCAACTCCGCGCACCCGGCCGGCAGCCCGGCTGTTACTTCCCGCGCGCCCGGCTGGTAACTCCGCGCACCCGGCCGGTAATTCGGCGATTTTGGTCGGTGACCTGGCTGGGAATTCAGCGAACCCGGCCGGTAATTGCGCGAGATCGGGCAGTGCTTTGATCGTCGGGTGGCTGTAAGTGCGGTAAGAGCGTTCATCTTACATACTCTTAGTTAAGCCATAGAACGTACACTTGTTGATCGCGCATCTCATGTGTGCATATGCAATACTTATGGTGTTTGTAAGTGTAGATGTAAGTAATATACTAAGTTAGATATCTCTGCTAAGTCGATGGGGCTGAACATATTCGTGTTTTTGCTAATCATTTGCGTATTTTTTATTCTTAACTTTTTTGAAATCCATTGAATTTCCGTTGTTGTTGTTGTTCAGTTGTTCAGGACCGAGGCGCCGCAGGTACTTGCTGTACCTCGCGGCCGCGGCGCTGCGGGCTGCGCGCATGCCCGCGGGGAGGGGGGAGGGAAGGAGGAAAATGTTTATCCATGTGTCTTCGGCCCTCCCTTATCCCCCCTTTCCTTAGGCGGCGCACCGCCTTCTCCTCCGTCGCCTCGTCCTCCGTCGGCGGTAATCCGCCTTCTCCCCCCCCCATGGCGGCAATCCGCCTTCTCCCCCTCCGTGGCGGCAAACCGCCCTTCTGGCGGCAAACCGCTTTCTCCTCCTTTGGCGGCAAACCGCCTACCCCTTCTGGCGGCAAACCGCCTTCTCCTCCTCTGGCGGCAAACCGCCTACCCCTTCTGGGGGCAAACCGCCTACTCCTCCTCTGGCGGCAAACCGCCTTCTCCTCCTCGTGGCGGGAAACCGCTTCTTCCCAACCGCCCTATCGGCGGCTTGCTTTGCCGCCTCCTTCCACCCCCTCGGCGGCAAGCCGCCCACCCCTTTCCCCCCTCCCCTCCCTGGCCTCTCCTTGACCCACCCTCCCCCATAGCTCTCTTCTTCCCCCCCGCGCACCCTTCGGCACCCCCTCCCCCGCCCCCCCTTCGACACCCTCTCCCCCCTGCGCCCCCCCTCACCCAGGAGGAGGAGGAGGAGGAGGGAGAGGAGGAAGAGGAGAAGGAGGAGGAGGAGGAGGGGGAGGAGGGGGAGGAGGGGGAGGAGGAGGAGGAGGAGGAGGAGGGGGAGGAGGAGGAGGAGCAGGAAGAGCAGGAGTAGGATATGTCCGTCGCACGCGCGTTGGCTCGATCCGTTTTTGGCGAGCCCTCCTCCGAGGGCTTCGGGCGGCGTGCGCGCGCGGGGAGTCGCGCACTCCGCTCGGCGCGCGGTCGCGCCGCATCGCTGCCATGGAGGGCATCCTTCGAGGCCGCCTGGAGGAGGCGCGGGCGGCGTTCGTAGCGCGCGGCAGTGCGACGGAGCACCTTCCTGCCTGCATCCAGGCGGCGACGTCCCAGCGCTGGTCGCAGCTCCAGAGTGCGCAGTTTGCTGCTTTGGGCGGCGGCGTGGGGTGGGCGCAGTCCGAGCTGGGAGACTTCTTGCAGGCTCTGTCGTCGGGCAGCCTGCAGGGGAGGAAGCTCCAGAACTACGAGGGGTTCATTGAATTTCTGACGCCTCAGTTGTGGGAGTTCGTGCTCTCGCCGCATTCGGGCTTCACTGCCAAGATGGCGGCGTTCTCAGAGCACCTCGGGGCGCTTGGCCTGAGGCATCCGAGCTGCCCGACGGCCGCCAATATGGCAGCATTCTTGTTGCTGGTGTGCAAGCAGACAGGCGTGGAGACGGGCGAGATCACGAGGGAGCTGTTGCAGTCATATCTGGCCACAGTGAAATCCTCGTTCAAGAATCTCGTGGCGACGATGCCGCCGCCCAGGGATGGCATCCAGGCTCTCCCCATCACGCCTGGGAGGCTCCAGTCTCAGTACCCCATCACGTACGTCGACGCCTTCCCGCCAGGTGTTGGAGCGACGGCGCCGCAGATAAATCCCGTCGAGATGGTGACGATTGCGAAGCTGATTAATCTCCGTGCAGGGAAGAAGAGCGGCCACCTCGCGCTGCCCGCGCCTGCGCCCGCCCGCGGCGGGCTGCAGCCATCCCACGGCCCAGGCGGCGGCTCTCCTCAGCAGCACCTCCCCATCGCGGCGGCCGATTCGTTCTCTGGGCGCTGGCCGACGGCTCCACGGGGAATAACAGAACGCATTCCCCCGCGGGACACCTGGTATTGGGTCGAGGGGTGGGTTCCTGGATCGGCGCGGGGTACGTTTCTGGATGCCTGGATGGAGGGCGTGTTGTGAAATATTCCCCCCCCCATCCCCCTAGGGGGATGGGGGGGGGGGGGATATTTTCGTTCGGCGGTGATCCGCCTGATTTCAGGTGGGGCTTTCGCGCAGCGGCGGCCGCTGGCCCAACCCAGCCATCCAGCTGATCGACCGCTCGCAGACGCAGCAGCCGCAGGAGCCGTTGCAAGAACGAGCAGGTTCGAACCACCAGCTTTCGATGGCGGCGGGGAGTTCGGATGCGCCGTCGACGCAGCAACTGGCGGCACACGATGGCGGCAAACCCGCCGACTGTCAGCCGTTATCGAGCACCGCCGCCGCCCAAACGGCCTCGATCAGCAAGAGCCGCGCGGCGAAGAAGCAGAAGAAGCATGAGCTGCCGATCGAGCTCGACTCCGACTCCGACTTCGGCGTCGTCGCCGTGACGCCGCCGCCCAAGGCTGAGAAGGTCGGCATCGCCGCAGGCTCTCTGAAGAAGACCCCGACGGAGGCGGCTCTGGCCATGGTCGCGGCCATGGATAAGAGGACGAAGGCGGTCAAGACGAAAAAGAACGCCGAGGCGGTGAAGGCCCCCACGCTTGCCACGGGCAATGCTGCTAAGAAGACGACGCCGCCTGGCAATGACAACGCGGCAAAGAAGACGACGCCGCCTGCCACGGGCAACGTGGCTAAGAAGACGCCGCTCCCCACGGGCAAGAAGACGGACGGCGCGGCTGGGAAGGACAAGCAGCGCAAGTGGGCGAAGCCGAGGTGGGAGATGCAGACCACACGCAACTTGGCGAGCGGGGTTGAACCTCCCACCGATGAGGCGTCGGGCGCGCGCGGCGATTCCCAGCAGCCCCGCTGGGGTCGCAGTTTGCGCGCCCGCCGCCTTTCAGGCGACTGCTCATCGTTGCTCCGCCCCCCAGGTGCAGTTCCGCAGCGGCCGGGTCGGCGTCCCTGGCAGCAACGTCAGCCTGAAGTACATCGCGGGCGATGAGGCCGACAAGGCCAGATTCTCACCGACGCCCTTCTCGACGCCCTCCTCCGCGCTCTCTTCATTTTCGCCCCTGCCTCGACGCCCCCTCCGCCCCCTGCTGCCTCGTTGCGCCCGATCGCTCCGAGGCCAGGGCCATCGCGGAGGCGGAGGAGCTGGTCAAGAAGGAGCTCGCCGCCAGGGCGCGCGGCGAGTAATTCGCGCTACGACGCTTCAACTCTCCAGGCCAACGGGGCGGCCTCGGGATAACAAAAAGGTCGTGGCGGATATGCCGCCTCGTGGCGGATATGCCGCCTTGTAGCGCAGCCTTCTCGCCTTCCAACTCGTGGCGGACATGCCGCCCCCGCCCCTCCCCTTTGCGCTCCTCCGCCCTTCAGGCGGACATGCCGCCGCCCCCCTCCCCTACTCGGCCCACTCCGCGCCCCCGCGCCACGTCCCTGCGCCCCCCTCCCCGCTGTCAGGCACTGGATCCCACGCCAACTAACGTCGGGGAGACGCCCACTGCTCGAACGGCGAAGGCGTTCACCCAGAATGGCCTGGGCGCGCGCGAAGGCACTGACGTTGCCACCGCCCTTTTAACGACGAAAACAAGTGAACCAAGACCTGCGCATTCAAAGGGGCGTCGGTTCACTTATATTTCCGGTGCCCAATGCCGCCCTCACTCTGCCCCCTCCCCCGAGACCCCGTCGCAAGAACCAGCGGGGCCCTTCTGAGAGGCTCCCGAGGGCTCGAGGAGCTCCAAGACTTCAATGGGTCCATGGGCAACCCCCACCCCCCCTCCTCCCGAAGCCTCGCTTCCGCGTCCGATGCCATTTCGGTTCAAGCCCGCGGCCCGCGGGTGCCCGCGAGCTCGCGCGGGATCGGCCCCCCCTTTCGCGCCGACGCGGGGGCTGGGGCCCGCGCGCCGAGGCTGCGCCGCAGCCACCGCGTCGCGCTCGGCGCCTCGCACTGCGACCGCGGCCATGGCAGACAGCGGCAGCGCGTTCGACGCGTTGGAGGCAGCTGCATCGCCAAAACAAGTGGCCCCGCGTGAGGTAGCCAGGGACGCGCGCATCGCGCGCGAAACTGGCTGGCCGCTCTCGGTCGAACTGTTTTGGCGATTCGGCGCAGGAGATGTTCGGGCCAGCGATGCAGTTGCTCTCCGACCTTGCGGGCGTGGACAACATCGCAGGGGATCGGTCTTCCTCCGCCAGCGGCAGTCGGCCAGCCAGCGCGCCCACGTTGGCGGCGCAGCCAGCGCGATCGCGCAGCCCGCGCCACCCGCGGGCACCGTCGACGCCGCCGCGCAGGCGGGGGCAGACGTCACCGCCGCGGGACCCGCGGCAGCGGCCTTTCCCGCCCTCGGCTCTCGTGAAGGAGCTCGCGTCGCACATGCGGGGCGCGACGCCTGTGGTGGAAGAGCCCCCCGAGGCGGTGGAGGCGCATCCCAGCGCGGTGGAGGCGTTCAGGGCGCAGCTGCGAGCCTGGCTGAGCGACCCCGTTGGGAATCCCATCGACTGGCGGTCGGAGACCGTGCTCGCCGTGCTCAAGGAGTACCCGATGAAGTACGACTACAAGAAGTTCCGCGACCGCGGCCCGCCTGGCCCCGCC
Organism: Prorocentrum cordatum; assembly: GCA_963575745.1. Lineage (NCBI taxonomy): Eukaryota > Dinophyceae > Prorocentrales > Prorocentraceae > Prorocentrum > Prorocentrum cordatum. The sequence continues at coordinate 208,689 of CAUYUJ010016235.1, read as the reverse complement.
ATGGGCGGGCCGCAGACGTGGCAGGGCCAGGCGTGGCGCGCCAATGCGAAGCGCTGGGGGGACCGAGGTGGCGCAAAGCGCGAGATGTACGCGAAGCTGCACGGCAACAAGGCAGCGCCGCGGGTGCGCGAGGCGCACGTCCCCAAGCCTCAGCTGATGCATCGGGAGCCCATGGCGCCGAACTTGCCCAAGACGATGCCTCAGCAGGCGCCGTGGAGGACTGGCAATATGAACCCTCCAGCTCCGCCTCCGCCGCCGAAGACCATGGGGCCGCCGCCGCCGAAGACCAGGCAGCCGCCAGCAGGGAAGCCCAGCATGGTGCAGCCGAGGGCAGGGCGTCGGCTGCAGCCGAAAAGCAAGATGGCACCACCGCCAGCGAAGCCGCGCCCGCCCGCCCGCGGAGATGTCTTCTTGTAGGGTGATCGCGTGGACCTGCAAGCGGGCTGGGGTGCATAGCTTCCGTAATTCGAGCGCGGATAGTTGCAGCTATCCACGCTGACGCGTCATGACGCGCCGCCTCTCCCCGCCTCGTCTCATCTCATCTCTCCTCCCCTCTCTTCGTTGCCGATCTATCTCATTGGCGGACGCGCCGCCTCCCCCCGCCTGGCGGACAACCGCCGTTCAGATACGAGCATCGGCGCATCGGGTTTGTTCTATGCGGTTGGAAAAAAACACCAGTCCTTACCTGAGCCACCCATTGGCGGCTAAACCGCCCTGAAGCCTCCATTGGCGGCCACGCCGCCCATTGGCGGCTAAACCGCCCATTGGCGGCCACGCCGCCCTGAGCCCTCCATTGGCGGCTAAACCGCCGCCGCCGCCTGCTGGCATCCGAAATGTGCGATGCCACCGCGCCTCTTACACATGTATGTTTTTGTTGTTGGGACGCTGTATCGGCTCGAATCTAGGCGCGCACAGGCTCGCGCCCCACGCCGCCCCTGCGCTAGCCGTGCACTTCTCGCCCTGCCGCCATGGCAGGCCAGCAGGGCGAGAAGACCGTCATGTTCGGCTTCAAGTGCCCACAGAGCAGCAGCTGCAAAAGGGGCGGCAAGTGGTTCCAGGGAGAGACAGTGGAGGAGGCCAGGAACAAGCTGGTGACCCACCTTCACGTGTCGCCGTACCACAGCTTGAGCGAGGACGAAGCGGAGGTAGCTGCTATCGCACTCGAGGCCGACTCGTGGGAAGTCGACCTCGCGGAGTGGCGCCAATGGGAGGAGGAGAAGGCCAACTGGGGCTCCGCCAAATGGCGCAAGGGGGCGCCGAAGGTCGAGCTGGCGCCAATCCCTCCACAATCCCGCGTGGAGCGCTCGCACCAGCTGAAGGACGCGTTCTCGGAGGGCAGCGGATCGTCAGGCGCAGCTTTGTCAGCCACGGCGGGCATGAGGATGTCCACGGCGTTGGCCAGCCAGATGTCGCCCGATAGCATCGTGGTGCTCAACGGCACCCAGTGCCAGGCTGTGCTCGACTCGTTGCGCCTCGCGCGTACTGCGACGCAGATGTGCGCCCAGATAGCGGAGCGCGCGGTGAACGCTTTCCGCCAAGAGGAGCAATGCATCGCCGAGTGCGAGGACGTGCCCGCGAGCTGGCTGGTGCGCAACGCGACCTCGTAGGTGCAGGCGCACGGCTGGCAGCACTGATGTCGCCTCAGCATCAGTAGCCTCATTCGCGCAGGCGGCGCGACGCGTCGGCCCTACACGCCCCCCTCCCACTCCTCCAACGCAATTTCAATCCACACCCCTGTGTCAGAACAAATTAGGACACCCCCACACACTCCATCCGCCCTCAATTCGTGAAGGCCGCCACGCCGAGGTGAATTTTGGCCACGCAGGCGGCCGAGTAGCCGCCCCCCAATGCAAGGCGATATGGGGGCGAGTGGACGAGCGGAGCGGGAGGAAGGTGAGGGAACTTCGGCGGATAAGACAGGTGGGCGGTTGGATGGGATTTGGCAAAAGGGCTGGGTGGAGAAAACTGCATCAGCATAAGAATGAGTGCGGCTATTTTCTGGATGTGCTGCATCGCCATGTCCGCCCACCCCCCCATCGCCTTGCATATGATGACGCTCAGGCAGCGCGCCCCGCTTGCGCGCGCTCGCCCGTCTCTTCGCTGCCGCTCAGGCAGCGCGCCTCGCTTCCGCGCTCGCCCGTCTTTTCGCTGCCGCTCAGGCAGCGGTTTGAAGCACGCGGCGCCGTCCGCGGTCGGTAGCGCAGGGCGCCGCTCCGCCCCTGCTGCTCCGCTTAACTACCTCGGCGGACGTGCCGCTGCGCCGCCGCCATGCACTGGCAAAAAAACGTTGGCTGTTATCATATGTTAGCATATGTTATCACGCGCCTGATAACACCTGATAACACCTGATAACACCTGATAACATGTTATCAGGTGTTATCATGTGTTAGCATGGTGTTATCACACGCCTGATAACATATGATAACATATGATAACATGATGTCAATTTTGTGTGGTTGTCATGTTGCGCGCAATTCATTTCAGTATCCGTATCACCTCGTGCGTCCGCCACGCTTCGAGCGGCTAGTCCGCTGGCGGCCAATCCGCCTCCCTCGCCGCGCCCCTGCACCCTCTCAAGCGGCGAGTCCGCTGGCGGATATGCCGCCCCCTTCATACCTCACTCCACCCCTCCCTCCACCTTTGAAGCGGCGATTCCGCTGGCGGCTATCCCGCCTCACTTACCGCGCGTTTTCTTCGTCATCGCTTCGCGTCCAGCTCATCTTGGCATCAGGGCCGCGCGCGACGCGCGGCTTCTCGCGTGCCAAGGCGGTCACGCCGCCATGGCGGGGACGCCGCCCGCTGAAGATCACCAGCAGCATTCTCTGGCAGTGATTTTCGGAGCAGCCAGGCCGAAAAACAAGGGAGTGATGACCAAGGCGCCCGCAGCGAAGCCCCGTGGGAAAGCTAAGCTATCGGGGACGCAGATGACACTGACTGGACAGCTTGTGCCGCCGCTCGCATTGACCGACGCAGGGCCGCCGAAGGCACGCGGGAAAAGCAAAGGCAAGGGCAAAGGTAAGCGCCCCGCAGCGTTGAGGACGGCTCGCAAAGCTGCGTCAGCCGCAGCTCCCGCCGAAGAACTGCCTCCTCAGGGCGCAGCGGCTTTGCCACCAGAGCCGGACGACGCAGCGTCAGAGGCGGCATCGGGCTCCGAGGAGCGCGGCGACGAGATTGGTTCCGAGCTCGGCGTCAAACAGGATGAGCTTGAGAGTGCCAAGCGTGAGCCTGAGGAGGAAGAGGCTCCACCGCAGGGCGCGGTAGCCAAGGTTGAGAACGAGGAGCGCTCGCCCGAGGCGGCAGCGCCGCAGGCGGAGGAGGAGGAGGCAGCTCAGGACGATCCGCCAGCAGGCGCTCCCCAGGTAGGGGAGTTCGTGGATGTGCATGGCATCGGGCATAGCATCGTGCGTTGCAACCGCTGCTGTCGCACGGCAAAGGAGTGCAACTACAGGATCAGGGCGAAGGGCCAGTCGAATTACCAGTGCGACGCGTGCAACACGAACGGGGTGCGCCTTTCTCGGAGGTTCGGACAGTGGCCGCCAAAGTGTTTCGCCAAAATGAAGAGTGAGTTCAAGCAGCAGTTCTACAAGGATCTGGCAGAAGATCCTGGGCTGTCGAACCTCGATCGCATTGAATCCTTCGTGGTCAGCTCAATCACTGTCCAACGGATGGAGGAGGAGCGCGTCCGCAAGGGTGGCAAGTACCTTCCGCTGAGGAAGTGGGCGCACGACGGCTTCGACGCGAAAAAGATTGAAGATAAGGTGCAGGATAAGAGGTGGAACCCTGATCTCGGGGAGTGGACGTACAGGCCGCAATTGGAGGCGGCCTGGAGCGAGACAGTGGAGGCCGCAGTGCGCAACGAGCTGTACACCGATAAGAGGACGCAGGCGAAGCAGAGCGGCCCGCGGGCAGCGGCCTCGACGGGCGTCGCAGAGCACGGCGGCGACAAGGGCGACAGAAGCGACGAGAGCGACATGTCCAGATCAGGCGGCGCCGCAGGCGCAGGTCTGACAGCCGCAGGAGGAGGAGGCGCAGCATGAGCAGGCGCGACAGCAGGGGCAGGCGCGACAGCAGGAGCAGACGCCGCGACAGACGTCGCGACACCATCCGCAGCAGGAGCCGCTCGCGCGGCGACCGCGACAGGAGCAAGAGCCGCCGCAAGGGCAGGAGCAAGAGCCGCGGCAAGAGCAAGGACAGGAGCAAGAGCAGGCCGTTTGGGGGTTCAACGCAGGGGTGTCGCCTGGGCTTCGCATTCGTTTTCGGTTTCCGTTCAACTCTTCAGGTTCGGATCGGGTTCTTGATTTCGCTCGGCTCGAAGTGTTGTCATTTTCGGACAACCCCGAAGGCTCCGCAGGGATAAGGACGCTGAGAAGGAGCGGAGGCGACAGGAAGCGAGGGAGAAGGCCGAGCATGCCAAGAAGGAGACGCAGGAGAAAAACCTGGCGCTGAAGTGGATCGGCACCGCAACGAGGCTCGATACAGAGCTGGACGGGTACCTCGAGCATGAGAAGGCGGACAAGGTGCCGTCATGGGCTGTGAAGAACGCGAAGGCGGCGAGGAAGTCTGTGGCAGTCATGAAGGCGGTGGCGCAGAAGCGCGTGCACAGCGGCGTGGCGTTGACGATCACGCAGGACGAGGCCATCAGCATCCAGAAGGATGCGAGCTCGGCGGCGAGGGCCATCGCGGGGATGCTCAAGGAGGCGCATAAGCACAGCACCTGAGCGCCCCATGGTGGCCCAGTACATCATGAAGTACGGCCTGAAAAAGGTGGAGAAGGACCCGAATAAGCCGCGGCCGCTGGGCCGCTCGTGAGCAGGGGCGGCAGTTGGGCCGCTCCTGACGAGGTGTGTGATTTCGTATATACAATTGTTATTGTTGTTGAAACAACATTTCCACCGCCACCCCACTCGTTACCACCGCAGCCCTTCGTTTGGCGGGGGTGCCGCCTTTCCACTCTCGCAAGCCCTTGGCGGACATGCCGCCTTGCCTTCATTTGGCGGAGATGCCGCCTTTGCTGCTCATCGCGCTCCGATGCCTCACTTGGCGAGGCGAAGCGCTTGCCTAACTCCCTCCTGCTCGAGCGCGTCCTGCCCGAAACCCTACCGCGCGAGCTGTGGCTCGCGAAGGCCAGCGACACCGTTGGGAATCCCATCGATTGGCGGTCGGAGACGAAGCAGAGGCGAAGCAGCTCCTTGGCAGGGGCGGCAGTTGGGCCGCTCATGACGAGGTGTGTGATTTCGTACAATTGTTATTGTTGTTGAAAAAAAAAAAAACATTTCTTCGTTGCCATCGCCACCCCACTCGTTACCACCGCAGCCCTTCGTTTGGCGGGGATGCCGCCTTTCCACTCTCGCAAGCCCTTGGCGGACATGCCGCCTTGCCTTCATTTGGCGGAGATGCCGCCTTTGCTGCCCACCGCGCTCGCACCGTTCTCTCGCGTTTCCCAATGTCATGATCTGCCACCGTCCCACCCCTCATCCGTAGTCTTTGTGGCTCAAGTGGAGCCGCTCGAGGTCGTGCCCCTTCGCGGTCTTGCGCCGCCGTGGCGAGCATCGCGGACAAGTACGACGCCGATGACTTCGAGCTCATCACGGGTGGCAGTGCGTGGAGCTGGGCGACCATCGTGGCGCGCTTCATCGAGTGGCGCAATCGTTGCCGCCATGCACGCGCCGTTGGCATCAAGGGCCAGATGCTCATCGACAAGGCGCGGCGCATGATGGAGGAGGCGCGCCGCACCGAGGAGCGCGGCAAGATGCTGTGCCAGATGTCGAAGCAGATGGTGCAGGACATCCCAGGCGGCATTCGGTTCTTCTGCCGCCAGCCGCACCAGGGGAGCTGAGCGGCGATCGGCTGGGCCGATAGAGGAGGATAAGGAGGAAGAGGAGGCAGGATGAGGAGAGGAGGAGGAGGTGGATGAGGAGTTGGAGGCAGCACGCGCACCCGCACTAAGAGCCGCCAGCCGCCGCCGCGCCCGTCCCGCGCTGCGCCCGCCACGAGCTCGAGCCGCCAGCCGCGCCCGTCTCCGAGCGCTGGCGGCTTGGAACCCGAGCTTGAAACTCAAGCTCGAAATTGCGTGCGAGAAAAAGAAATCTCCCTTGCAAGTTCCGTTGCTACGCTCACTTCGCGCCTCCGCAATCTCCCCCACCCACCCCCCTCCCCCCTCCCCCCTCCCCCCATGCCCCCTCGCCCCCACGCTCTTCGGCGGCTACGCCGCCCCCCCCGACCCTTCAGGCGGCTACACCGCCATGCCCTTCGGCGGCTACTCCGCCCCGCGATCCATTCCCGCCTCCACTTCCGTCTCTCTGGCTGCAATTCGTTTTGCTCAACCGCGCTGGGCCTCGCGCTGCCCCCCGCCCCCGCCCCTCCCGCGCGCGGGCGTCGGCGCAATGGGGAAACGCGCCCTGCAGGTGGACAAGCAGGTGGAGCAGCGGGCTCGACTGCAACAGGGTCTGGCCCTGCGCGGCGTGTCCGCGGCTTTGCTCGAGCGAATCGTGACTGCGCTTGGCCATGGCGACGACGCGGGCGATGCTATAGACGTGAGCGCTCGGGCCATGCAGCGATCGCAGACGGCGTCCGTGGCCGATCTCATCAGCGCAGTGCGGCTGCAGCCCAAGATCGGCACGCCTTTCCGATGGAGCGTGGCGCTGCCGCATCGGCTGATGCCGAGGCTCCTGTCGGACTGCCCTCTCTGGAGTGCAATGTTTTGGGAAGCGATGCGCCGTTTCCCTGTGTCGCGCGATCGGCCGTGGAGGCTTTTGCTGTACTACGACGACATTGGCGTGGGCAACGCCTTGAAGATAGATAATCGTCGGAATCAGCTCGCGGTGTAAGCGAGTTTCCTCGAGTTCGGATCCTTCTTGCAGAAGGAGGTTGCGTGGCTGCCGATCGGCACCTTGCGCGTCGTCGTGAAGAAGAGCATCGGCGGCTCGGCCGTGGCGCGGGCATTGCTTCGCGCGCTGTTCCTGGGCCCAGAGAGTCTGTCGGAGCACGGTGCGCAAATCGGCGGCGTGCACTTTTTCGCCAAGTTCCACCGCTTGATTGCAGACGAGGCGGCTGGAAAAGAGACATTCTGCACCAAGGGCGCTGCAGGTCTGAGACCGTGCTTGCAATGCAAGAACGTTGTGCTGATCAGGCGGAATGTCTTGCAGACTACGACGACGATGATTACCTCGTGCCTCTCTGGTGCGCTGACTCGTCGCGCTTTGACCCGCTGTCGTCAGACGAGTTTTTGCAGCAATATGATGATTTTGCGTCGCTGCGGGACACGACAACCAGAGCGAACATCGAGAGACTGGAGCCAGGGAGGAAAACATTTCCATCGATCCCCTTCTGATGTCCCCCCCTTCCTTCCCTTCTGATGTTCCGGCCCCCGAAGGAGACGGCAATGGGCATCACTCTGGAAGACCGTTCTCTGGTGGCGTGCCAGGCGTTGCGGACGGTGGCGCCGCCGAGCACATACGTGAGGGACCCCATGCATACCATGCGGGCCAGCGGCGGGACCTTGCAGGTCGAAATCTTTGCGCTCCTCAAGGCGGTGAGGGATGTCATCCCCGACGCGTGGGGAACGTGGCGGGATCGCTGCTCGGCGTGGCGGACTGGCAGACGCGGCAGGAAACCGCAAGCGTTTCTGTTCAGCGTGGCTCGGAAGAAAGCGACCTGCAAGGCGTCGCACTTCGTGGGCAAGGCGTCGGATTGCTTGGCCGTGTTCCCTTTGATTCGTCATTGGGTGCACACAGAGCTGCGTCCCAGCGGCATGGCGAACGCTGCGGCGCGGTCGTTCGAGGCGATGGCGAAGATGCTAGAATTGTACATGCAGGGCAAAAGGACATGCGGCCGCAGCTGAAACGCAAACGCTGGCCTGCGCGTTCGAGGATGCACCGCGTCGGCCCGCGCGCATCCTCGAGCGCTAAGGTGGCAGGCGGTTCGGCTACGTCCTGAGGATCGGCGCCGTGCCGAATTTGATAGCTGTCTGGACCAAGGCCGTTTCGATGTCCTTGGCGCTGCACAAAGCCGCGCACGGGCCAGCCCTGATCAAGCCGAAGCATCATTATTTGTGGCACGTCCCCGACCAGCCTGCGGAGGACGGCATCTGGTTGGACGCCTTCGTACTCGAGCGGAAGCACAACCTGCTTCGGTCCAGGTCGCAGGAGATCGACAACCCTGGGAATTTCGAGCGGTCGGCCTTGACGGCGATGCTCGCCTGCTTCCTGGAGGAAGCGAAGGAGGCGCCGCGCTCCCGCGCCAAAGCGTGGCGCACGCCAGAGCTGGGCAGTACGTTCGGGCACTCGGGGCGCAACCTTGCATGCCCTTTGTGGAGGAAGATGGGCTGGGAGAGGGGAAGGCGGTTTGCCGACGAGGCGGCTCGCCGCCAGGAGGAGGAGGAGGAGGAGGAGGAGGAGGAGGAGGAGGAGGAACCCCTCCGCAGGGCTGAAACGTGGACCAGCAGAGAGGCGTCCATCGACGGCCAGATGCACGGCAGCCAGGACAGACGGCGCAACCAACCTTGGTATTTAGGGGTGCACATGCGTGTGCCCCCCCAAAAATCGAGGCGCTGCTGCCCTCAGGATTTTCTCCTGGGCGACGGCGAGGCGTACATCGTGCATTGCTGCGCGCAGGCTGGCGCCGCCAGCTACCTGCTGGTGGAGACCCTGGAAGGGGTGCGCGCGCCATGCCCAGGCGCGTCCCTGTGGCGGCCGCGCGGCGACGTCGCCGTGATGCCCGCCGAGCTGATCCCGCCAGCCTGGGCGGCTTATCGGCGACTACAGGACGATGGCTATGTGCTCGCCATCACGTGAAAAAGGAAAAAAAAACGAGCGCATGCGAGAGCGGATATGCCGCTGGCGGATGCGCCGCCCTTCGATAGAGAGGTGCAGGAGGGAGGGGCGGATATGCCGCCGAAGAAGGAAGGCGGCTCGGGGAGGGAAGGCGGCAGGAGGGAGCGGGGGCGGGCTGGCCGCCGACAACGAGGAGAGGAGAGGGGAGGCGGTGATGGCCGCCGAGGGGAGGCAGTTTGAAGAATAGTTGATCCCCCCCCCCTCTCCCTCTCCCCCCTTCCCCTCCGCGCCCCGCAGGCGTCCTGAGGGCGGCTCGGCGCGTCGACCTGCGGCGCCCTGTCCTGAAAAACTGTTGTGTTGTAGTTGTTAAAACGTTTTTTGTGGTTTTTTTTCCCGAAACATAGCAATATCAAGAACAAACATGCAAAACATAGAAAGTTATGCAAATTTCGGGTTAACCGAATCGGACAGCCCACATCGACTTAGCTGACTTAGCTACTAAGTTGGGTATGTTGAGGGGTATGTATCGATATATCTTGGCAGTGGTACCCGATAGCTCAGTTGATAAGATGGATGGTTCTGTGAGTAGTATGTATGGTATGTTGTTGAATATACTTATCTCACAAAACGTTAAGTAGATGAATGCGAAGTTCGATATTTTATATATGTTGAATATGTGAGGTCAACTAGCATGAACCTACATACATCTTCGTTGAAACGATTTCATCGGATATACAACGCTCTTACCGCACTTACACCCACCCGACGATCAAAGTGGCCCGGATGGAAATTTTGCGCACGCGGCGGGCCCCGCAGCCGGGAATGTCGCGGGTTAACCGCAGGAGGTCCCCCCCCCCGCCCCCCCGATTTCCTTTGGACGAAAACAAGGCCCCGATGCCCCTGGCCCGCCCCCCGTGGATTCTTTTCCCGTTATTAGCCGTTTGGGCGAAATCTTCTTCGCATTTGCACCCATGGCCCACTATTGGTCGTCCGTTGGCCACAGCAAACCGCGGCAGCCGGCGCAGGACAGCCGTAGTGCGCTGATGGCCATGCACTTAACAGTTCGTGGAAAACCATTGGGCGCCGCGCAGTTGTTAAGTGTCTGGCCATCCATTGGGGCCAGAAAACTACATTTCAAATCGGGTCTTCCCTGAGGGTTTTCGCGTTCGCACCGACGACAAACGCGCGGAAACCAAAGTGCGCAGCGCGCGCGCGATTTTGCGCTGCGCACTATGGTTTCCGCATGTATGGTCATCTGTTGGGACAAGAATTAAATTGCGCATCGTTTGGTTTTCGCGTTCACATCTTTCACACATTTATGTGAAGAAACCGTTGTGCGCACCGAAACGTCGCGCGCGCGACCTTGCGCTGCGCGCAGGCTTTCCCACGCAATTATCAACTGCATGGCCATCTGTTGGGGCCAGAGAAATAATGTTTATATGATGCATTCCGAATTCCCGATTTGGACTTCGAGTTCGCATGCGTGGGAAGCCATAGTGCGCAGCGCAAGGTCGCGCGCGCGCCCCGGGCCCCCCCGCGAACTTTTGCGACCAGCAGTGTGTTTTCCACGCTTTGCCTAATCGTGTGTGGCCATCTCCTGATTCAGCGAATCATAAAATTTTGCTTAGGGTTTCCCTCTTATTATTGATTTTCAGGCTGACAGCGACTGACACATGCGTAGGGTAGAAAACCACTGTGCGCAGCGCAGGCGGCGCGCGCGCGACCTTGAGCTGCGCAGTATGGTCCCCCGCTCATTGTCCAACGCGCGCGCGCGACTTTGCGATGCGCGCTGCGGTTTCCAACGCATTTGTCCATTGTACGGCGAGTCCTTGGGGCCAGAGAATTCAGTTTTACATGCGGTTCCCCCGCGCGCGCGTGGTGAGTTCTGTATTGCCCACCATTAGAAGATCGCTTTGTAGGGCCAAAAAACTGAATTGACTTTTTTCTTGTGAAGTGTTAAGGAGGCCGACGGAGGCGCGCAGTTCTGCATAGCATTGTGGACAATACAGAACTCCCTACGCGCGCGCGCGTGGTGAGTTCTGTATTGCCCACAATACAGAACTACGCGCTTCCGTCGGCCTCCTTACAGCTGCGCAGAAAAGTTCAATTCAGTTTTTGGGTTTACAGGGCGATCTTCTTATTGTTGACAATACAGAACTCACCACGCGCGCGCGCCGCGGCGCGGGCGCGCGCAGGAAGTTCTGGATTGTCCATAATAAGAAGATCGCCTTGTAAATCGAAAAACTGAATTGAACTTTTCTGTGAAGCTTTAAGGGGGCCGACGGAGGCGCGTACAGTGATCGCCTTGAGTAAGGAACACTTGCTTTTCAAAAAGGGGCTCGGTCGTTCCTTAGGTTTGCGTGCGTTCCGCTGCCTTTTTGGCGGCGAGCCCCCCCGGTGTTCCTTGCGATCTTGGACGCGCGGGTTCGTTTTGTCGATCGGGGCGGGCGGTCTAAGGAACGGGGCTCCACGGGGGGGCTCGGTTCCTTGCGCTTGCTCGGCGTAATGCGACGGCGGCCGCGTATAAGTCCTGCGCCTTTGCGGGGCCTTCCCGTTCTTTGCGGGGCGCGCGCCGGAGCTTTCGCCCGTTCCGCGCGCCAGGGTAGGGGCATTAAGGCCCAGTTCCTCGCAAGATCCCCCCCCCCCCCCCGTTCCTTACGCCGCGCGTTTCGGAGCTCATTGGCTCGACATAATTGAACGGTGGTTGCGTTAAGGTCCAGCTCCTCTCTCGGGCCCCCCCGTTCCTTGCGCGGCGCGCGTTGGATCTTTCGCCCCTATCCGCATGCCAAGGCGGGGGCATTGAGGCCCAGTTCCTCGCGAGAACCCCCCCCCCCTTCCTTCGGCCACGCGGTTCGGAGCTCACTGGCTCGACATAATTGAACGGTGGCTGCGTTAAGGTCCAGCTCCAATCTCGGCCCCCCCCGTTCCTTGCGGGGCGCGCGCTGGAGCTGTCGCCCCTACATGTATCCGCATGCCGAGGTAGGGGCATTAGTTCCTTGGGTCACACCTTAGGTCAAGACCTTCACTGCACGCCTGCATACTCATTTTGTGCTTTGCATCCGTAGGTTTTCATATTTCTGAAACACGTGGCCGCCCAAGGCCTTTGCACTTGGCCGCCCCTGGGGGCGCGAAGATTATCGCGCCTCGCGCGTCGCGGCCCGGGCAGGAGAGCCGCCCTTGACCAGGGAGGCGGCGCGGGGGCGCGAAGTTAACCGCGCGTCCCGCATCGCGGGGCTCGATAATCTTCGCCTATCTACCTGTATGTGCACGTAAGGCTCCGCGTGCGCTGGTTGGTTGGTTGAGTCCAGTGTGTTGGTTGGCTGGTGCGCCGGCTGGTAGGCAGGTTGGCCGGTTGAAGAGCCCTGTAAGGAGGCCGACGGAGGCCGGGTCACCCGCGCGCGCGCGTGGGGAGTTCTGCATTGTCCACAATATTAAAGTCGACGTGGACTTCCCAAAACAAAATCTGATTTGTTCTGGAGCCCTTCAAGGAGGCCGACGGAGGCCGGGTCACCGGCGCTCGCGCGCGCTGGGGAGTTACGCATTGTCCACAATATTAAAGTCGACATGGACTTCCCAAAACTAAATCTGATTTGTTCTGGAGCCCTTCAAGGAGGCCGACGAAGGCCAGGCCACCGGCGCTCGTGCGCGCGGGATAGTTTTGCATTGCCCAGCATTTAAAAATCGACATGTGAGTGCCGCATTTGAGAATAATTTTTACTGGAGCCCTTTAAGGAGGCCGACGGAGGCCGGGTCACCCGCGCGCGCGCGTGGGGAGTTCTGCATTGCGCAGAATATAAAAGTCTACATTGATTTCCCAAAATTAAATTTGTTTTTTTCTGGAGCCCTCAAGGAGGCCGACGGAGGCCGGGTCACCGGTGCTCGCGCGCGCTGGAGAGTTCTGCGTTGTCCAGAATATAAAAGTCTACATATTATTCCCAAAACTAATGCTGAATTTTTCTGGAGCTGTTTAAGGAGGCCGACGGAGGACGGGTCACCGGCGCCCGCGCGCGCGGGATAATTCTGCATTGTCCAGAATATAAAAGTCTACATGAAAGTGCCGCAACTGAACATGAATTTTCCGGAGCTTTTTTTAAAGGAGGCCGACGGGGGCTGGGTCACGGCCGTTCGTCGGCCAATGCTCCTCCCGTCTGCGCGGCGGTTAAGTTCGCGCTTCTCCAGGCCGCGCGCTGCCTTGTACAATCTGCACGTTTCTCGTGTCCCGCACGTTTAGCGCCAAGCCCAACATGCGCGCGGATATTGTGGGGAAGCCGTCTGGCGCTCCAGAAAGCAACATCGCTTGCGGACCCGCGCGTTTGAGACGATGAAACCTTGCCCTATGGGAAAGGGGGGGCGGCGGCGGAAGCTCCAGCGGCATGGGGGCCCTTTCGCGGCGCGGAAGTGCGCGTCGGCATTCGACAATTCTCCTTGGGGCACCCGTGGGGCGCGGAGCCCGTTCGGGAGCGTTTCCGGGCTGGCTGCTGGGCAATATAACGCGATCCGTTTTTTTTTGTTTCCATTTAAACATGATGTTGTATGTGTGTATATATATATATAGAGAGAGAGAGAGAGAGAGAGAGAGAGAGAGAGAGCGAGAGAAAAAGAGAGAGAGAAATGTTTGCGCTGCCGTCAATTATGTTAGCCGCGCCCTGGTCTAGCTTGTACACGTCGCGACTCAAAGGTTTGGCTCGCTACGTGCACGTGCGTGTGTGTGTGTGCGCGCGTGTGTGTGTGTGTGTGTGTGTGTGTGTGTGTGTGTGTGTGTGTGCGTGTGCGTGCGCGTGTGCGTGTGCGTGTGCGCATGCGTGTTTGCTTCGATTTTGCGCGCCCGCGCGCGCTTTGGTTACGCAGCGCCGTCTTCAAAGTTGGACGGGGACCATTGTGATTGCGACGCTCTCGAGTGATGTCGCGACAGGTGTGCGCAGTGCCGTGCAGCGGACGATTTGCCCCGTCGCTCGTAGCGTTTGCGCTTGCGCGGTGGACGCGCTCGCACGTTGAAGCTTGCGCCCCCTCGAGGCGCGCGCTGCCTTAGAGAAGCGGCTGCTTCCTCAGTCGCGTACGCCGCGCGCCAAATTCAACATGTGCGCTGTTTTTTGGGGAAACCCGTTGGGCGTTGTACCAATGAGCATCGCCTGTGGTTCCCCGCTGTTGAATCGATGAAACATCGCCCCATGGCAAAACATTCCCGGACAAAATTATGCCCCGTGGAATTCGGAATATTTCAAAGCAGCCGATGGCAAAACAGGCCGCGCAAAAATCAGTGCTCAGCGGAATTTTGAAAATTTCAAGGCGTTTCGTCTGTCAAATTTGTTTTTTTTGTGTGTTTCATTCCGCGGGCCAAGAAGTTAACAGCCATGGCCTGCTAACGATCGCTGTAGGAGACCCCACCCTAATGCAAAGAGGCTCGGGAGAGGTCGAGTCGGTTAGCTTGAGATGCTCCAAGCGCGGCGTTTGGTTTTCTTTCGCAGCCCGGCTGCCGGGCGAACTGCTACTGGAGTGGCGTATTTGCGCCCCGCCTGGCTTCGAAAAAAAGAGGATTCACATCACTATCTTTGGCCTCCTGAGGGTCGCCATCGGATGAGCCGTGACGACGCGCGCTCTACCGGCCCCCATCGGGGCCCTGCCGGAAAGTACTTCTCCGCGAGTTCGCTCGCGAGGTACATGCTTGGATCAATGTGGCCACGGGCGCCGTGACCCCCATCCCAACAGGCAGCCGCCTTACAGCGCGGCCTGGGGCGCCTCGCAAAGACCGTGGCCACGAGAGCCACCCCCGCAGCAATCTACTTTGGCGTCGACACTGGTGGTCGCCACACCGACGGCGCCACCTACTTACAGAACGTTCCCCCCCAGCACTAAGTTTGAGAACTTGGAAGAGGAACGACAACTCAACTCGGGGATGGCTCTCATTGACTTTCGCGTCCATGCGGGAGGGCGGATCGACCAGGCGCCGGCCCGCTTTGAGATAGCACGCTTCGAAGCCGACACCGCGGGGTCCAACGTCCCAAACAACCAGATTCTGACAGCCATGCTGTTCAGAGCCTTAGGTGTCGGCACTTCGCGCGCGCAGCAATTTCTGCAACCGCCGAACCACCAAATGCCGAGGACCCAGCAACAGCGCGACGCCTTACTGGAGTGCGTGAGGGCTCACGCCCATATTTCTAAGCGCACCCTGGCAACATTGGTGGTGCATTTAGCCGCGGCCACCGCGCTGGCGTCTTCCACGGCGACACTTATTCGGGGCAACCTACCAGCAACGTCTGGAATCACGATTCACAACCAAATGAGGCCACCATTCTATTAAGCCAACAGGGTGGCCAGCCCACGGGGTCGCAGGACTCCCGGGCTCGATGTCAGGGGCCGTCGGCAACGCCGGCCCCTGCCCAAGCCACTGCCCTCATGGGCTCGGCGGGGCGACCCGCAGAGTCCGAATTTGACTATGGCACCGACATTGACGCCTCGTCAGACGAAGGAAGTGGTACTTGGGATTATTCCGACATGCCCGTGCATCTCGCTGAAGAGCAGCAGGCGCAGTGGATTTTCCCAGGGCACCAGAAGCACAAGCGCCGATGATACGTTTTAGGAGGAAACCAGTTCGACGGGTGCGACGCGCAGCCCGACGGGTGTTTAGGTCAAAGGGGTGAGGGTAGAGGTAAGGGTAAACGACGGCGGTTACACGGTAGAGGTACGCTAACATCCCTGGCCTCCCTTACGGGACCACAGTGCGAGGAAATCTTCTTGGGGGAGGGCGGAGGCCGTAGGCGCACTTCAGGAAAAGGTAAGGAGCGTCGGGGTAACCCGAAAAATGCCAATGGGAAAACAATGGAATATGATATATGCCATAGCACCCAGCATTTTCGTCGCGAATGCCCCCGTGGCGACGGGGGGGGGCAGGGGTCCGTCGATGCAGTTGATTCAAACCGATTCCGACATTCAGTACGTCGATTGGGAAACCTTTCTTGCCGAATCAAAAGACAATCCCGCAGCCGCTGTCCATGTCATGTCCGCGAGGTATCTGAGCGCCGGCGTGTCCCTCGAGAGGAGCGCCGATGAGCTATTCGAGGAGGTCTACGTTGGCCACGATGAGATCGTTTTCGCAGACTTGCTGGGCACCCCAATCGCGGGGCAACCTGCGCGCGTGGAGATCATCGAGGAGCGCCGGCCGCCCGCCGACTCGGACTGCGACATGGCGGGGGCGCCTGCGCACTCCGATAGGCACGAGCCGGATAGTTCTGATGATAACACGATACCGGATACGAAGGACGAGCTCCAATTGGCTCTCCGACCGCCGGCGATTGGGAACCCTGCGCGCAGGGCAACTTGCGACGACGATCCCCCGCGGGATAACCCGCGCGACGCCAGCGACCTTTCAGGGCGGGTCCAGCACGAGCCCGGACACAATGAAGGCTCTCACTTCACCATTGTGCTACATGACCGTTCTTCGAGCCGCAAGGCTTGGAGATGCGCGGGGCGCACTGATGGCGATGATGAGGAATGGGAAGCTGAGAGTAATCTTCCATACTATCACCGGCGAAGTCATTCGCGCAGGCACTCGCGTGCCCGCTCAAGCAGCACGCAGAGCCCTCGTCTGCGAGATCCGAGAGGAACGCCAGGGAGGGGGCGGTCGCGGGGCAACCCGCATCAGGAGATACGCAGGCGAGCCCGAAGGCCAGCGTCGATTCAGATTAGTCGGTGAACAGAACGACGGGCTTGCCCGCCAACGTGTGCCAAACGGCCACATGAGGCACTGGCGGGAACAGGGTTGCACCGAGCATTAAGTCCGCCACTGCTGGTCACTGAGGAACGTGCAACGGGATGAAAACACCGGCAAAATCATCCGTGCCAGCGAGAGAGGCGGCGCCAAGACCGCTGAAACGTTGGCAAGGAATGCCGACTAAAGAGCCATCGTTGCGGATCGGAAGACGCACCGAGAGGTCTGTGGATGCGATCACCTCGCGGACCACAGACCGAATTGCCCGATGGGGCGCCTTTCAAGGAGCCCCAACTTCGAGAGAACCCCGCGGGCTTGGTCCCACGGGGACGGCGAAGGCCACAAGGTGGGCCGAAGCTGTAACCCCAGTGAAACACACCTGGCCAAGGCGGACTACAAGTTGTTAGATGAGGCCCAGACCAAATTCGTCGAGAAGGACTGGGAATACCTCGATGGGGAGCACCGATCGGCGTCACAATCGGGAATGCCACGAGGCCCGACGCGATGCACCAGCGGCCTCCTCCGCTGGGAAACCTGCCCCTTCTCGCGAAGGTGCCAACGGGCACCAGGACGCGCGTGGCAACCCGGCAGCTGCGGCCAATGAAGAAGACGAAGCATTTGGCCCCGCACAAGCTGTTGATCTCACTATGCCTGCGTCTGCGTCTGTGTCTGAATACGAATGCGAGTCCTACACTGACGATGGCACTGATGCAGAAAAAGACGTCGATGGGCAAGTCATGGAGAACGCGGTCTTGGACATGGGTGACACAGTGGCGCATCACAGCAAATTCATTGGGTGGACTGTTACTTTGGCACGAGGCAAGCTGCTGCCCAATGGGAGATACCATTTGGATTGCAAAAAAATGACGGGATCGGGAATATGAGGCTCTACCGACGTGAGCGGAAGCCTTCGTCAGACAGCTCCTCACACAAGACCGCGGCAAACCCTGCGGCGTCCGCCGACGCGGGGCCATCCGCTGAGAAAGCAGACGAGCCCCCGAAGCCCCCGAAGCGCTGTCAGAAGGACGTAGATCTGTTTCCATTTTTAAGCGCATCGAGGTCACCTAGGTCGACGAAGCGAACCAGCTCAGCAGAGGCCGACCCTAGAAGAAGCAAGGCGAAGCGATCTGACGAGGAGCCCGCGGGGAAACTTGCCCGCGGACCACATTCCAGGGGGTCAGCTGCGGCAGCCGCGGCGGCAGCTTTCCAGGGCGGCAGCGCGCCCGAGCCGAGGGGGCCAGTTGCGCTGCGCGGGGCTACTCCTGGCAGGGCCCATCGCGGAGCTGGCCGGTCACCCTCGCTGGACGGTTCAACGGCGCATCATGCCTCGCAGCCTGATGCGGAAAGGAAAGCGTCCCAGACCACATCCAAGGCACCGGGAACTTCGAGGCTAGCTCGTATCATCACCTCGGCGTCTGCCCGTAGACCTGACTGGATACGCATATCTCCAAGCAAATGTGGGCATCCATGAGTCATCTGTCTGCCTGAGTCTCCCTTAGGGTTGGTTGTCGTGGCTTCGGCACGACAGACCGACATTCAATGTGCTCGGGATGTGCCTCCGTTGAGTCTCGCGCATGAAACAGCGGGGTGCTCTCGCCTCTGTCAGGTCTGTCACTCGAGAGTACAATGATTCTGGACACTTAATGCCTGGACTGCTGTGTCCATTGCTGGGCCGCAGATAGTAAGTCGGGCGGGCTTCCCCGCAGAATTCGATCTTCTTCACCTGGAGTCGGTACTTTTGCATGCCAGTGTGGCGGTCGACCATCTCGCGCATCTTCAGTGCAGCTCGTGCTTGGCATGCCCAATGCCTACCCCTGATGCATTTCTTGACGACGTCCAAATATTTACTATGATAACTTTCATAGCCTTTTGGTTCCAATTTGTCCGCAAATCACTGAGGCAGACCCAACCGTCGAACACGTCGCACAAGGTAATCGCATCGGTAAAACGATGCGAGATATCACCCTTATAAAACGACTTGTGCCTGGTGGCTGTAATGAGCCACTCCGAACAGCAGCGCTGAACTTTCTCGCCCGGTTGCCGCGCGCCCTCGTTCTCTTGGTAGAGTGTCCGCGACAGGTATTCAGCTTCACTGCTGTAGGTCAGGACTGGCTCTTGCCACAGGTGATTGCGGACGCGCTGGCGTTCGCTGGCTATCTCTGTCGCGCACCGTGCGCACCTCTTTACATGGTACTACTCTGTACTTGTTCGAACCATCATCGGCAGTACCATTGTATGACGGGTCAACTGGCATCTGTTGTGGGGTGCCAAGCGTTTCCCAGTGGAGCCTGCTTCCCTCATCGATGTCAGGGATGTTAGCAGCTTGCCCCGCAGATGCAGATGCAGCGGGTGTCCCCGCAGAAGCCGACGCAGTAGGGCCCTGCATTTCCAGATGGGTTCTTCTCCTTGTCGCGGATGTCCGTGAACTGGCACCTGCGCACCTTCAGGAACCCGATTCGAGATGTCATCCCAGTATGGCGATCCGCCAACGATATCATTATGACTTCGGGGGTGAGTGGTCGCATCCCGGCGAGCTCCCTTGTCCAACTTATTGGCATCAGGGACAACAGGCACGAATGCGTGCACAACAGAGTCGGACAGGTATGGGTCAACGATATATGCGCTGACGCTCAGCGGGGTAACCTGCAAAGGTGTAGGTTTGTACTGCAAGAAAGGCACGAGCGACATGCGATCCCTCCACACTGAAAGGATGGATCATTCCAGACACGCCCTTTAACCTGCGTGTGCCCACGCTGAACTCACCCACAGAAGTGGTACATCATGCATCGATATTCATGCTGCAAGAGGTGAATCCAGCGGGGGCGCCTGCAGATGGCTCTGATGGATCCTGGATACAGGCCCAGAGCACGTATGTGTCGGGCATCGCATCCAGTGGTGCAACGTCAAACGATGGGCTCTTTTCCAAGGACCCGTGGCGCAATCAGGCGCAGCAGCTGCCGATGCCCGCGGGGCGGCCTGCTGCATTTGCGCTTATGAGTGGGCCCACAACTCCGTTTGGTACTCCACAGATTGCTGGTAACACTAACGGCCTACAGGCCAGACTCCAGCGCATGAGGATGGATCCACAGCCCTAACAGGCCTCACAGGCCGCATCATCTGTTGCATCCCCACGTGCTGCAGCACCACAAACTGCGCCGACGCGGCATCCGGTGATCATGGACCAGAACAGCAACATGAGGCCCACAACGGAGGCTGCCCAGAGTGCCGACAGCATGCTGGGACAGCAGCAGTGGATGCACAGTCAGATGCAGGAGGTTATGGAGAGCATGAGGCGGGATGGCATTGACCTGCTAAATGCAGATTGGGCTCCACCCTGGGAGTATGTGCCTGACGCAAATCCGTCGCCGAACCATCCGAACCGGCATGGATGCAGACCTGGGTTCTTCAGCCACCCAATTGATGGACCGACAGCGGCCAAAAGGCCAGTGGCACCACAGATGGATCTGGCTATGTTCCCGGATTATTATGCGCAGACGACAGGGGTGCCTCGGGTCGGGAGTCAACCCGAAAACCTGTACGTCAGGGCGACACCGGACGACTTTTATCCGCGCCGCGGGTACTTGGCACCCCCACTGGACTTAGATGTTACTCCACACGGTCCAGAGCTGACGTTGCCTGCATCGCCAGGAGAGCTGTGGCCTGGAATAGTGGCCATACATGAGGCGCAGCAGGCAAATCTCCCAGCACAGCGCGCGCGCCAGCAGCGCAACCAGGCGCGGCAAGCGCGCAATATGACGATTCGCGCGGGGCAGCCCGCTATGTGTCTCTCAGCACTGCTCGCTATGGGGCACGCGGCAGCGGGGGCACCTGCTGCCATGCCACTGAGCCCTGCAGCCCCACCGAGCCGCTATGCAATGGGCGAGACCAAATTCGAGCGGCAATTGCGCGCCAGGCCATCAGCTACGCCACCGATCATCAATGACGGTGCCTTCACGAGATGTGTTTTTCGTCTGGAGGAGTTTGCATACCGCGAAAAGGTATGGAGGCTCCACTGCGGCCACATCTTCGCAATCTGCTTGGACCGAGTGGCCCAGGCACACGTGGGCCGACGGCTGGGGCGTGCCCCTAACGAGGCACCGTGCGCTGCATGCCGAGGCGTGGGATTTTTCGCATCTGAGTTTCACTATGCCTTCGCGGGCGAGCAGAATGCGGAGAACCGACACATGGAGATACTCCGCGGGGCCAATGAGCTCAGGGGCCTTCGTGGAGAACTCAATAGGATCAGGGCCATGATGGCTGGGCCCACAGCGCCAGCGGGCACACCTGCGACCTCTGCGGGGCAACCTGCTGCGCCGCCATACATATGGCCAAACCCAGCAGCAGCGATGCCAACTGCAGACGACGAACAGATGCCGCTGATAGCTGAGCCAGCTGCCTTTGCAGGGGCACTATTACAATGATACCTGCGGGGTTGCCTGCAAATGAAGCACGGCTCAGGCGCGCGGCAAGAGCTAACACGCCACACAGCAGAATGCGGGGCAACCTGCTACGTTCACGCCGGACTGACAGCCCACTCAGCGCGCGCAGTGGCGCCAGCGCCATGTCCGAGCGTGACATGCTGCAGGCGGTGCCGATGGCCAACGCGGATGGCCAGAACGCAGTGCGTTCCGACGAGGACACTTCTGAGAACATCCCACTGACGCAGCAGTACCCCTTTCGATCTGATGACTACCCTTCCGATTGGATTCAGCAATATCCAATCACAGAGGAGGAGCATCGGGCGCACATGAGCGCAGTTACCTCTATGACGAGGAACCAGCGGGCATTGGATCAAAGGCGCCCCAATGGCACATATGGCACAACTGCGTCCACTGTGCAGGGGATATTCGGTGATCGTCATGAGTTAGCCCTAGCAGCAAACTGTGTGACCGTGATTGATGGAATGTTGATTCTATTGCTGGACATCGGTGTCAACATAGACATCGCTGGTGTGAAAACTGCTCCGAAATTTGAGCGAGTTTCACGCTCGCGCAGTCGCGATATCAAGAGATTGAACCTAAGCAAACCAATGTATGTGACCGGAGTGGGCGCTGGAGCCGCAGTGTGCAGGACATCAGGGCATTGCACGGGACTCCCGTGGGCCACTCTCTTGGCCAAATTTCATGGCGCCTCTCCCCCTCCCTCTCTCTCTCTCTCTCTCGTTCTCTCTGTATATCTTTCTCTCTCTTCTATTCCGTGCTCCGTATATCCATCTCTCTCTCTCCCTCTCTCTCTCTCTCTCTCTCTCTCTCGGCCGCTGACGATTATTTTTTATCCGCGGTCCTCGCCAGACAGGTTCCCCCCCCCTGTCCTCTCGGCCGATGGCGATTATTTACACATGCGGCCCCCTCTAGCGCACAGGCAGGTTCTCACCAGACGTGGCCCTTCAACCTGGCCATGGCGACGGCCGAGCCGAGCTCGAGAAACATATCTGGACAGCTGGCGCGCCTGTAGCGCCACGCCCAGAAGTGCACCCAGTTCTCGAGCTGCGCCTGCGACTCCTTGCTGTACGTGTTCATCGTGGTTGGGACGACGTTCTTCACGTGCGACCACAGCCCGTCCTGGAGCTGCGTCCCGCCGTAGCAGCACAGGACGTCGCCCCCGCTCAGGGTCAGCGTCTTGACAGTCGCCCAGATACGCTTGGCGTGCTTGACCTTCGTGTGGTTCTCGAGGCGGCGGTAGCACCGCGCTCCGTCTGTGTGCCAGATCAGCACGTCGGCCCCCGTGTGAGCTGAGATCAGCGGCGCGGTCTCATCCGTGCTCTCGGGGCGCGTCGGGCCGCCACGGACCGCATAGAAGGGCGGCAGCATGTGCACGACGGCGTGTTCGTGGTCTCCGCGCTTGCACATGCCGAACACGCGGATGTGCATGTTGCGCCCGTTCTTGAGCTGGACGACCCGCAGGGTCGTGGCGTCGGTCTCGCACTGGCCGCTCAGCACGATCGACTTCTGCTCTTCCCTCGAAGCAGCCGAGACGATCTCCAGCAAACTCTGCCTGACCGCCTCGCACTGCTTGTGGCCCATCTTGGCAATCAGCGCCATGTCGGCTGTACTCATGCGGGACGTCAGGGCGCCGCACGACAGGAAGGCGACGCCCGCCAGCTTCGGGAGAGGCACTTCCACATCCGCCCACGTGCCGCTCGTGACCTTCACCTGCACCGAGGACGACGAGCAGGCCTTGCGCTGACACCTCTGGACTGGATGCCGCTTCTCGCCCCTGTGAATCACCGAACCCAATGGCCATCCGCACCTGGGGCAAACGTTCTCGGAGGGGTCGCCGAGGTACCCCGCCTGGACCATCAAGTCGTAAGCATCCTTGGTCTTCAGAGCCCTGAGGTCCTCGTACGTGTAGATCTTGGCTAAGGAAGACCTGCCGCGCCGCACGCGGGACACCCGCTGGCGCTTGGGCGTGTAGAACACGCCCGTGGCTTCCAAGCGCTTGCGTTTGGCCTGGGCCGCCTTGCGCGCCTTCCGCGCCTTGGCCAAAATGTCGCGGCGGCGCGAGGCGGCCTGCACCGACCGCTTGTTGCGACGCTTCTGGGGGAAGCGCTGCCCTCGCGTGCGGCTTCGACCCCTGGCCTCGGAGGCGGCGGGGCGACGGTGGACGGTCATCCCTGGCTCCAGGCGCGATAGCACGGGCGAGGCAGTGCGCGAGAGGCGCGGGCACCCGCGGCTCTGGCTGCCGATTCGGCCAAGAAACGGCTGCGGCGATGACAGCAACCATACCGGATGGACGGCGATGGCGGCGGCGGCGGCGACGACGACGACGTCTGCGGGGGCGGCTGGATTTCTTAGAACGGCAAAAGAAAATGGCATGATAACGCGCGGTACTTGTGGATAACCCTATCAAGACACAACATGTTGGCGGCGCGCGCCCCCAGCTCATCTGGGGCGCAGCGGCGCGCGCCACCTCGGCAGCGCGCGCGGCATCAGCGCCCGAGCTGAGGGTGCCATCGCTGCCCGCGAAACCCGCGCGCCGCACCTGCCCGCCCGCGCTCTCGCGGCCGCCCGCTCACTCCTGACTCTGAGAACCGAGGAAAGCGTGCGCCTCGTCCTCCTCCGCAGCCGAGGGCATCGCAGGCACAGCGGGCGCCCCCTCCTCGGCCAGCATCTGCGAGAGCTGGACCTCGAGATCGTCGCGGGGCGGGGCCGCGGGCCCAGATGCAGTGGACGACGCCGCGGCATGTTGCTTGGCGGGGGACGGGCTGTCGACATTGAGCGTCATCCCCGAGAGCAGGCGCTTCCGAAACGTCAGGCGCTCAGGGGACACGCGCTCTCGCTTCACCTGTCGGGAGGGGCTCAAAGATGATGTCCGCCAAGGCCGAGGCAGCGTTTCAGCGTTCAGAACGCGTTGAAGTGCTCCCTCAGCCCTAGGACCCCACCCCGCAGGGCCGCATCTTTGAACCCCCAAACCTGGACGAACGACGGGGCTGGCAAAGAACCGAGGGCCGCGTCTGAGGACTTCTTGCGGTTCTTCTCCACGGCGGAGTCCACGAGGAGCCGCTCCTTCTCCAAGAGCTGCTGGATATTGGCGGGCGGGGTCATGTCGCCGTCCTTCTGCAGTAGGTACAGGCGCTTCCCCTCGGCCGTCAGGAAGGTCTCGCCCTTGAAGTTAATGCGCGGAACATCTTTCTCCTCAGTGCCTGCTGGGCGCCAGTAGAGGTATTCCTGGGTATTCACCAGAAACGCAGAACGCTTGAAGAAAGCCAGCATGCATGCGCGGGTCGCCTTCTCGGAGAAGGCAGGGCGCACGAGCTCGAAGAATTCCTGGAACTTCACGGAGGGCCAGCGGTCCAGCTTCTCGGCATTCGGATCGTAAGTCTGGTCCGCCAAGCACCGAGGCTCCCCCTTCTTCCATTTCGTTGCGCCCCACCTGGCCCAGCACATGCTCTCGTACTGGCCGACGTCGAGCAAGGCCTTCACCATCTTGGGCGGGAGGAGATTCAAGCAGCCATCGTCCACAAAGTCCCCCATGAGAATGTCGCCGGGCTCGCCTCGCAAGAAATCGATCTCAGGCGTGACGCGGATGCAACAACCCGCGGGGTCCAATCCGTGGACCCGCGCGTTCCTGCGGCACATTGCCATCAGGAATGCGCGCCCGAGCGGCGTCTTGCCGATGTTGGGCTCCCCAATGAGGACAAGCGAATCGTTGCTGTTGATCAGCTCCTGCATGGCTTCGAGAACGCGAAGGTTGAAGTGGTCCTCGCAGAGGATCACGTTGTTTTCGAACTCCTTCTTTGCAAGCGCGCCCTCCGCCGCGAGCCCGCTCAACGCCTTCGCCACCAGGGGGACGGGCCAGCCGTAGAGGGGGGCGCCTTTGCGTAGCGCCTTCGTCTGCCATACCAGCTGCTTGAGCTCGGCCGTGGAGCGAGGCGCGTTCTTCAGGATGTATTCGAAGCCAGCGTTTATATCCTCGTCCGAGAGCTCGTAGAACTCGTTCACCTTGGTGGCCGTCTTGACGTCTGGCGATAAGAAGAAAGCCCGACACTGTTTGCCTCCGAACCGCTCGAAGGCGTATTGCCAGACCTTGACCCCCACCTGGCGGCGCGATCGAAAAAACAAAATGGCGAGGGCGCCGCGCCCTCGCCACCCTTTTGTTTCCCCAATCGTGCACCTTGGGATGCTGGAAGCAGAGCTTCTTGACGCTCCCGAAAGCCATGCTGGCGAAGACGGCCGTCTTCGCCTTGTTGGGGATGACGCAGTGTTTGATTATGGTCTTCGTGCCGTCGGGGGCGTCAAGGATACAAATCTGCAGCGTCATGTGGTGTTGCGGCGCCGTCTTGAACCCGAACGGTGGCGGCAGATTGTGGTAGCTGTCGTCCTTCCAGGCCGCCTTGTATTGCTCGTCGAGCTCGGGGGGGACTGGGTCTCTATGCCCCGTGATGAAATCAATGTAGTGCACCAGTGGGTTCTCGTTGGCCCCGATGTCGTCCGTGAGTTCGAGAAAAGGCTCGATTTCTCCACGGGGCAGCACGCCCGTTACCATTGGTGCAGGAAGAGGGCGGCAATACCAGCCCTCGGTCGCCGATTTCAGGTCCTCGTAAGCGGCCATGCCGCGGTCTTGAATGACGCTGAGGGTTTGCCAGAAGGCGCACGCTCGGCGTTGCGATTGGGCCCAAACAGCTACGAGCAGCGAGGGGGGTCAGGAAACGCTGGGTTCCTCCAAGATTCCTGGATTCCTGGATTACTCCTGTGTTCCTGGGTTTCTCCTGGGTTCCTGGGTTCCTGGGTTCCTCCTGGGTTCCTAGGTTCCTGGGTTCCTCGGTTCCTCCTGGGTTCCTGGATTCCTCCTGGGTTCCTGGGTTCCTCCTGGGTTCCTGGGTTCCTCCTGCGTTTCTCTTGGTTTCTTGGGTTCCTCCAAGGTTCCTGGATTCCTGGGTTCCTCCTGTGTTCCTGGATTTCTCCTGGGTTCCTGGGTTCCTCCTGGGTTCCTGGGTTCCTTGGTTCCTCCTGGGTTCCTGGGTTCCTCCTGGGTTCCTGGGTTCCTCCTGGGTTCCTGGGTTCCTCCTGGGTTTCTTTTGGTTTCCTGGGTTCCTCCAAGGTTCCTGGGTTCCTGGGTTCCTCCTGTGTTCCTGGATTTCTCCTGGGTTCCTGGGTTCCTCCTGGGTTCCTCGGTTCCTCCTGGGTTCCTAGGTTCCTCTTGGGATCCTGGGTTTCTCTTCCGCCTCCTCCCAAGCCCCTTGCTGGCTACCGAAAGGTACCCGAAGACGGCCGAAGAGCACCCGAAGTGCTCCCGCACGGCTCCCGAAAAACACCCGGAGGGCACCCGCAAGGCACCCGAAAGGCACCCGAAGGGCACCCGCAAGGCACCCGAAAGGCACCCATCCTCAGAATTCGGGGGTCGACGCCGATAGTAAAAATGCACAACGTCATAATGATTATGATACTTCTTCAAATCTGATTTTTGCACTTAACGAGAAATGCTTCGCTTTCCGTTCATATGCAACGGCAACAACAAAAAAAACCCCCAAAAAAAAATTCTCGAGCGTTTCCCCCTTCTGAATGGTATATTTGGGGAGTTGCGCGGCACGTGTATACTCGCAATGCACTCCGCTAATTGCTAAGGCACCCGCAAGGCACCCGCAAGGCACCCGAAAGGCACCCATCCTCAGCAACCAGCTGGGCCTTGAGTCTGCTGCCGTCGCGGGAAGGGGATGGCGGGCACGAAAGAGAGGGTAACCAGAAAACTTGGTTGAGGGAGAGAGAGGTGAGGAGAGGGGAGGGGCATCGAAGGGACATTGAATTTGCGATGCCCCTGGGTTCCCTCCTGGGTCTCCTCCAGGGGTCTCCTGGGGCCTCTCTGGGGCCTCTCTGGGGCCTCCTGGGGCCTCCTGGAGCCGCCCGCTCCCCAGGGGGAGGGGTGGCGGAAGCGAAAAACCAAAAAAAACACAAGGAAAAACCAAAAAAACCAAAGAAACCAAACACCAACAGCCGAAAAACCAAAAAAACACAAGGAAAAACCAAAAAAACAAAAAAAACCAAAGATTTCGATACTTCGTCCACCCCCACCGCCCTGACAGCGAAAGTGTTGTAAACTTTGTTTTTTTTGTTTTTTTTGGTTTTTCCTTGTGTTTTTTTGGTTTTTCGGCTGTTGGTGTTTGGTTTCTTTGGTTTTTTTGGTTTTTCCTTGTGTTTTTTTGGTTTTTCGCTTCCCACATCCCTGTGTGGCGCTTTCCAATCGAATCCCTTTGTTGCGGTTTCCAAAGGATTCCTGCTGTGAGGCGTTCCACTGGAATCCCTTTGGAATGTTTTCCAAAGGGGTCCTGTTGCGAGGATGGGAGGGAAGAGTGCGATTGCAACGCTATGCGTCTGCAATGCAATGCAAACAAAGAGGAGGACATGCATGCAGACAAACAGGAGGAGCAGGAGCAAGAGCAACCCACCATGAAATTTGGCCAAGAGAGTGGCCCACGGGAGTCCCATGCCAATTTCTTGTGCATATACGGGCAAAGCTGCCGGGAAACCTGCCATCGCCAAGCTGGGCACCTACTCAGCCAACGCGGCCGAGGGGTCCCTGGCGAGAACTTGCCCGCAATCCTGGGCCTGACCAGCATGGCAAACATGCGGGCCATCCTCTTCCTTGAGAAAGGCAATGAAAAGCTGGCCATCCCAGGCGCGGACATGTACAGGCTCCTCCATGGTAAGGCGCTAAAGTGATTGACTTAGAAGAAACACGTCAGGACACCTAGCGATTAAGGTTGATGAGTATGGTGTGGCGACGGAGGCCGATGGAGCTACAGCG
Source organism: Prorocentrum cordatum (assembly GCA_963575745.1). NCBI lineage: Eukaryota > Dinophyceae > Prorocentrales > Prorocentraceae > Prorocentrum > Prorocentrum cordatum. The sequence continues at coordinate 180,972 of CAUYUJ010016235.1, read as the reverse complement.
TTCACCATTACGGCCAATCCCAGATGCGAGGAGACACCCTTGCTCATCAAGGAGACTGCAGACACAGAGCCGATTGCGGGGCAACCTGCTTCAAGCAGCGTGGGGCCACCTGTTCCTATGGGTGCTCATGCGTCTACGATGTCCCAGGACACCAGGGGCAGTGGCCACAGCATCAACGAGGAGACATTTGCATTTGGGATCCGGTACACGGCAGACAGCGCCCTGAAGATCTGGTGGCGAAGGAATACCGCATACAGCGGCAAGCCTGCGGTCATGGATCAGGATTTCGCCGCGAGAGATTTGCAGGCGAAGGTCTACCAGGCCATCTACAAAGAGGGCACCAAGTGGACGCCAGCTGACAGCCGCGCGGGGGAGCCTGCTTCTGCGGGGCAGCCTGCCGCATCGAGCGGTGCTGCCGCGAGGCATGATATCTTCGCCTCGAGCGGTGCGACGCCGATTTCGCCGGGTGATTCCGTGGCTTGCGGCACGGGCATGTGGGCGCCCCCTACGCCCGAAAATGAGCGAAGGGGGCAGGCGCGCGCTGCGGCCGCGCGCGCTTGCCTGGACAAGCTGACACCTGAGGCTGTCTACAGGCGCGGGGGCACCTGCGTATTTTTCCCCGCGCCGGCTGCGCGCGCCCCGGGCAGCAGCGGGCCCGGCTGGGCGGCCGCTGCAGAAAATGATCGCTCATCTCATCAATATCTTTCTCGTGCTCTCGTCATTGAGGACATGCGAACAGCTTGTGCCGAACTCCGAGCCCGTGGATACACGTGCGATCGTATCGCACGCGCGCAGAGGTCATGACCTCCAGGGGCACGCAATACTTGGGTAGTCAACTTGTCGGGGGACTATCAACTGCCATGGGCGGCGACGCCCGCTGATTGGCATGCGCGATGTTCTGGTAAGCGTGCGGGGCCACATTATCAGCGGATCCAAAATATTATGGCCCAAGCTCGAGCCGTGCGTATGTCCACTGTGCTTCATGCGTATGCGATGTTGTCATGCCGGTCTTAAGTTCGATCGCTCGAGCCGTTTGCCGAGCGGTTCGTCGCGCGCGCCTTTCAGTCGACCCGTGGAAATGCGCCCGCCGAGTTGTGGGGAAACCTGCCGAAAGAGCAGAACATGAGTTAGACCGGCACGGCCAAGGCGCCCAGAGGGCGGCATGGCGGAACAAAACAACCGCTATCATGACTGCACGACTGATTGACCTAATAGATACACGTAAGACACACAGAGATGATAAAAGTGCGGTGCATCTCGACGTACACTCGAACAGATAAGAGAGCTCGGGCTTACGTCTTTTCTCCTAAGAATGGCCGTCAATGGGACCATGTGGTACGCCGGGTAACGACGAATCTTGACGACAATACTATCAGACAGAATATCAAGGTTCAGCATGAAACTACGAGTTACTGGGAGCCTCTGGCCCCGGCTCTGCTCAGCAATGAGGGGCAGCGACCACGCCCAAAGTGGGTTGCGACCGTCGGTGACGATCGTCTTCCTCCCCCCTCGATTGAGCGCGGCCGCGCGCTACCCCCTATTCCAGGGTTTACGACATCTACCATGCCCGACAATGAGCAACAACAAGCAGCATTACCTACTGATGCCCGGATAAAACATGAAGAAAAGCAGAAAGCTGACGAAGGAAAAGACATCAGACCACGCAAGAAACCAAAACAGGTCGAAGACGGCAATGACGATTGCGGCGAGGATCTGAAGGGCCTTGGATATGAAGCGTACTACACTGATGTCCCTCTGGATTCTGACAGCGATGAAGATGGGGAGGTCTTCGTGTCGCTGCCAGCGGGGCTACCTGCGGACACACATACTGATGTGTTTTCCGTAATCCCAACCTTGTGTTACGGACGAAACACCGAGGTAGACGTGCTGGAATTATGCGGAGCATTCAGCCGAGGTTTATCCTCAGCGGGTAAGCTCGACAAGCGTTCTTACGTTGATCTTAGAAACAAGGAAGTCCAGGACGCAGCACTGCACTACCTGGATGTATGTTATGCAAAGAAAGTAATCCTACAACCTAGCTGCATAACTACTGGACTACCCTCCTACTGCAACGCAAACGTCAGCTAGGACACGTGGTATGAACATCACACGGAAGACCTTCCACTCATCAAGCTATGTGGAAAGGTTGCCGTCCGTCAAGACGATCTAAGACGATTCTACTTGCGTGAACAGTCAGTGGGTACTTGGGAGGCTGAAGTACCGCCATGGACGACACTAACTAAGCGCGAGGGCACTCGCAAGGTCAGCATAGACCAATGCGCCGCGGGCCTTCGTGATCCCCTTCGTGTATTAATACGTAAGCCTATTGAAATAATGGCCAACCACCGCTCACTACTAACATCATCGGACAACAAACGGTGTACTGGGTATCACCACCATGCCGCGGTCTGCAACAAGGAATTGGCCAAGGCAGCACAGTGCGCTCCGAAGATGCAATTGCTCTCGTTGAAGCAGTTCACATTGCATATGACACGTTCGCAGTTAGCCGTGATCCCTTTCACGATCATCCTCGCGCGTCATCTTTTCTGGTCGCGAACGCGAGCGGGTTCGATTTGGATGACCCAACGATCCTTCGACATCCTGACGGACGTATCGTGCAGCCACCACCAGGGGGGGTGGGGATGTCCTGCATGTGCTGACAACGTCAACATGCACTCTTCATCGTACAGCAGAAACCCTAAGCACTGCAGGTTGCACGACACAGAGAACTACTACAAGGACTGCCCAAACTTTTGAAATATCCATGGAAAGGCCAAGCCTGGCCACTTACTTATTCCTGGCAAATGCAAATTTACCAAACCGTGGAAGCTGCCTGACAACCACGGACAGGGGCCTCTGCTGAACCGGCAGCCCCACCACCTGCGGCGGCAGCTGCTTCTGATGCATCACCACCTGCGGCGGGCTTCCGAGGCGCCAGCCGCCGAACAAATCGCGCGGCTACGAGCTCCGAAGCCCGGCTTCAGAGCTGGGCCGACAGCAGGCGCCAGCAGCCGCGACATTACAGTAGGCAGACGTGCTGCTGAGCCGACTGCGGGGCAACCTGCCTCAAGTGGCGCCGGCAGCTCGAACGACCACAGACGACTGCCACAAATAGTAGCCAGACGTGGGCGACAACAGGGAGGTGATCCACCTCCACCGCCACCTGCGGGTGACCCTGCTGCTCGTCCAAGGCTTCCAGACTGGTAAAGGTTTGACGTGCAGATCAGCTTACAGAACCTACGCGGCCTCGACCCAAGCGCGGTTGCGCGCGAGCTGCGAAAACTACATCTGCGATGGCCCCAGGCCAAGGGGCCTAAGATGATGCTCATCTTAACCAAGGCTGGTCTGGATAGCGTTAGGCTAGACTTGATAAAAGGCGTCTTTGACACATGCCGGGGGCTCAGGGCTTGGGACAAGCTTGGACAGACTATAATGTCGTCTACCGCATTACCTGGCAAATTCAATGATGAAGTCGAATGCGACCTAGTGTTCTACAAACAGGGACAGCAGGTATTTCAAGTAGTCGATCGCTGCGTTTGAAGCGGCGCTGGAATCGAGATACCAGACAAAACTCCGACCAGCATCCTAGATGCGCACCATCAGTGCTGGATGCAGTTCGGACCTGCCAAAGTATTACACTCTGACGGAGAGGGCACTCTCAGTAATGGCACCGCAACGGCAGCCTTTCAGGCAGAGGGCACTGAGCTAAGGATACGTCCGCGTGGACAACGCGCTACTACCATTGAAGCCAGAAGTTGTATACTACGACACTTACTTCACGTCATGGAGACTGAACTCAGTAGGTTAGACATGCAGCTTGCGTTCCCCCGACGATTGCATGTGTTCCTGTTTGTTGCCAACGCGCTTACTGCATACAACAAGGTATCCCCATGCATCGCACTGTTTGGCCGACAACCTGCAATGTTACCCGACCTGCCTGTTCTAGATCACGAACAACAGACGGATACACCCGATCATACTCGAGAACAGACTATCCGCCGGGTAGGCATTGAGGTTATTACACAAGCCACTGCAATTTCAAAAAAACAAACCGCGCATTACGGACCAAGACGACCATCACCGGTCAGCATTATCATGACGAAGGAGATCAAGATGACTACCATCGCCCAACAACTATGAAAGGCGACTGGGGTGGCTGGAATGGACCCTTCCCTCTCGTGCGGAACGATCTTGAGAGGGGCCAAGTTATTCCCCATATCCTAAGTATGGGGTTCTTCCCCATGTCCTAAGTATGGGGTTCTTGTTCCCCATATCCGAAGTATAGGTTTCTTGCGCTTACCTAAGTATGGGGTTCTTGTTATTGGCGGGCCGCGCCGGAGGAGAACACAGACGATAACACACCACTCCTCTCACTCAGACCCACTCAGACTCAGTCATCATTCAGACTCACTCATCACTCAGACTGAGTCAGTCACTCAGACTCACTTATCACTCAGACCCACTCATCACTCAGACTCACTCATCACTCAGACCCACTCATCACTCGGACTCAGTCATGACTCAGACTCATCACTCATCACTCAGACTCATTCATCACTCAGACTCACCCATCACGCAGACTCACTCATCACTTCAGACTCACTCGTACTTGTACTCATACATTCACTACATTCACTCAGGTCCACTCATCGGATGACTCACACACACACGCACTGATGTTGAGGATGTGTCAGGCGATTCTGTGGCTTCAGCACTCCTAAGGGGAGAGGCGAGGGGGTATTTCCTTCGGCCCCTTTCGCGGATTGTTGTGGGGATGTCTCAGGTGGTTTGGCCGTTTTGTCTTCCAACCTGTTTCGCTTCCGGAGCAGTTTGCGAGGATGTCTCAGGCGATTCGCTGGTCTCAGCACTCTAAGGGGAGCGGCGGGGGGTATTTCATTCGGCCCCTTTCGTAAGATTTTGTGGGGCTGTCTCAGGCGGTTTGGCTTTTCTCTCTTCCGACATGTTTCGCTTTCGGAGCAGATTTGGAGGATGTCTCAGGCGATTCGCGGGTTTCAGCACTCTAAGGGGAGCGGCGGGGGGTATTTCACTCGGCCCCTTTCGCGGGATTTTGCGGGGATGTCGCAGGCGGTTTGGCCATTTTCTCTTCCAACATGTTTCGTTTTCGGAGCAGTTTTGGGAGGATGTCTCAGGCGATTCGCTGGTTTCAACACTCAAATGGGAGCGGCGGACGGTTTCTCCTAATGGTGAAATAAGCGTTTTAATGGTGAAATAGAAATCTTAATGGTGAAATAGAATTTCTTAATGGTGAAATAGAATACCTTAATGGTAAAATAAAATACCTTAATGGTGCAATAAAATACCTTAATGGTGAAATAAAATACACCACGTAAACACACCACGCAAACACCACGCCAAAACACCACGTAAACCGCCGCTCCAGCGGCGCATGCAAACACCACGCAAAAACACCACGTAAACCGCGACCTGCCCCACTGCGCCCCCGCGCCGCTCCAGCGGCGCACGCGAACACAACGCAAAAAAAAAACACAACGTAAACCGCGGCCTGCCCCACGGCGCCCCTGCGCCGCCCCAGTGGCGCACGCAAGCACCACGCAAAAACACCACGCGGAAACAAAAAAAAACACCACGCAAACCGCGACCTGCCCGACGGCGCTCCGGCGCCGCTCCAGCGGCGCACGCAAACACCACGCAAAGACACCACGTAAACCGCGACCTGCCCCACGGCGCCCCTGCGCCGCTCCAGTGGCGCACGCAAGCAACGCAAAAACACAACGCAAAAACACAACGTAAACCGCTACCTGCCCCACTGCGCCCCTGCGCCTCTCCAGTGGCGCACGCAAACACCACGCAAAAACACCACGTAAACCGCGACCCGCCCCACGGCGCTCCGGCGCCGCTCCAGCGGCGCGCGCAAACACCACGCAAAAACACCGCGTAAACCGCGACCTGCCCCACGGCGCTCCGGCGCCGCTCCAGCGGCGCACGCAAACACCACGCAAAGACACCACGTAAACCGCGACCTGCCCCACGGCGCTCCCGCGCCGCTCCAGCGGCGCACGCAAACACAACACAAAAACACAACGTAAACCGAGACCTGCCCCACTGCGCCCCCGCGCCGCCCCAGCTGCGCACGCAAACACCACGCAAAACACACACAGCGTAAACCGAGACCTAGCGGCGCTCGCAAACACAGCGCAAAAACACCACGTAAACCGCGACCTGCCCCACGGCGCCCCTACGCCGCTCCAGCGACGCGCGCAAACACCACGCAAAAACACCACGTAAACCGCGACCCGCCCCACGGCGCTCCCGCGCCGCGCCAGCGGCGCACGCGCGCGGCGCCCCCGCGCCGCTCCAGCGGCGCACGAAAACACTACGCGCCAAAACAAAAACCACGTAAACCGCGACCTGCCCCACGGCGCTCCTGGGGCGCTGCAGCGGCGCTCCAGCTGCGCCCCCGCGCCGCTCCAGCGGCGCACGAAAACACTACGCGCCAAAACAAAAACCACGTAAACCGCGACCTGCCCCACGGCGCTCCCGGGGCGCTGCAGCGGCGCTCCAGCTGCGCCCCCGCGCCGCCCCAGCGGCGCACAAAAACACCGCGCAAATACACCGCGCAAAAACACCACGCAGAACAAAAAAACACGCCGCGTGAACCGCGACCTGCCCCACTGCGTCCCCGCGCCGCCCCAGCGGCGCACAAATGCACCACGCAAATACACCGCTCAAAAACACCACGCAAAAACGCACCACGTGAACCGCGACCTGCCCCACTGCGTCCCCGCGCCGCCCCAGCGGCGCACAAAAACACCACGCAAACACACCGCGCAAAAACACCACGCAAAACCGCTACGTGGTGTTTTTGCGTGGTGTTTTTGCGTGGTGTATTTGCGTGATGTATAATTCACCCTCCAGCGTTCGCGTGGTGTTTTTGCGTAGTGTTTTTGCGTGGTGTATTTGCGTGGTGTTTTTGCGTGGTGTCTGATTTCACCATTAGGACGAACTCTCGGAGCGGCGGGGGTGTATTTCATTCGGCTCCTTTCGCGGGATTTTGTGGGGACGTCTCAGGCGGTTTGGCCATTTTCTCTTCCAGCATGTTTCGCTTTCGGAGCAGATTTGGAGGACGTTCGCGCCCAGTTCGCGGGGATGTCTCAGGCGGTTTGGCCGTTATGATGCTGGGCATCTGCCGTTTTCGGAGCAGTTTTGGGAGGATGTCTCAGGCGATTTGTTGGTTTCAACACTCCCAAGGAGGAGGACAAGAAGGAAGAGGAGGAGGAGGAGGAGGAGGAGGAGGACGAGAAGGAGGAAGCGAGGAGGAGGAGGAAGAGGACGAGGAGGAGGAGGAGGAGAAGGAGGACAGCAAAAACACTGTAGGAGCAGAAGCAGGAAGGGGATGATGATGATGATGATGATGATGATGATGATGATGATGAGGAGGAGGAGGAGGAGGAGGAGGAGGAGGAGGAGGAGGAGGAAGTGGGCAACCCGAGTAGCCAGGGCCAGACGATCGAGGTTCGATGTTCCAAGGCTTTAGGTTTTACTCAAAGGCTTCTGCCTCGCTCTCCTTCGCTCTCCGCTCTCCTTCACATACTCACGCATACTCAGACTCAGTCACACGCAGGCTCACTCGCACTTAGACTCGCTCATATCCATACTTAAACTTACTCACACTCAGACTCACGTTCAGAACCACTCATACTCATACTCGCTCCTGCTCAGACTCATCATCCTTCGGCCCGCTCAAACGCAGACCGACTCACATTCAGTCTCACCTTTGCTGCTATTAGGGTGCTCTGCTGGGGTAAATCCTGCCCTCCCTCCTGCACCTCCCTCCGCAGCCGACCCGGCCCAGGCCGTTCTGACTCCAGCGCGCCCGCCCCCACCCCCCCACCCTGGCTTGCGGTCCATGCTTGGGGTCGACGGGAGTGGCCGCTGGCTCCGGGCGAGAGAGATGATCTCAGCAATATTTTCCTGGGTTTCCAACTGCGACTGCCCTGAGCCAACGTGATTACAAGCGCACCCGATGCAAGAGACGGCGGGGGGAGAGGGGACGGAAGAGGAAGAAGAAGAAGAAGAAGAAACAGGAAAGAACAACTGCATCGGTGGTCACAGTCTTTATTCTCGCCGTATAGAACAAACACGGAGCAAACGACCCAATGACATCCTCGAAATCAGCCGGCTCGGCCCCATCACAAGCGAGAGGAGGAGGCAGGGACGGCATCACGAGTGGGATGTGCATGGGATTGCTCGTGTGGGAACAAAACATGCGAGAAGACATGACCTAAATACGGAGAAGCCTGTGTAGAACACAGCGCAAGAAACATGGAGGATACTGTAAAGCCTCGAACTCACTAAACAATATGCTGGTGCCATGTGCGAGCAAACTGAAATCCACATACATGTACCTGTCTACGCACGCAATGAATTGAGAACGCACGAGTGCAGCCTTGCGCGCTAAAGGCGTATTAGACAGAAAATGCTGAAACCTAGGCCGCATGATGTCATTACGCTCGCGCAGACAATTCTCATTCACGTTAATCATGTGCGTGCTCAGTAATCGACCTTTGTGGATGATAACCCGGAAGCCTGCGAAAGTGGACGCGTCCTCTACCTTCAGACGGCCTAGCATGTGATACGTGGTCTCATACAATTGCATGTGCTGGTCAGCGATATCAGCTGCAAATTGCGGGTTGTCAACGAGCATCCAGACGACAACGCATATGAAAATATCATCCACCCATCTGCACACTGCACGTTCTATGATGATGTCTGGCACGCTGGCAGACAAAATATGGCACATGTTCTCCAGATAACAGCATACCAACGAACACACCCCCGGTGATAGCGGCGATCCTTGCGTCATGCCGTTCGCAGGGCGAAATAGCTCAACGCCGAACAGCATATACCCCCACAACAAATCAAACAAAACAATGCTCTCAATGTCATCGATGTGTAGAACAACATGGTCGTTAGTAGCCACGCGTGCTTGTTGAACACGAGGGACAGACCGGTCACTTGTAGCAGGCATGATGTTCCTCGAGTACCCGTGAAAAGAACGTGACGACACTGGGCGTTGACGACGACGCTGATTCGAGAAGTCCCTCGGGATGCATATCACCTTTCTCCTGGAACCGAATCGGGCGACCCATTCGGAGACACACCACCGCCAGGCAACCAAAATAAGACCTCGATCCACATTGTTGAAGAAAGACTCTATGTCCCGCTTGTACGCGTGCGTGTAGCCGAACCATCCCCTCCTAGACCGGTCGCGCGTGCTCACGTTCAGATTGTGAAACCGGTCAACCACGGAGAACACATCGTGCACCGCGCTGGGGCCCCCAAGCTTGCACACCATGTGGTTAATAACGCGACACGTTAATGAGTATAATGGCTTGCGCGCGTGCTGGAAGTACGAACCCAGTGGCCGCATTTTCGCGTGGATCCCGCTATCCTTGACCCACCCCTGGAAATTCCCGAAAGCATGGCGTGCAGGAGAAACGACACGTACTCCAGAATAGGCTGCGCGCGTCTGCACATCCTCCAAAGCCTTCTCAAACTCGCGGTCACCAGGATAATCAAAGACAGCGTTGCCATGGAGTACCGCCAAATTGAAGCACCTATTCTGCCACCCCCTCGGACAACAAAAATAAATTACCATTCGACGTACCCAACCCACGTGCATCAAATGGCAAGAGGAGTATGCCAACATTAGCAGGAACAACGACAGTGTAGACGCGGCGATTTGCTGTGCAAGCTACATGGGATGCGCATGCGTTGCACGATTCACAGGACGACGATCGAAAGAACGAGGCTTGAGGCCCCAGGATCGAAGAAGAACGGGTACGGGAACGAGGGGTAGGAGAGGGATGGAATGGAGGGCGGGGGGGGCGAAAGGCCATCGCGGAAGCAGCAGCATGCATGGAGAAGGTGAGGCGGGGAATAGGACGACGATGAAAGTGGCGGGAGGAGACAGAAGACTGCCGCGTTTTTCAAGTGCGAGCTAAACCCGCAGCGCTGCCTGCGCCATGTCGTCGCAGAGTTCCACATGATAAAACTTGTTTAGAGTGCAAGGAACGAGCGAGGCGTAGCTCGCCCGCTAGCTTCTCCGCCTCCTTCCCGCACATTTCAGCGCGGGAGCTGAACGCTCGCAGGCGCGCCGCCAGGTCTGCGGGCGGCCCGCGGGAAAGAAACTCAAGGCCGGGGTCGCGCATCATCAATCGGTTGTCCATCGTCCAAAGTTGCACTGGCGACGTACTGGTTGAACGCGGAGCGAGCAGCATCACGCGCGTGCCTGAACGCCACGCAGGTACAGTGCACGCGCGATTGGGACTTCAGGTCGATCACGCGCGTCTCCACCAGGCTTGGCAACACCACGCGACTGAGGATCTCACTGCGGTCTGCCATGCTGCTGTCCGCGAATGCAATGCGCTGCCTGCAAGTAAGGCGGCGGCGTCCACTTGTCTCAGAAGATGTTCCCGCGGGCCCGAAGGGCGACCGCCAGCTCGAGCCGCGGCGCCGGCAGGCCAGATAAGGATCATGCAACAGCAAAGACGATGACAGAGCAACGAGGTATCGGCGAGTGCATGACCGGCCTCCGTTTCCTGCACTTCTTTCCTGTAGTTCCCCTAGCTCATCGAGCTCAGCAGATGTTTCTGCGGGTCCGAAGGACGACCGCCAGCTCGAGTCGCAGCGCCACGTGGCACGAACCGCAGAGCAAGGGCACGCGAGCATTGCTCGTGGTCAGAATCTGAGTCCCCGTGGTGCCTCACTCCGCTGGCCACCCACCAGCAGCCCTCGAAAGTGGCGACAGTTTCACAGATCGCAGCCGCCCAGGGGTGGCGAGGTCTAATATGAGTCCCCGTGGTGCCTCACTCCGCTGGACCCACCAGCAGCCTCGAAAGTGGCGACAGTTTCACACAGGGATGGCGAGGTCTAATCTGAGTCCCCGTGGTGCCTCGCTCCGCTGGACCAGCCAGCACCCCTCGAAAGTGGCGACAGTTTCACAGATCGCAGCCCCCCAGAGATGGCGAGGTCTAATCTGAGTCCCCGTGGTGCTTCACTCCGCTGGACCCACCAGCGACCCTCGAAAGTGGCGACAGTTTCACAGATCGCAGCCCCCCAGAGATGGCGAGGTCTAATATGAGTCCCCGTGGTGCCTCACTCCGCTGGACCCACCAGCAGCCCTCGAAAGTGGTGACAGTTTCACAGATCGCAGCCCCCCCCAGAGATGGCGAGGTCTAGTCTGAGTCCCCGTGGTGCCTCACTCCGCTGGACCCACCAGCAGCCTTCAAAAGTGGAGACAGTTTCACAGGTCGCAGCCCCCCCCCCCCCAGGGATGGCGAGGTCTAATCTGAGTCCCCGTGGTGCCTCACTCCGCTGGACCCACCAGCAGCCCTCGAAAGTGGTGACAGTTCCGCAGATCGCAGCCCGCCAGGGATGACGTGAAAGGCAAGAGAAGAGAAGAGGAGGAGCGAAGAGAGGAGGAGAAGGCAAGCAAGAGAGGAGAGGAGGAGGGAAGAGAGGGGGGGCGGGAGGAGGAGAACGGAGACCGCAGTGCTCTATTCAAAACGAGTACCCAACGCAGGAGGGTTGGGAATAATGGATTTGTTTTTGTCCACGGGCCCTGACACAGCGATGTTATTTACTTTCGCCTTCCACGACATCATGTCCCCTCTCGAGCGCCCTCATGCCCCTGAAGTGCTTTTTCTCCAGAAACATGTTGTTGGCGATCGCCCAAAACGAGTGCATGTCCAGAGCAAACGGTCCCCGGATGATGGTGCGAACCCGGTCTGCACGGTGCTGGAAGGACGTCGAACATTGTCGTAAGAAGCTTTGCCGGTGCCATATCAGACCACTCTCCAGAGCAAAATGCATTAGGGAAAGCTTGTGCGAACGTGCTAGTAGAAGACCTAATGCAATAGTGCGCCTTCCCCTCGTTCCCCTCGTCCCACCCCAATACGACGCGCAAAGCAGAACACGCACACGGAAAATCATACTCTGAAAGACGTCTCGCCCACCATTTAATATTCACCATACTTGGCTTAATCGACGGGGACTTGGTTGGCTCCGTAAGCAGAGTAAGACGAGCTTTAGGAGGCAAGACTTCGGCAATCTGTTCCTTCACGCTGTCCACCATGAGTCGTTCAACATCAACCCCGAGGAGAAGAGGAAATCGAAGGAGAACAGTAGTAGACGGAGCACCATTATGAGTAAACACGTCCGAAATACGAGTCTTCGCCACGAAATTGGGCACCCCATACAGATAGGAATCGATGACGTTGTGCAGCCGGTGAATGAGACCCGTTGAGCGGTCGTACAATTTTTGAACGCCCTTGGCGACATTCTGGCCCTTCGCCCTCGTGTCTCCCAGCCTCAGAGCCAAGATGCCAAGGTGGATCCGGCCACGCGCGCAATGTTGGGCGAGCCGACCTGGCTCACACCCCACGTCCTCCGACGTTCGAATAGCACGTCCCACAAAATGAGCTCTGTGAGAAGAACGAGGAAGATGATCATAAGGATCACGATGTCGAGTGTGCGCGCTACGGAGAACATGACTATGACAATGTTTGTACACCCATGGGGTGTTCAGCTTGGGATTGAGTACGTTGCACAACGAACGCTCCACATACTGTAGCTCCAAGTCGTTAGAACGCTCAAGACAAACGACGGGACATACAATAAATGACGACCACCCAAGACGACGCATCACATCATATGCAGGCAAATCCCTCTTTCCTCCTTTCTGGCCCACGATCTGTGAATGGTGCTCCACCGTGCGCCCCCCCAGTCCCCGGATGGATTTGCCGATGTATGTGTATGTATGGTGTGTAGAATACCACGTGTAAACGATCTGGCCCTCGGAATTGCACCCGCGCCGGCTGGGAGAAACCATCTCTGTGGACCTTCTAAAAACAATATATGACTTTAGGTTTTCTTGGGGCGACGCTATCTCTGACAAACCTTGCGGGGAAAGAGATATCGAATCGCATCGCGTCCGGTTGGAAAAAGTTCTGGTCGCTGAAGCGCTTGCTGCGGAACAAGGCGTATTCAAAAAAGAAACGACTGCGCTTGTTCGACACCACAGTCGCAGAGTGCGTGCTGTGGGCGACGGAATCCTGGACCCCTCGGGCCGAGGAGCTCCGGCGATTGAAGGCAGCTCAACACAGCATGCTTCGGCGCATTGCTGGAGGCAAAAGGAGAGAGGACGAAACGTGGGTAGAGTGGATGAAAAGGGCAACATCCAAAGCGAGGGACATGGCGAACGACTCCGCTGTCCGAGACTGGGAGGACGAGCGCTTCCGGCGAAAATGGCGGTGGGCCGGGAAGCTGTCGAACTTCCACCATGCATTATGGGTGTATGCTGTCACCACGTGGCGCGACTCTCAATGGACAGCTGTGGTGGCCGACCTCGGCTCTGGGCGTCCACTCCGGCTTCTCCGGCGCAGATGGATGAAATTCCAAGATGTGCTCAGGCGGTTTTGTGCAGACATGGATCTGGGAGACTGGCGGCGGCTAGCCGCGGACAAGGTAGAGTGGGAGAGCCGCGCTTTTGAGTTTGCACAGTGGGCGGCGCGCGCGTAGCATATTATATATTATTTGTCCTGCTCCTCGCGGGCCATTCTATGCCAGGACTTTCTGCTTCTGCTGTTTGCTTTCCTGTGCCACGCAAGCTCGCTGATCTGCAAGACACGCATGCTGATGAGTGTGCGGATGTAGTTCAAGATGATGAGGAAATAGGAGCAAGAACGAGAAGTGAGATCGGATATGGCGGAAGAGGTGTTGCATGAAAATTTCATCCGGTCGCGCCCGCACGCGCCGCACAGAGTGCCTGCATACCTGCGAACTCCCAGGTTCTGCACGAGAACTTTGGCATGCTTGTCGATGTTATGCAGAGCCTGGATGCTATGGTACCCCGCTGGCTTGCGAACAGCAGCGCGAGATGCTCAGAAAAGTGCGCACCAACCGCAATACGGAAGAATGCGTGCACGCATGTAAGCATGGAGACGTATCTGCCGAAGACATAGACCAGGACATCGGCATCTCGATAAAATCAACATCGCAGCAACGCGGCAAATTGCCTTGGAAGCCACACTCGCGAGATAAATCCAGCCGAAGAAATGAAGCAGCCCGGACAACATCTGGACGATTTTCAAGATGCACTTGCCAGAAATTGCCTATCGAACCCGTGTCGAGGATACACCTTCACTTGCCGACGGGAGTGTCTACGGCCATCTTCATGGCAGTCTCCCACGCGGCCAAATCCTCAGGAGCTGGTGGTGCATCCGCTCTCTGTCGCTTCTTCTCTGGCGATTCCTTCGCAGAGTCCATGTGCGGACGCAGCTGCTCGTCGGACATGAACGTCTCCTGCCCGGACTCCCACTTGACCTTGTGCGACGGGGCATTGCCGTTGAGCTCCACGCTAACGACCTTCCAAGAGACCTCGACGTCGTTGACCGTGGTCTTGAACACAAGCTCCAACAGGGATGGAGTTGGACGCGGCGACGACGGCTGTGAAGAGGATGGTGCCGCCTGGTTGGTCGAAGTTCCCGACGCGGCAAGCTGACTCTTGAGCAGACTCAACAACGCATTCACTGACGAGTCGGAGCCAGAGGTCGCACTCTGCACCAGCGACTTCAAAACCGTGGCCGGCGGGCGGAGGTGAGGCGTTACGAAATCGTTGTTTGGGAGCTTTCAAGTCTTATTCCCCATATCCTAAGGATTGGGGTTCTTGTTATTACTCTGACGCCTCCCACTGCTCCTCCTTCCTCCTTCCTCCCGCTCGCGCCTCCCTCCTCCCAATGATAATCACCAGATAAGACAAGACAAGATAAGATACTACAAGATAAGATAAGATAGCACAAGATATGATAAGAAGAGATTTCAAGATAAGATAAGATAAGTTAAGCTCACACTCACACTCTCTCATGATCACAAAACGCTGCCAGGGGCATCATTTGGGAGCCCCAAGGGGGAGCCACCCTGGCTGATCTCACGAGCCCGTTCGCGCCGATTTTGGTGGGACGTCTCAGCTAGAATTGCCGTTTGGCGCCCCCAACATGTATCTCTTGAGAGCCTCATGGTCACAAAACGCTGCCAGGGGCATCATTTGGGAGCCCCAAGGGGGAGCCACCCTGGCTGATCTCACGAGCCCGTTCGCGCCGATTTTGGTGGGACGTCTCAGCTAGAATTGCCGTTTGGCGCCCCCAACATGTATCTCTTGAGAGCCTCATGGTCACAAAACGCTGCCAGGGGCATCATTTGGGAGCCCCAAGGGGGAGCCACCCTGGCTGATCTCACGAGCCCGTTCGCGCCGATTTTGGTGGGACGTCTCAGCTAGAATTGCCGTTTGGCGCCCCCAACATGTATCTCTTGAGAGCCTCATGGTCACAAAACGCTGCCAGGGGCATCATTTGGGAGCCCCAAGGGGGAGCCACCCTGGCTGATCTCACGAGCCCGTTCGCGCCGATTTTGGTGGGACGTCTCAGCTAGAATTGCCGTTTGGCGCCCCCAACATGTATCTCTTGAGAGCCTCATGGTCACAAAACGCTGCCAGGGGCATCATTTGGGAGCCCCAAGGGGGAGCCACCCTGGCTGATCTCACGAGCCCGTTCGCGCCGATTTTGGTGGGACGCCTCAGCTAGAATTGCCGTTTGGCCTCCCCAACATGTATCTCTTGAGAGCCTCATGGTCACAAAACGCTGCCAGGGGCATCATTTGGGAGCCCCAAGGGGGAGCCACCCTGGCTGATCTCACGAGCCCGTGACGAGAGAGAGAGAGAGAGAGAGAGAGAGCAAGAGAGAGAGAGAGAGAGAGAGAGAGAGAGCGAGAGAGAGGGAGAGGAGAGAGAGAGAGAGAGAGAGAGAGCGGAGAGAGAGAGAGAGAGGGAGTTGAGAGAGGAGACAGGCGAGAGAAAGAGAGAAGAGAGAAGAGAGAGAGAGAGAGAGAGAGAAGAGAGAGAGAGAGAGAGAGAGAGAGAGAGAGAGAGAGAGAGAGAGAGAGAGAGAGAGAGAGATAGAGAGAGAGGAGAGAGAGGAGAGAAGAGAGAGAGAGAAGTGGAGAGAGAGAGAGAGAGAGAGAGAGAGAGAGAGAGAGAGAGAGAGAGAGAGAGAGAGAGAGAGAGAGAGAGAGAGAGAGAGAGAGAGAGAGAGAGAGAGAGAGAGAGAGAGAGAGAGAGAGAGAGAGAGAGCGGAGAGAGAGAGAGAGAGAGAGAGAGCAGAGAGAGAGAGAGAGAGAGAGCGAGAGAGCGAGAGAGCGAGAGAGAGCGAGTGAGAGCGAGAGAGAGAGAGAGAGAGAGCGAGAGAGAGCGACAGAGAGCGAGAGAGAGCAAGAGAGAGCGAGAGAGCGAAAGAGAGAGAGAGAGAGAAGAGAGAGAGAGAGAGAGAGCGAGGGAAGAGAGAGAGAGAGAGAGATAGAGAGAGAGAGAGAGAGAGAGAGAGAAGAGAAGAGAAGAGAAGAGAAGAGAGAGAGCGAGAGAGAGAGAGAGAGGGAGAGTGAGAGAGAGAGGAGAGAGCAGAGAGAGAATAGAGAGAAGAGAGAGAGGAGAGAGAGAGAGAGAGAGAGCAGAGATAGAGGCAGAGAGAGAGAGGCACAGAGAGAGAGGCAGAGAGAGAGAGAGGCAGAGAGACAGAGGCAGAGAGAGAGGCAGAGAGAGAGAGAGAGGCAGGGAAAGAGAGGCAGAGACAGAGAGAGGGCAGAGAGAGAGAGAGAGACAGAGAGAGCAGAGAGAGCAGAGAGAGAGGCAGCTCAGTCACACTTAAATCCAGATTCGTCCTCACCGAGTCCCACCACCAAGGGAGCGCCAGCAAGGAGATGCACATATGGGGATCCCCACGCAGTGAATAATTAATGAGCTTCGTGCCAGAAACCCAATGCGCCCATTGCTCGTCATCCAAATGCATCGGCACAAGGCTTCGTAACTCACGCGCCCGAGCCTGTGCCACCTTGTAATCGTCCGTAGCCTTCAGGAACGCCGGAACGATCTTCTCTTTCTGCAGAGCCTCCGTGGCTCCGATGTCGCTGGTGGCCAGCGGCGTGATCTCCACATTCGGGTCATCTGCGAAGCGAAGGCGGCTGCCATCGGCCTGTTCTGTGACCCCACGGAGATCTACCACGTCACGAGGAACCACGCGCATGGCTGCCTCCCACGAGGGCGAAGACCATGAGGACCCTTTCCCTCCAATGAAGACTGGCGCAGGCTGCTGTTGCATGTATCCTTTACCCTTGCCGGACGACTGATCTGCCCACTGCTGCGCCTGCACGAACGGATTGCGCGCCATCTGATTGTGCACACGAGCGCCAATGTGTTGCCAGACAACGGAGCAAGTATAATGCGAATGGCAAACGAGAAGCAATATGAAACAATATAGAAGCAATATGAAACACTATAGAAGGAATGTGTGTACAGTTGCGAATTTGCTCGGGAGCGGGGAGGTCCGATCGCCGAACTTGGCTGAGAGATTATCTCAGCAATATTTTCCTGGGCTTCCAACTGCGACTGCCCTGAGCCAGCGTGATTACAAGCGCACCCGATGCAAGAGACGGCGGGGGGAGAGGGGACGGAAGAGGAAGAAGAAGAAGAAGAAGAAGAAACAGGAAAGAACAATTGCAAGACGACCCCGGGGTTGCCAGGGAGGCTTCCTGGCGGTACGAGGGTCGCCCAGACCAGCCCAGTTTCCCCAGAGCACCCTATTGGCAGCAAAGGTGAAGAGGCGGGTCGAGGAACAGGAGGCCGGCTATGTGGGGACGGGTGGGAGCACGGCCATGTGCACCTCATCGCATCCTTGTGCCGGGGATCGTGGCCGTCCAGACCAAAGCTGTGGCGGACGTTGAGACGAGATCACGATTCCTGAACAGATCGTGACGAGGTCTCTCAGGAGAGGAAAAAACACACAGACACAATTAATCGTCGATTCCCAGGAAAATATGCGAAAATATGGGAAGTGGTGGGGAAGACAAAAACCCAGAAAATATGGGAAAATATGGGGAATATTTTTATTTGTGTGTATTTATTTGTGTGTCCCAGGGCCCCTTCAGTCTCAGGCGAAACGGCTGCCGGACCAAACGATCTAGGGGGGGGGGGGCAGTCTCGGGCTCCCCGTCCGCCACTGCCTGCCATCAAAAGAGCCCTCCAGCGAAACGCTATCCAGCTGCCTCCAGCAATTCCGCCGCCGTGCCAGCGCAGCATGCTGGGTGGCAGTTACAGTGGAGGCCCATGCCAAGACACGCCTTGCTCGCCTCCAGGGTGCCCTGGGTTTCTTGGGTTTCGATGGTTTTGCTATGGAAAGCGTGACGTTCCCACACCAAAAATCAATGGACGTCATGGGGTTTCAGGGTTGGGTTGCTTGTGGACTGGCCTCCACTGTACTCGAGAAGGCAAGGTGACCTCTTGAGGCAGAAGGCTCGAACTTTGGGCTCGTGTTCCCACTTTTGGGCCCTTCTTGGGACCGTCTCGCAGCCCTCTTGGGGAGTCGGGGGCGCCTCTTGGGCCGTCTCGGAGTCCTCTGGGACATTGGAGCCCTCTTGGGGGCCTCTTGGAGCCGTTTTGGGAGGGTCGTGGGGGCCTCTCGGAGCGTTGGAAGCTCGAAAAGGCCAGTAACCTGAAAAACATGCAAAAAGCAAAGAAACATCAATGGTTTTTGCTTCTCGGGAGCCTCTAGGGGGGACCTCGTGGGAGCCTCTTTTGGCCTTCTTGGGGCCTCCTGATCCCTTTTGGGGCGGAAGGCTCGAATTGTCGGTTCGTGCTCACCTCAAGGGCCCTTCTTGGGACTGTTTTGGGGCCCTCTTGGGCATTTGGGGGCGCCTCTCCGTCTTGGGGGCCTCTTGGGGGCCTTTGTGGGGCCTCTTGGAGGCCTATGTGGCCGTCTTGAGGCGGTCTTGGGGCCCTCGACACGTCGGAATCTCGAACAGGCGAGAACCGAACAACATTGAAAGACCTAGGGACAACCAATGATGTTTGCTTATCGAGGCCCTCATTGGAAGGCTCTTGGGGCTCTCCTGGGACGCCTCGACGGCCTCATGGGCAGTCTTGAAGCCATCTTTGGCAGTCTTGAACGAAGGATTGCAAAACAACCTAGGATTGCAAAAAAACCAACCTTGAACGAAGGATTGCAATCCTTTGCAATCCTTCGTTCAAGCCAACGTGGCCCATCTTGGAACGATGTCTGGCCTTCTTGGAGGCCTCTGGGCCTCGGGAGCCCGAATCCGTTGTATTTCGCGAAGGCTTAATGACCTCGGGAACAGGGGGGAGGAGGAGGAGGAGGAGGAGGAGGAGGAGGAGGAGGAGGAGGGAGGAGGAGGAGGAGGAGGAGGAGGAGGAACAGGAGGTGGGGGGGGCCTCTCTAAAGTTACAGGAGCCCGACAAAGGGACCTTGGCATTCTTCCATGCCTCCACGTGCACCACGCACAGTGGCGGATTGGGACACGAGGAACGCCCGAGGCGCCAAAGAGAGAGGCCCAGAAGCCGTGGAAGCCTCTTCGCCCGTGGGCCCATCTCCCCAGGCTTCGACGCCGTGATTTTTGTGCTGCCTGTACGTCGGCTCCCAGGGCCCTCGCCCCCGAGCCCCGGAACCAGCTTTTCTCCCCGGGCCGTCGTGTTGATGGCCTCTGGGGCCCGCAGGCGGCCCCCGAAGGCCGAGCCGCCGCAGGACCGAGAAGAGCCGCGGCGCAGGACCGACCGCAGGCCCCGGAGCGCGTGGGAGGCCCAGGCCCTGTCGGCGCCAAGGGCCCCGTGCTGCCACGGCCCGCGGTGGCGCCCGCGGCGATGCTGGCGCTGCGCGCGGGCCCACTCGCGGCGGCCGGGAGCTCCGTGGAGGGGAAGCGCGGCGCGGCCGGCGGCGCCGCGCCGCCGGGAGGGCGGGCCGCGCTGTCAGCGGCGGCCGCGCTCGCGGCCGGGGGCGCCGCGCTGCGGCTGCTACGCGGAAGGCGCCCAGCGCGGGGCGGCTTCGCCTCGGAGGCCAGCGAAGGCGCGCGCGCGCGAGGCCACGAGAGGTTCGACGCCGGCAGCTCGGAGGAGGAAGTGGTACCGATACCGCTGCTCGTGCTGGAGAGGATTCGCTGCCGCGGGGAGTCGCAGTATCGGTGCCTCTTGTGCCCCCCCCAGCAGCGCTCGAAGGAGCGAGGGCGGGCCCGGATCTCCTATGGTATGACTTCTTTAGACCTGGCCCCTGGCCCCACACCAGCGCGTCCTCGACAAACGCCGACTGCACCGCCAAGGCAAAGACAATGGAGCTAAACGGTCCAGGGGGCGTGGTCCCCACCCTGTGTTTACGTCTCTCCCTTGCGGTGCAGCCTTCTTCCTTCCCCGCCCTGGGCAAAAGCTAGGGTTCGGGGGGTCGCTTTAAGCTTCCTGCGAACACAGTGCTTAAGGTCGTGTCGCTCGCGTCAATTCGGCCGACATACCTGCTGCAGCGCCCACGCGGGTGCTGGCCGAGGCATGATCACACGAGTGGTGGTTGTGGCTCGGCGCTTTTTGAAGGAGCGCGCCTGCGACGGTCCACGACTCGCGGCCTCCGCGGGGCCCGAGACCCTCGCGCCCCCCTCCGACGAACCCCACCCGTTCCCCAGGGGTACGGTAGGTTCGTGCGGCGATGGCGCGCCGGCGACGCCAGCGAAGGCGTTCAAGGTTGAGTTCTGCGACGCGGAAGCATCGAGAGACGCGGTAACACCATTTGACCCGGCTGAATTCAACCTTGAACGATCGAGGCCGCGAATGATTCAAGGATGAACGATCGACGCGGTGTCAAAAACTTGTGCGCGCGCCGACGCCGCGCGAACCTAACGTAGCTTTTCGCCCTGGGCCCGTTCTAGACGTCCGGGTTGACAAGTCATATCGTCGGAGACTTGGGTAGTTGGTTGGTCGGCCGGAGGGTAACGGGGTGGGGCCCAAATGGGGAGTGAAGAAGAAGGAACCGAAAGGGGTCCTTCGGGGCCCCTTCTGGAGCCAAGAGGGGCCCAAAAGGGCATCCTTAGGGTCTTTTTTCTCCACCCGCCACGTAGGTCACCCCCCACTACCGCTCGCCCGATTTGGGGCATTCTGCCGCAAGAGTGTCACTTACATACCCCCGCGCGCGCGGGTGTAGGCACGGACACCTCGGACGTCCGCGGGAGGCGGCCTCTGTGCCGCACATGGCGCTCGTCCGCCTGGGCGAGCTGGGCCTGAGCAGGGGATCCACAGGCAGCCGAGCTCTGCTGGCGCCGGGCCCCCACCCCGATCACACACTCGGGCGGGCGGCAGCGGGACAAGCGTGAGGGCATAAATCAGGAGGGAAAGAAACACACAGACACAATTAATCGTCGACTCCCAGGAAAATATGCAAAAATATGGGAAGTGGTGGGGAAGGCAAAAACCCCAAAAATATGGGAAAATATGGGGGATCTCTTTATTTGTGTGTATTTATTTGTGTGTTCCAGTTCCCCTTCAATAAAGGATTGCAGGACAGCGGCCATACGCGGCTCCTGAGCTGTTTCTTCCTCCCACGCTCTCCGCGCCCCCGTCAGCGAACACCCTGCACGGTCGGCGGAGTCGACGCCAGGCCACGGTGCGCCCCCCGCGCAGGGGTGCAAGGCGCCCGAAGCGGGGAGTTCTCGACCACAAGCGCCGCCCGGGGGATCGAGCTTCGGGGGCATCGGCAGGCGGCGGGCATGTATCTGCTATGCTCGGGCCCTGGGGGAGGGGGGAAAACATTACACCATATGCCCATACCCCCAGACCCCCTCGCGTCATGAAAATGTCACGGCGGGAGGTCATGTGTGCCACTCTCTGCCTCTTGGGGCCCTCGCAGGGCTGCGGGACCGTCAAGAAAACGCTCAGGATTAACAAACAAAAACTGTTCCGAAGAATGGGCCGAGGCCTCTGGGAGCGGTCGATGCTGTGGAAAAAAGGGGCACGTGTGCCCATATCCACTGCCAGCCTGAGTCCCCGACGATCGATCCCCAGGCGGTGCTTATGGAGAACTCTTCACGTCGCAAAGAGGGGGCCTGGCACTGGCGGAAGTCTGCCGCCCGCGGACATCCGAGTTATTTCAGGGGGCAAAGAAACACACAGACACAATTAATCGTCGACTCCCAGGAAGATATGCAAAAATATGGGAAGTGGGGGGGAAGACAAAAACCCAGAAAATATGGGAAAATATGGGGAATATGTTTATTTGTGTGTATTTATTTGTGTGTCCTAATTTCCCTGTATTATTGTGCTTCCTCGTGCGTTCCTGGCCTCCCGCTGACGCCGCCGGGAGGCGCCTGCGCACGGGGCTCGGGGCGTGCCGCGCGCCGGGCCGGTCGTGCCGCGTCGCCGTCATCGGCGGCGGGCCCGGCGGCGTCGTGTGCTGCCGCTTCCTGCAGGAGGCGGGGCACAGGCCAGTGGTGTTCGAGAGCGGGGCCGAGGTGGGCGGCATATGTAGAGGGAAAAGAACTATGCACATGCACCGATTCTGGCCAGGTCCATCCTGAGCCCAGGATCGGTGCATACGCCCTCCTACCTTGGCCAGGAAGGCATATGCACCGATCCTGGGTCAAAAATGGGCCTTGCCAGGATCGGTGCATGTGCATAGTTCTCTTCGCCCTAATATGGGCCCCGGGTGCGACGAACGACGTCGTGTATCTCGAAGGAGGAAGGGCGGCGTGAGCACGAACCTGCGGAGCTCCGCGCGGACCTCTCGGGACCGGCGCTGGGCCCCCCTGGGGCGGCGCCTCCGGCGCGGCCCCTGGCGCGCTCCGCGCGCCAGGGAGGATCGGGGCTGGACAGAACCCCCAACAGTGACACGTCGATTAGTGAATTGTCCGTTTTCGGTTCTCGAGAGGGCGCCGCGGCCGTTATTTTCCAGGCTTGCGCCCGCTAAGTTTGGGCCTCAGGTCGTTTTCACTAAACCACGTTTTACTAAAGGGGGTTCTGTCCATCCCCGAGAGGAGGGTGGGTGCCCTGCCCAGCGCCGACCCCCAGGAATCCGTGCGGAGCTCCGAAAGTTGGGGAGGATACTGTCCCCGCGACACCTCAAAGCGAAATTATCAACTTTTTCCGAGCGGTTCGCTTTCGATTTCGCTTTCTTAACTATTAACTTTAGCGTGCGTTGCGGCGCAACACCGCCTTGGGCATGGCGTGGGCCGAAGAAGAAGCACAGGCAGAGAATAGCGCGCACAGAAGGGGCCCTCGCGGGGGGGGATCGACTCGTAGTGATAGCGTGCTCTTCGGAGATCGAGGTTGCACGCTATCTTTCCAACGCCAACCGTATGCCGTCTTTCCTTCTTCTAATATCCCGACCTCGTCACCAACATCCCTACGGTGTGCATGCAGTCCTTCGACCTGGACTTCCCCGAGGGGCTGCCGTCGTACATCCGCGCCGGCGATCTGGGCCGCTACGTCGTCGCGTACGCCGAGCGCTTTGGCGTGAGGCAGCTGGTGCGCTTCGGGGCGCGCGTGTGCAGGGTACGGCCGCTCCGCAGTGAGGAGGAGATTGTTTTTTATCCTGTAACGGTCGTTACCCAGGCCACCCCACCTTGGTAACGGTAATGATCGTCCGCAGGGGAGGAGCATGCCCCCCCCCCCCACACACACACATGCTGGTGTTTGCGCGCATAATGTGGCTACCGCAGCACCCCCCCGCCCAGACGTGCCCCAACCCGCCCAAGCGTTCCCCTTACACGGGGCCGCAAACCGCTCCCCCGCCCGGGCTACGTGGGCCCCAAATAATGTGTTTACCCTAACGATGTTGTGGTGTTGTGTCCTCGTTCTGAAGAGACGGTCCCCGCGTTCCTTCCTCCTCGCCCTCCCCCCTCCACCGCCCGCATGCGTCATTCACATCTACTTATGGCACACCCTTCACACGTGTCGTGGCCCCGTAGGGAGCTCCACTGAAGGCCCCAGTGGGACCGCCCGCATGCGTCAGCCTCCACCCAGTACGCCGCTTCGTGACCCCATAAGGGGCTCCACCGAAGGCCCTAGTGGCACCGTCCGCAGGCGTCAGCCACCACTCAGTACAGCGTTTCGTGCCCTTATAGGGAACCCCACCGAAGGTCCCAGTGGGACCGCCCGCATGCGTCAGCCGCCACCCAGGACACTGTTTCGTGGCCCCATAAGAGGCTCCACCGAAGGCCCCAGTGGCACCGCCCGCAGGCGTCAGCCACCACTCAGTACAGCCTCTCGTGGCCCAACAGGGAGCCCCACCGAAGGTCCAAGGGGAACCGCCCGCATGCGTCAGCAACCACCCAGCACAGCGCTTCGTGGCCCTCTAAGGGGATTCCACCGAAGGGGCCAGTGGCACCGCACGCGTGCGTCAGCCACCACCCAGTACAGCGCTTCGTGGCCCAATAGGGAGCTCCACCGAAGCCCCCAATGGGGCAGGCCGCCCGCATGCGTCAGCCACAAGCCAGTACAGCGCTTCGTGGCCCCATAGGGGGCTCCACCGAAGGCCCTAGTGGAACCGCCCGCATGCGTCAGCCTCCACCCAGTACAGTTCTTCGTGGCCCCATAGGGAGCTCCACCGAAGCCCCCGGTCGGACTGCCCGCATGCGTCGGTCACCACCCAGCACAGTGCTTCGTGGCCCCATGGGGGGCTCCACTGAAGTCCTCATTGGCACCGCCCGCATGCGGCAGCCACCAGCCAGTACATCGCGTCGTGGCCGCATGCGTCAGCCTCCACCCAGTACACGTGGCCCCGCAGGGGGCTCCACCGAAGGCCCCAGTGGCACCGCCCGCATGCGTTTCCCCCAGACAGTACATCGTTTTGTGTCCCCACAGGGACCTCCACCGAAGGTCCCACTGGGACCGCCCGCGTGCGTCAGCCACCACCCAGTGTAGCGTTTCGTAGCCTCATAAGGAACTCCACCGATGGTCCCAGTGGGACCGCCCGCATGCGTCAGCCACCATCCAGTACAGCCTTTCGTGACACCGCCCGCATGCGTCCCCCCCACCCAGTACAGCGTTTCGTGGTCCCGTACGGGTCTCCAGTGGCCCGCCCGCCTGCGACCCCCCCCCAGTAGAGCGTTTCGTGGCCCCATACGGGGCTCCACCCCAGTTGCACCGCCCGCAAGCGCCCCCCCCTCCCAGTACAGCGCTTCGTGGCCCCATAGGGAGCTCCACCGAAGCCACCATTGGCACCGCCCGCGTGCGTCGGCCACCACCCAGCACAGCGTTTCGTGGCCCCGAAGGGAGCTCCACTGAAAGACCCCAGTGGCACCGCCCGCATGCGTTTTCGTGGCCCCATAAGGATCTCCACCGAAACTGGCACCCACGACGCATTACTCACAACTGCATATGGTTGGGTCTCTCGCCTGGATAATTGTTGTGTTCTGTGTGGTGTTATTTATGTGATGCAATGCTATGGTGCTATCTATAGGGTGCAGCTCCCTTGCCGAACTTGTAGCCACCAGGAAGCGATTGCGATGAGTGCTTGGTGTTGGCTGGTGTATCTATGCGGCCGGCGAGGAGGACGACGAACGACGACGACGGCCATGACGAGGAACGGGGGAGGACGGCGACGCCGACGACGGCGACGACGAGGGAGAGGGGAGGGCGACGACGACGACGACGACGACGACGATGAGGGAGGAGGGAGGGTGACGACGACGACGACGACGACGAGGACGACGGACGACGACGAGGGGGTGGAGAGCGCCGGCGAACAAGACGTGAGTCGACAGCTTTTGGACGCCGACGACGACGTCGACGAGACGACGACGGCGACGACGACGCCAACGACGACGATGAAAACGACGACAACGACGACGACGGCGCCGACGACGACGACGACGACGACAAAGATTTCGGCATCCGCGCGCGGCAGCCGCGCGCATGTTCCCCGCATGGCGTTTTTCTGTTTATTAAAAATGTTGTTTACCAGGAATTGTGGCCCTGGCAAGTACGCGACCGATGTTAAAGGAGTCCGACGCGCGCGCAAGAGTTACTCGAATGACACAAATTTTGAAACACCATTGGTTTCTTAGGGGTCGGAAAGCGCGCGGGTAGACATGTTCATTCTTGTTTGAAGATGTGCTATTCGAGGGAAAACGGTACGATTCGTGCGATTTCATGAAATTCGGTCTCGAAATGATTGGAAGCACGGTGTGTTTGTAAGGATTTCGACATGCGCGCGCGGCGGCCGCGCGCATGTGCCCCGCATGTTTTTTTGTCCAAGGGATTGCGGCCCTGGCAGGCGCACGACCGCTGTTGAAGGCGTCCGACGCGCGCGCGTAAGTTGCTCGCGTGATCGAAATGTTTTTTGTTTAAACAACAAACGCTTGTTTTTTTGGATTCGGAAAGCGCGCGCGGGAATATGTTTTATGTTTAGGCGGATTCGTTCCCGAGGAAGCTTGGTCTTGAAGTTATTGAAACCACAATGTGTTTGGAAAGATTTCGACCTGCGCGCGCGGCGGCCGCGCGCATGCGCCCCGCATTGTGTTTTTGTCAATCAAATCGTGGCCCTGGCAGGCGCGTGACCGCTGTTGAATTAGATCGACGCGCGCGCAAAAGCTGCCCAAGAAGTCCAATTTGACAGGAACGCTGGTTTTCTTTTCTAAGGATCCGGCAACAGCGCGCGGGCAGATGTTTCAGAATTCTTGGGTGAGGAAGTCGTATGTTTCCATCGGTTTTCTTGGAAGCGGGATGTTGAAATTGTTGAAAACACAGTGTGTGTGTGTGTTGGAAGGATTTTGGCATGCGCGCGCAGCGGCCGCGCGCGCGTACCCCGCATGGTATTCTTTAGAAAGGGATTCGCGAAACAGTGTTATGCTAGAACAAAACATGTCACCGTATAGTTTTTTCTTTGCAAGGGAACCGAGGGGGGGGGGGGCCGAAGCCGGCCTGGCTGGGATAGTAAGAATTCACCGATAGGGTGGACATTGGGTCAGAATCATATGCGTTTTGCGTAGGTTCCCAGGGGATCGATAAGTCCCGGCTGGGGTAGAACCTATTGCGCTTTAAAGAAAGAGAACTTAACTATGTGGTACAATCTATGTTGTGTAAGATACTTGGAGCAATCTGTGTTTTGCAAGACATGTGGTCCAGCCTATGTTGTGCAGTTCACAACCCTGCACCGCGCTTGACCACCTCTCATGCTTCTACAAACATGCCACCCACCCACCCGCAACTTGGTTTGCAAAACCCATGCGGCGGCGATTGCGATGCATGCTTGGCGTTGGATGGCGCATCTCTGCGGCCACGCTAGCCCGCGAATGCTCGCGCGCGCAGCGGCCAGCTAGTTTGGCGCGACCGACGCGGCCGCGGTGGCGCTGGCCGCTGGCCACTTCCCAGCGGCCACTTCAGTGCGAGTCGGTGACTTGGGCTGGCGCGGCACCATGGCGACGCCAACAGCAGTGGACGCGATGATGACAGTGGCGATGGCGACGAAGGTGGCGATGGCGGCGGCAGAGCCAATGACGGCGCCGATGTTCATCGCGCCCGCCGATAACCCCATGCCCACGATAATAATGTACCCCCCCCTTCAGTAGTTAGAGTTGATTATCGTCGACCAATGAGAGTTTGGTCGGGGGCGCGGGGGCGCGGAGGCCGAACTTCATTATCACGGGAAAAGTTCGCCATCGAGGTTACTTCCTTCTCATGTTGAGATAACAACATCAAGCGAAGCGAACGCGTTTTTTTTTTGCCTCGAGCGAAACCAATCATTTTGGGAGGCAACCTGAAACCAACCGATCAAGATTTCAAGGATGTCTCAAGCGGAGCCAGCAATTATTTGAGGATGTCTCAAACGAAGCGAAAACTTGTCGAGGATGTCTCAAGCGAAACAAGCATATACTCGAGGATGTCTCAAGCGAAATGAGAGATTTGTCGAGGATGTCTCAAACGAAACGAGAGAGTTGTTCGAGGATGTCTCCAGCGAAACGAGCACGTTTTCGATGATGTATCCGGCGAAGCGAGCACGTTGTCGAGGATGTCTCAAGCGAAACAAGCATGCATTCGAGGATGTCTCCAGCGAAACAAGCACACTGAAGGACGTCTCAAGCGAAACAGTACGTTTCTTAAGGATGTCTCAAGCGACACAAGCATATACTCGAGGATTTCCCACGCGAAAGGAGAGATTTGTAGAGGAAGTCTCGAGCGAAACGACAAGTTGTGCTCGAGGGTGTCTCAAGCGAAACAAGCAATTGCTCGAGGATGTCTCCAGCGAAATGAAAGATTTCTCGAGGTTGTCTCAAGCGAAACGAGAGATTTGTTCGGGGATGTTTCACGCGAAACGAGCACGTTTTCGAGGATGTACCCAGCGAAACGAGCTAGTCTCCTGCTCCCGCCCGCAGCCGTTCTGACTCGAGCGCTTCGAGCTTTCGAGCTTTCGAGCCTTTCGAGCTTTCGAAGCCTTCGAGCTTCAGCTTCCCGAGCCGCGGCGTCGCCCAAGGCGTCGAGCCCCCAGCTCGCGGAGGACAGCCAAGTCATCGAGCTGCCCAAGCAAAACAACAAGGTTTTGGAGCAGATGTCCAAGCTGCTCGAGAAGCAGAACGAGGCCATCGAGGTGCAGAACAATACACTCGAGCACATCGCCGAGAAGGCAGGCTGCGCCGAGATGAGGCAGTGCCAATCGAGCGGCGAGGCTACCGACGCTTCGAGGATGACGAGCTTTTACTGCCGAGGCGGCTCCGCGCCGCGGCACAAGAACATCAAGAACGCCGTCC
>CAUYUJ010016235.1:142376-147376 GCA_963575745.1 Prorocentrum cordatum | reverse complement strand
CAAGCGCCAAGAGCTCGAGGAACCCGAGACGCCCGAGAAACTCGAGGTCCGCGAGAAGGAGCTCCAGGCCGTCAGCAGCAGCGGCGAGAAAAAGCGAGGACGAGACCGAGACGAACTCGAGACGCCCGCGGAGTCCGAGGACGAGGTCGGGAGCCCGAGGTCCCGAGAGCCCGAGACACCAGAGAAGCCCGAGAGCGAGACCGACGAGCTTGACGACGAGGACACCGAGCGCCAGAAGCTCGTGCCCGAGGAGGGCGAGCGCCTAGTAGAGGAACCCGAGGTTTACGTAGTGTTCTCGAGCCCCGACACTGGGACGACCGAGCCAGCCTCAGACGCCGAGGCGCAAGCCAGGGCGCCCTACGAACGCACGCACAGTTTGTGGATACCCGAGGGGCGCTCGAGTTAGATGCGCGCGCTCAGAGTGCTTCGAGAAAACAATGAAGATGTCCCTATCGTGCGTCGAAAATGGCTCGAGGACATTTGAAGCGAAGCGACAGAATTGCAGAGGATGTCTCAAGCGACGCATCAAATTCTTTCCAGGATGTCTCAAGCAAATGTATCAATGGCCTGAGGGGTCTCAGGCGAAACAAACAATTATGTCGAGGACGTCTCAAGCGAACCAAGCTATTTGTCGAGGATCTCCCAAGCGAAGTAACGCATAATTTCGAAGATATGCAAAGAGAAAAAAGTGTTTTGTCGAGGATGTCTCAGGCGAAGCGAGAGTGCTTTCGAGGATGTCTCTTCCCGTGGTTCACTCTGGATCAAGGATTTCGAGCACGAGCGAGGAACGCACCTGGAGCGGGCGCGCTGCTGGCGACATGGCCAAGCGGACGACTGTCTCCAAGAAGCCAGCGCAGGCGCCGAGGGAGCCCAAGCCTTCTGTCGTGAAAAAAACCAACGCAGAACTCGAGGAAGTCCAAGCCGACAGCCGTGAAGATCGAGACGGAGCTCAAGATCGAGACTGCGTTCAAGACCGACGTCAAGCAGCAGAGGGCGGAGACCGAGACGGAGGTCGAGACCGAGCTCGACCCCGCCCAAGAGAACAAGTGGAGGGCCTCTCTCGCGCGCGGCAAGACAGCCGAGCGGCTCCAGCCAGGCGAGCCCACGCAGTTCCAGGACGACGAGCTTCAGTCGAGAGAGGCCAGGGTTGAGTCGAGTGGGGCACTCTAGATGGCCGAGGCGCTACTCTTGCGAGCTAACCGAGGCTGGGCGCGAAGAAAAATGTCGAGTGGCCCAGTATCGAGGCTCCCACTCGATGAATTCAAGAGAACCCCAAGAGAACCCTCGAGGATGTCTCAAGCGAAGCAAGTATATACTCGAGGGTGTCTCAAGCAACGCGAGAGATTTGTCGAAGATGTCTCAAGCGAAACGATTTTTGTTTCGAAGATGTGTCAAGCGAAACAAGCAATTTCTCGAGGGTGTCTCCAGCGAAATGAGAGATTGGCCGAGGAGGTCTCAAGATCGCCCCCGTGACTCATCCCTCAACCCCCCAACCCCCCGGCCGGATTTCTTTTCTTCTTTCCGCGGGGGGTCAACCTTCGCGGCGACCCGTTAAACCCGGGACCCCTGGCGGCGCATGGATTTCTTTCCTTCTTCCCCGCGCGCGTTGCCGTTGGAACCCCTGAACCCCTCCGACTACCGTACAACTCGTACTTGAGTACAACTGGTACTATCATGTCCTATCGCGCAGTTGTTCCTAGAGAGCACGTTGTCCTGCCGTGCAAATATTCGAGTGCAGCTGGTATCATATAACAGCTGGACTCTCACTTACAGTCTCGGCTCTCACGCTTTTCTTCCTCTGGTTGCGCTTGGGGGGGTGGGACCCCTCGCGCGGGCACCCCCGCGGCTGGGAGTTCATTCCTCTTCCGGAATTTGAGGGGGGGGTAACCCCCGTGCTCGAATCCCATCGCCAGGGTTTTTTTCTTTCCTCCGCGGAAACCGGACCCCCTGGGTTCTTCGGCGCGCCCCATTTTTTTTTCTTTCCGGTTGGGCCTCCATGGGTCTTAGGTTGGAGTCACCCGGGTGATGTCTCAAGCGAAACGAGAGATTCGTTCAAGGATGTCTCAGGCGAAACAAGAAGTTGCTCGAGGACGTACCTAGGCCTAGGCGTGTAGGCCTAGGGATGGCGAGACAACAGAAGGAATGGGTAGGCGGGTAGGCCTCGGCGTGTAGGCCTAGGGATGGGCCTAGGCCTACACGCCTAGGCCCATCCCTAGGCCTACCCTGGGCCTACCCTTAGAGCCTACCCCTAGGCCCACCCCAGGCCTACCCCTAGGGCTTACCCTAGGCCCACCCTGGGCCTACCCTTGGCCTGCCCTTCCTTTTCTTATTCGAGGGCGTCTCAAGCGAACAACAGCAACAGTTCTCAAACGATGCAGGCACGCATTCGAGGACTCAAGCAGCAGCAGCTCCGCAAGGACAAGATCCGTAGCCTTTCTGGCCCCAAGCCTTTCGAGCACGCCACCCGCGCAGAAGTTTCGCCTCTCGAGCGCGCCAGTCAAGCGCCAGTCGACATGAGCACGCCGATCAAGCGGCAGTCGAGCCTGTCAAGCTTATAGGGACTAAGCTCGAGTCCGGTGGAATCCCCGAGCTCCCACAAGAAGCTCAGGAGCTCGCCTCACCTGTCTCCCGAGGCAAAGACGGTGTTCTTCAAAGAGCTCGAGGCGAAGAGGCTCGAGGCGGAGAAGTCCGAGCAGGAGCGCCTCGCAGCCGCTGCTGAGCGCCGAGCGAAGGCGAGCGCCGAGGGGGAGGTGCTCGACCCCGACGACATCGGCCGAGGCGTCGCTCGGGGGCCGAAGAAGGGCAGCAGACCCGAGGGCTCGAGTCGCAACTACCACGGGGCGCACAAGCCCCGAGCAGCTCCCACCCTGCGCCGAGACCCGCCCGCGCAGTGCAAGCTCCAGATCGTACTCGACTGGTGCAAGCAGGCCGACAAGCACGAGCTCGCGGACTACTCCCAGCTCCCAGTCGGGGTCAAGGCTCAGCTCACCGAGAAGTGGCGCTGGCCCTACGAGGCAGTCAAGAACTGGCACAAGAAGAAAGCGTCTCTCGAGAAGCTGGTCGCAACGGCGAGGCTCGGCAAGAGCGGCATCCGAGCCTGCGGCCGATACCGGCCGCGTCAGGCAGGGCCGGACAAGAGCCAGGGCGCGAGGTTGCAGAACTTCACTCCTGGCCTGGCGTGCCCCAAGCGCCCCCTCGAGGGAGTCATGGGCCGACTCGAGACCTGGTTCAAGCGGGAAAACATGCACGGCCACGAGGTTCGCCACAAGACGGTCTTGACCAGGCTCAAGTACGAGCTCGAGTGGGAGAAGGACAAGCAGCTCCATCTCAAGAACACGAGCCACCCCTGGTACAACCCCGAGATTCTCAAGAGACTCACCCAGCGGCTCGCGACCTTCAAGATCAACAACATGGCCCGCAAGGACCAGAAGTGGATCGACGAGGTCGCGCTCCCGAGGCTGCGCGCGTCAGGGCACAAGGGCCAGCGCCTCTCGGAAAGCAAGAACAATGCCCTCTCCCAGAGCAAGGCCAAGCTAACCTGGGCCACCGCCGACAGGTTCCAGCACCTCGTGGCGAGGGGCAGCGCCCAGGAGCTCAGCCTCTTCGTCGCAGACGCCGAGGCCTTCGCCGAGCGCAGGCGAGACGCGAGCGCGGTCGTCGTCGACGCCACCGCGCTCTGGCTCAAGCTCCGAGGCGAGGAGAAAGTCTACCTCCACGAGTCCGAGCTCCAGAGCGCAAGCCACAAAGCTCGGATCCAGAAGCTCCGCCGCAAGTTCCGCGAGACGCAGGCCGGGGCAGACAAGGCAGCTTGGGAGGCCGAGCGAGAGAAGTTCTACGAGGAGCATGGCGACAAGAAGCAGCAAGTAGACCAAGCGCATTCGAGCGCGGGCGACAAGCACAGGCTCACGCTCATCGTCTCGGGCGTCGAGGGGTGGTTCGACCCGAGCCGGGAACCGAGGTCGGCCAAGAAGCGCAGCGCGCCCCTAGTCCCGTGCGCGAGGCGCTGCAAGATCTCCGACATGAACCTCGAGAATGGCACCTGGCTCCGAGACGTCCGCTACGAGCGGAGCGACGGCGAGGCCGAGGTCTTCCGAGCAGGCGAGAACATCGGCACGATCATGAAGGGTTGGCGCCAAGCCCTCCTCGAGTTCGACCCCGAGGAGCGCGCCAAGATCTTCGAGCAGATCGACATCTGGGGCCAGCCGAGAGCTTGGGCGGACGAGCTCATTGCAAGCTGGACCATTGTATTCATCGAGCAAGAGCACGGCCAAGCCCTCGTCTTCGCAGATTGCCTGTCGAGCCAGTGGACCGAGAGCGTGACGCTCCGAGCTTGGCTCAAGAACATCGTCTACGCGCCGATGGCCCCAGACGTGACGAGCTTCCTCCAATAACCCGACGCCCGCGAGCACAGCCAGCTCAAGGCGGCGATCCGCAAGGTCAAGAGCGAGATCCACTGGGCGGTCGAGCAGGAGTGGCTCCAGAAGGTCAAGGCCGACCCCACAAGGATTACAAGTGCCCGAGCAAGTGGGGGCCCTACGAGTGCATCTACTGCATCTCCGAGGCTTACAAGCGCTTCCGCGAGGAGAACAAGGAGGCCGTGCCGCTCCAAGGCACGCAGGCGAACCAGATGCTCGCAGCGAGGCGGTGGGGGGGAGGAGGAGGAGGGGGAGGAGGGGGGGGGGGGGGGGGGGGGGGGGGGGGGGGGGGGGGGGCGGAGGAGGAGGAGGAAGGAGGGGGAGGGAGGAGGAGGGAGGAGGGGGCAGGGAGGAGGGAGTAGAGGGGGGGAGGAGGAGCGGGGAGGAGGAGGAGGAAGGAGGAGGATTAGGAGGAGGAGGTCGAGGAGGAGGAGGAGGAGGGGGAGGGGGATCTCGACTGGAGCTTGGATCTTCAACGATTTCAAACGAATTCCAAGAGGATCTCCGAGAAAGCTTTCAAGATGACTCCAAGTATTCGTTCGAGGATGTCTCGAGCGAACCAGGCGTTTTTTTCAAGGATGTCTG
>CAUYUJ010016235.1:72718-142276 GCA_963575745.1 Prorocentrum cordatum | reverse complement strand
CACACACACACACACACACACACACACACACGCACACACACACACACACGCGCACACACACGCGCGCACGCGCGCACGCACGCACGCATCCACCCCGCGACCCACCCCGCCCCAGCACGCGCGCAAGGGCGCGCGAATGATTTCGGAATGCGGCGCCAGAGGCCCGTTCGGCAGAATTCAATGAATATGATGTAAATCGAATGGCTTTTCTTGAGAATTCGCAACCTTCACCGCCCGCATGCGTCGCCCGCGCCCATTCCGGCACACCCCTCACACGCCTCGCGGCCCCATAGGGGGCCCCGCCGAAGGCCCCAGCGGCACCGCGCGCATGGCCCCATGGGGCGCTCCACCGAGGGCCCCAGTGGCACCGCCCGCATGCGTCAGCCACCACCCAGCGCAGCGTTTCGCGCCCCCGTGAGAGGCTCCACCGAAGGCCCCAGTGGCACCGCCCGCATGCGTCAGCCACCACCCAGCGCAGCGCTTCGTGGCCCCATAGGTCGCTCCACCGAAGGCCCCAGCGGTGCCGCCCGCATGCGTCAGACACCACCAGTACAGCGTCTCTTTGCCCCGGATGGAGCTCCACCGACGGCCCCAGTGGCGCCGCCCGCATGCGTCAGACATCACCCAGTACAGCGCTTCGTGGGCCCATAGAGAGCTCCACCGACGGCCCCAGCGGCACCGCCCGCATGCGTCAGTCACCACCCAGCACCGCGCTTCGTGGCCCCATGAGGGGGCTCCACCAAAGGCCCCAGTGGCACCGCCGGCATGCGTCAGCCACAACTCAGCACAGCGTTTGGTGGTCCCATAGGGGGCCCCACCGAAGGCCCCATTGGGGCCGCCCGCGTGCGTCGGCCACCACCCAGTCCGGCGTTTCGTGACCACATAGGGAACTCCACCAAAGGTCCCAGCGGGGCCGCCCACATGCGTCAGCCACCACCCAGCACAGCGCCTCGTGGCCCCGTAGGGAGCTCCACAGAAAGACCCCAGTGGCACCGCCCGCATGCGCCGCCCACCGCCCAGCACTGCACTTCGCGGCCCCATTGATTGGGGGCTCCACCAGGCCCCAGTCGCACCGCCCACATGCGCCCCCCCCTCCCGGCACAGCGTTCCGCGGCCCCGCAGGAAGCTCCAGTGGCACCGCCCGCGCGCGACCCTTCACCCAGCGCAGCGCTTCGTGGGCCCATGGGGGGGCCCGCCGAAGCCCCAGTGGCACCGACCGCATGCGCCCCCCCCTCCTTGTAGAGCGCTTCGTGGCCCCATAGGTCGCTCCACCGAAGGCCTTGCCGGCACCGCCCGCATGCGCCGGCCGCCACGCAACGCAGCGTTTCGTCCGTAGGGAGAGCCGCGTACAATTCCTAGCGGCAGTCGGATCTTATGAATAGTTTGACAAACCGATGGGTTTCTTCAGACTTCGCAAGAGCGCGCGCAAATTTTATGTCGAACATCTGCGTTTCGAAACCAATTGTTTTTATTTATTGCGCGCGCGAAGACGCGCGCGCGTGCACTTCGTTCATTTCGTTGCCAGGGATTTTTGACAACTGGTGATTTTGGATTAGCGAGTACGCGCGCGTATTCTTTTGCAAAGGATGACGGGGGAGGGTCGATGCCGGTTTGCTCGGGATGGTACGGGCTCGAATTCAGGATGGACGATAGGGCAGAATCGCATGTGAATTGCAGCGCGAAGATGCGAGTCTCCAGTCCGCGAACCAAGCAGAGGTTGAGCAGGGTCCGCGGCTGCAGCGGAGGCGATGCAGCAGCAGACGGAGCAGCTGCCGAGGCAGAACGAGGAGCTGAACCGCCGCCCCCTGGAGACGGAGCGCCTGACTCAGCAGGCGCCGCGGAAGAGGCCAGCGGCAGCGGCAGCAGCTCCAGCGACCGGAGTCGACACAAGGCTTGTCAAGCAACCTGGAGCGTTCGACGGAGCTCGCGCTGAGTGGTCGGACTGGAGTTTCACGTTCAGGGCCTACGCTGCGGCGGCGAGCGTGGCCATCACGAGGCTGACGACGACAGCGGAGGCGAAGGGCCCAGAGCCGATGGAGATCCCAGATGAAGACTTCGACGCGGAGCAGGCCCAGGCGAACGGTCAGCCTTACTACGTGCTGGTGATGCTCGCGAAGGGGGCAGCCTTGAAGAAGGCCAAGAGTGCTCCAGTCGGGCACGGCTCTGAGGCATGGCGTCTGCTGGTGTATGAATACGAGCCGAAGCCGAGGAGACGGTTCCAGGCGATGCTGTCATCCGTGCTGCGCGCGAAGCTGCCCGACCCCCTCAGCGAGAGCCTCGACAACTTCGAGAGGATGGTGAAGCAGTAGACGGACCAGTCGGGCAGGGAGATCCCCGACGAGATCTTGGCAACGACGGTCTTCAGCGGCATCGAGAACCAGACGGTCGGCCTGTACCTAGACCTGAATGACTCGACGCTGGACACGCGACGCACCCAATTATAGCGGACTCGGTCAGCACATACATCAGCGCGAGCAGGACGTGGCAGACGACGGAAGTTGGTGACCCGATGGAGGTGGACGCCATGGTCAGCAACGGCGGCAAAGGAAGAGGCAAGGGTAAGGAGCCGAGAGGCAAGGGTAAGGACCCGAAAGGCAGAGGCAAAGCGGCTGACAAGAGCGACAAGAAGTGTTTCTATTGCGGAAGCATTGGCCGCGTCGCGCGCAACTGCCGCAAGCGGATTGCCGACGAGAGGGCAGCCGGCAAAGGAGTACAAAGGAGACGACGGCAGTAAAGGATCCAAGGGGTCGAGAGGAGAGAGGGAGAGAGAGAGAGAGAGAGAGAGAGAGAGAGACGCGCGAGGATCGCAGCCCTTCAGCAGCATCAGCCGCAGCCCGCTGCGCCCGCCTAGCAGCCAGTGCCAGCAGCCAGCCTGCAGCCACAGCAGATGGCAGCGAGGTGCGCGCAGCTGGCTTTCCAGCAGGCGGCGGCAGCGGCAGCACCGCAGAGGGCACAGCAGCAGCAGTCCGCGACGCTGATCGCAGCCAACGTGGACGCGTGGCCCGACACTGATGACGAGCACGGCATACACATGCTCCTCGAGGCGACCAGCAACGACGGCAAGGAGGGCCAGGGGAACGACGCGGGCAGCAGGTTCGGCTTCAACGAGCTCGACGCGATGACGACCTAGGGGATCGAGGATACCCCCGATGGCGACCCGCCCGTGGCGATGATCAACGACAACCAGCCCGACCCAGTCACCCACGTCTACCTGGCCCTGGCGGAGATCTCGGACGAGAACGACGCGGTCTGGGTCATGTTCGACATTGGTTCGGGGGCCACGGCTTGCCCTAGCAACTTCGCGCGGGACATCGAGGTAGACGCGTCGAGAGGTAGAGGGCCGTGGTGCGAGGCGGCTACTGGAACCTCGGTTGATCTACGAGGCAGACACTGCGTGCCGATGCTTATCGAGGGCCAGCCGTTCGGCTTCGACTTCCACGTCGGGAACGTTCACAGGCCGATCGTGATCGCGCAGGCATTCCTGGATGCGGGCTACGGGGTCCACCTTGAGCAGGACTATAGCTACATGTTGGGCCCGAAGGGTCAGGTCATCCCCATCCACAGGCGCCACCGCGCGTTCTCGTCGAGGGTGAAGAGGTCTGGTATGACTAGTGGCATGGAGGTCATCTCGGCAGTGCAGCCTGCGCTGGAGGGCAGGCCCCTGCCAGTAGTGGCAAGAGACCCAGAGCAGCAGGGGCGAGCTCATCCCCAGCAGGGCCAGGAGCGAGTTCGGCAGCGGCAGCGGCGAGCTCGTCCTCGGCAGGACCACGAGCAGGTTCGGCAGCGGCGGCGGCAGCGCAGCCGCGGGGCGAGGGGGCGCCCCCCACCAGCAGAGCCGAGGGCACGTGCCGAGATGGACGCCAACGACCTCGTGGAGGACACGAAGCGGTCTCAGGCGATCTCGGAGGAGGCGCAGCGGGCCCGCGCGCGCGGGATCCCGACCATGCCACCCGTGGCGGAGCGTCTCACGCATCGACTGATTCACATGCCGTGCAGGAACTGGTGCGGGGACTGCGCGGCGGGCAGAGGGCGAGAGGCCCCACATCCTAGGAGGACAGTTCGGGAAGCCCTGCTCCCACGCGCGTGGATGGACTACTGCTTCCCGTCCACTAGGCGCGATGTGACCAACCAAGTGGTGATCCTGGTTGTGCTCGAGGAGGACTCGGGTGCGATCGAGTCACTGCCCGTCCCCGGGAAGGGGCCAGCTGATTTCCACGTGAAGACGGTGGCCAGGGCCATCGAGTCTTGGGGGCGCAAACGAGCGGTGTGCGCCACCCACGGTGAGCCTGTTATAAAGGCGCCGATCACGGCGATCAAGCTGGAGCGGAAAGACGAGACAGCGTGTTCCTCGGCGCCTCGGTACGACTCGCAGCCGAAAGGCCCCATTGGGCGCTCACGCGCTTCGCGGAGGGTTCGGACTGGTTGGCCCCTTACTGGAGGCCCCGAGGCAGGCCCTGCAGGGGAGCGATCGCGGAGATGTGCGAGACCGTCTTCTTTCACAAGATGCACCGGCACAAGGGGGGGTTCAGGGCCCAGTGCGAGAAGGGCATCTGGCTGGGAAAGGTCGCGCGCCGAGCGGCAGGCCGCTAGCGAGGTCAGTGGCAGGACGGCCAGAGGACGAGCGCTGGTCAGGAAGGCTGCTGGCCCAGGTCGTCTGCGCGCCGCGCGGCACAGCGGCCGCCCTCGCGCCGAAGGAGGCGGTCCGGAGGAGCACCTGCCTCACGAAGTCGGTGTTGGACAGGTTCGGCAGGACCGCTGGTTGCAAGGCCTGCGAAGGCAGAGGAGGTCCGCGCACCCGCGAGTGCCGGAAGAGGCTCGAGGAGGCGCTCGCCGAGGACAGGAGGCAGGCAGGCGAGGAGCCAGCAGGCGCGCAGGCTCCCGAGGAGACAGCGCCAGCGCCAGCCCAGGAGGCTAGCGCGGGCCCCGCGGCCGCTGCGGCCGCCCCTCCTGGGGGGGCGCCCCTGGCGGAGCCATCGCAGGCAGCGCCGGCTGACGGCCGGGGGCTGCGCGACGTCGGCAGGCCGATGGTGGTTGGCGGCGGGCGGGGAAACAAGCGCGGCCAGCGCGGCGTGGAGATTGCAGCCGACCAGGATGTCAAGAAGTCTCGCGTCGCCGACAGGCCGATGCAGATCGACGGCGGCCGATGACAAGCGAGAAGTCCGGGCAACGGCGCCCAGGGCGACGCGGAGTCCAAGAAGCTTCGCACCGTCGGAGGCTTCGGGCGTGAACCCGGCGCAGTGCGTGTTCGCGGCCATGGTCATTGAGGTCGCTGATGTCAACGTGGAGGCGTCAGCGCACGCGGCTAGGTCAGGCATCTTGCTGGGCCCCGCCCTGGTGGAGGCAGGGCGTCAGCGAGAGAGGGGGCCCACGCACGAGTTCGGGGCGCACGAGCACGCGCTGCGGAGCGAGGCTCGCGGCAAGCGCGTCGGTGCCCAGTGTCTGCGCGACGAGCGCCACGACGACGACGGAGCGATGTTCGCGCGCGCCCGCCTCGTGGCCATGCAGGTGGCGCGGGAGGCTGGGAGCGACTGCTTCGCAGGGGCGCGCAGCTTGCCCTGCGCGGGGCTCGTCCTCAGCTTCGTGGCCACGCTGGTCGGAGGAGCTCTGAGGAGGCTGGTCGCGCTGCACGACGTGTCGGTCGCCCTTTACCACGCGCTGCTCGATGAGGACATCTGGGCGGGCCCACCCAAGTCAGAGGGGGGGTCCTCGGCGCGCGCGGCAGCTTCGGAAGGCACTCTACGGCACGAGAAGAGCAGCACTGAAGTTCCAGGAGTGCGTCATCGACGCGCTCGCGAGGTCAGGCTTCAAGGGGGTCGCAGCGGCAGCTCAGGCGTTCAACCGCGTGCGTCGGGCGATCCTTACGGCGACGACTTCTGCGCAGGAGGCGAGCGGGAGTAGCTAGACTGGCTCGACGGAGTTCTGGAACAGTGCTTCGCGATCAAGCGCGGGCCTCGAGTCGGCCCGCCAGCAGTTGGAGGGACCGACCACGGCCTCTGCATCAAGCACGAGATCAGCTGGGCCGACGATGGTTTCCACCGGCTCGCCGACACGGCGCACCTCGAGAAGGGCATCGCGCACGGCGACAGGGCCGAGAGGGGCGCGCCCAGCCGACTCTTCAGCCCAGGGAGCAAGCGCGCGGGCAAGAGTCGGAAGGGCGCGGCAGACGTGCTTGGCGACCAAGGGCGGAGCGAGTACAGGAGCCTCGCCCCGCTGGCACACTTCGCGGCTGTCGATCGCTCAGACATATTGTGCGCGACGGGAGTGCCGGCGAGGGCGCTGGAGGAACCGCGGTGTTGCAGGGGCTCCAGCTGGAACGCCTGGGGAGCCACCTCAAGACGCGCAAGGAGTTGCAGTGGGACTTCGTGTGCCAGGAGACCCTGCGGGAGCTGCGCGTTGAGGCGGGCTCCGACTGGGCGCGGCGCCCGAGGGCCAGGAGGCCCACTGTTGGTGGGCTCGTGTTCTGGGGCAAGCATCTGTAGGACAGTTACTGCGGGCAGCACCAGAACATCGCCCTTTCGTCGGGCGAGGCTGAGCTGCGCGAGTTGGTGAACGGGGCTGCACGCGGGCTGTCCTTCAAGCAAGTGCTAGAGGAGATGGGCGTGCTGAACCTTGTGGCGAAGGTCGGCGGTGACTCGGCGGCGGCGCTGGGCATCTCCCACAGCCTTGGCGCGAGCCGAAGAAGGCACCTGGGGGCCAAGCAGCTTTGGATCCAGAAAAAGACGAGGTCGGGAGAGGTTCAACCGATCAAGATCAAGACAGCGGTGAACAGGGGAGACCTGCTTACCAAGTTCCATGACCCCGAGGGGCATTGGGCGCTAGTGAGTGCCCTACCGCTGAGCGTGCCTTCGGCAAGGCGCGGTGCGAGCGCGCTGGCGGTAGCGGCGGCGCTGATGCACCTGCCCGAGACGGCAGAGGCGTTGGGCAAGAAGGAGACCGAGAGCATGGGGATCAACCCAATGCTGGTGGCGCTCTGGCTCGTCGTCCTCAACTGGCTCATCTCGAGGCTTCGGGGCAAGAAGTCAGCTAGGAAGATGGACCAGAGCGCCCAGACGGACGAGGTGGTCCATGACACAACTGTGCCAGACTCGAGCAGCATTAGGTCGGCAGCCAGCACTGCGAGGCGCAGTGAGCGTGTCTTCGCGGCGCTGATGTTCGGCGAGAAGTCTCGCTCCACTCGCGTGTGCGGCGGTCTGTCGACCGCGAGGGAGGTGAAGGATTTCGAGAGATGCAAGGTTCGCGGCTGAGTGAGTGAGTCCCCAGGTTGCCCATGCACGTTGCCAGCTTGGTGCAGCCAGGCACCGGAGCTGATGGAGTCCCGACCCAAGGGGGTCGACGGTTTTACCTTCGAGGCTCGAGCGATGCCAGCTCGGGCGGGCTCCCGCGGAGAGAGTCGTGAGCGCGGGTGAGGATCAGAGCGCTGGAGATGCTCTGATCGAGGTTGCGCGCGCAGCAGAGAGAGCCCCTTGGGCGGAGTTGGCCAAGGGGCTGTCGAGGGGGCCCGCTGAGGTCTGGAGAGACCATGGCGAGGAGGCGCGCGAGTCTCCCGCCCCCGATGTCAGAGAAGGATAGGGATGGACATGGCGCAAGCTACGTGTTGCATCCGACGCTGTATCTGCTCGCGCGCGCCTTGCCAGTCCAGGAGAAAGGCGGGGCTCTTGGGGCTCAGAGTTGGGCTTTTTGGGCCCATTGGGGGCCCCAGAGGCCGAGGTGGGTTCCACGTGGACAAGGGGCAGGGGGTCATCCCGGGGGGCATAACTCATCGATTTTATTTTTACAAGAAGAATATTGGCGGTGCAGTACACTTGTGGAACTCGCAGTTGTCAACTCCACTGCTCGCGCAGCCGCCCAACCCGTCCGCCCGCAACTTTTTCTGCAAAGAACGAGCGGCGGCCATTGCCATGAGTGCTTGGCGTTGGCTGGTGCATCTGCGGCCGCGCCAGCCCGCGCATGCACTTGCGCGCGGCGGCCAGCTAGTTTGGCGCGACCAGCGCGGCCGCGGTGGCGCAGACCGCTGGGCGCTTCATTTCGAGTCGGCGACTTGGGCGGGCGCGCATCATGGCAACGTAGATTGACAGTAGACACGATGATGATAGTAGCGATGCCCGTGGCGATGTGGGCACCGACGACGGCGCGGCCAGAGACGGCGCCGATGCGAATCACGCCGACGACGATGATGGCGCCCTCGCGTCGTTGATGAAGGTTTTGGATGAAGTTCGACATGCGCGCGCGGCCAACGCGATAGAGCTACCCGCATGGTATTATTTGACACGGATCGTGCTCCCCCCCCATCGCGCGCAAGGGCGGTCGTATGATTTCGGCATGAGGCGCGAGAGGCCCGCGTGGCCAAATTCTCATGGTGTTCTTCAGAATTCGCAAGAGCGCGAGCGCAGGCTTATTTTGTTTGTGAAAAATGTCGTTACGAAGCCATGTGTTGTTCATGGTTTGGCGACATTCTGTTTTGATATCTTAAAGAAACGTCAGTCTTTTTTGTTTACGGATGACGGCATGCACGCGCGCGACGACGCGCGCACATGAATTTCGCCCCACTCGTTGCAAAAGGGTTTTCGCGACAGCACGCGCGCAAGGGCGTTCGAACGATTTCGACATGCGAGCGCGCGAAGCCCGCTTGGTATGATGGAATGAATACGTTATATGTTGTGTCCATATATATATACATATATACTACAGCATGTGTATATATATATATATATATATATATATATATATATATGTATATATATGCATATTATATATATATATATATATATATATATATTATATATATGGTCGCACCCCCCTATGATCAAAATCACGCCTCTTTGCGGCATCTCGTTCGTCTGTCAATCTTTCGGATGCAATTGGCCGCAGCTTTGCTTTCGGAGGCAATCGGGGGAGCAGGAGGGCGGGAGGGTTGGAGAGCTGGAGAGCTGGAGAACGGGAGAGCGGGAGAGCGGGAGAGCGGGAGAGCGGGGCAGCGGGAGAGCGGGAGAGCGGGAGAGCGGGAGATCGGGAGAGCGGGAGAGCGGGATATCGGGAGAGCGGGAGAGCGGGGAGAGCGGGAGAGCGGGAGATCGGAGAGGGGGAGGAGAGGAGGCGAGAGTAGAGCGGGAGAGCGGGAGAGCGGGAGAGCGAGAGGGCGGGAGAGCGGGAGGGCGGGAAAGTGGGAAAGCGGGAGAGCGGGACAGCGGGACAGCGGGACAGCGCGACAGCGGGACAGCGGGACAGCGG
Organism: Prorocentrum cordatum; assembly: GCA_963575745.1. Taxonomy (NCBI): domain Eukaryota; class Dinophyceae; order Prorocentrales; family Prorocentraceae; genus Prorocentrum; species Prorocentrum cordatum. The sequence goes on along the minus strand of CAUYUJ010016235.1, from coordinate 133,048 downwards.
GACAGCGGGACAGCGGGAGAGCGGGAGAGCGGGAGAGAGGGAGAGCGAGAGGGCGGGAGAGCGGGAGGGCGGGAAAGTGGGAAAGCGGGAGAGCGGGAGGGCGGGAGAGCGGGGAGCGGGAGAGCGGAAGAGCGGGAGAGCGGGGAGAGGGAGAGTGGGGAACGGGAGAGCGGGCGAGCGGGAGGGCGGGAGAGCGGGAGAGCGGGAGAGCGAGAAAACAGCCACCCGTGCCCGGGTGCGGGTGACGGGTGACGGACCCCGCTCTCCCGCTCTCCCGCTCTCTTGCCCTCCCGCTCTCCCACTCTCCCGCTCTCCCGCTCCCCCGCTCTTCCGCTCTCCCGCTCTCCCGCTCTCCCGCTCTCCCGACCTCCCGCTCTCCCGCTCTCCCGCTCTCCCGCTCTCCCGCCCTCCCGCTCTCCCGACCTCCCGCTCTCCCGCTCTCCCGCTCTCCCGCTCTCCCGCTCTCCCGCCCTCCCGCTCTCCCGCTCTCCCGCTCTCCCGCTCTCCCGCTCTCCCGCTCTCCCGCTCTCCCCCTCTCCCGCTCTCCCGCTCTCCCGCTCTCCCGCTCTCTCGCTGTCCCGCTCTCCCACTCTCCCGCTGTCCCGCTCTCCCGCCCCCCCGCTCTCCCGCTCCCCCGCTCTCCCGGTCCTTGACTCTCCCATTCTCCTGTTCTGCCGCTCAGGGCCCGAAGTGATGCGGAGGAGGAGGTGGAGATGGAGGAGGAGGAGGATGAGGAGGCGGAGAGGATGGAGGTGGGAGGAGGAGGAGATGTAGGAGGAAGGGCAAGGAGGAAGAGGTAGAGGAGGAGGATGAGGATGAGAGGAGGAGGAGGAGGGGCAGGATGAGGAGGTGAGGACGAGGAGAAGCAGGAGGAGCAGGAAGAGGAGGATGAGGAGGAGGACGAAGACGAGGACGATGAAGCAGAGGAGGCGGATGAGAATGATGAGAAGCAGGAGTCTGATGATCTGGAGAGGAGGAGGCGCAGGAGGAGTTGGAGGCATATGAAACGAAGGAGTCGGAGGATAATGAGGAAGAGGAGGAGGAGGAGTTGGTAGAGGAGGAGGTGCAGGAGGAGGAGGAGGAGGAGGAGGAGGCGGATGAGGAGGGGGCGGAATAGGAGGGGGCGGAATAGGAATCAGGAGGAGGAGGAGCAGCAGCAGGGGCGAGGAGGAGGAGCAGGAGGTGGGGTGAGGATGAGGAGGAGGAGGACCATCAGCAGAAGGAGGAGGGAATGGTATAGTAAGTTTTCATTGACTGTAATACTCCTCATCATCCTTCCCATCCTCTCCTTGCATCATCCCCACTTCCATCCTTCTCTTCAAATCCTAGTTCAGCCTTCTACTTACGCTGCTGTCCTATGCTTATGATGATGATGACGCCGGTGTTGATGATGATGATGGTGCCGATGGTGATGGTGGCGACGATGACGATTACAATTGTCCCGATGCCATGGGGATGATGATGGTGACGATGGCGATCGTGGCGATGAGAATGACGATGATGATGACGGTGACGATGGCGATGACGATGGCGCTGACGATGACGACGGTGAAGATGGTGACGATACTGGTGCTGATGATGATGATGATGATGATGACTGCGGTGGAATCTGGGCCCGGGCTACCACAGACTGCACTGCCCTCCCGTTCCCCCGCTCCCCCTGTCTCCTGCAGAGAGAGAGAGAGAGAGAGAGAGAGGGAGAGAGAGAGAGAGAGACACACCAGCGCCAGGAAGAGTCACGCGTGACACCCAGATCAGGAGATGAGATCGAGAGCGAGGGGGGAAGAGCGAGAGCGAGGGAGGATGGGTGTAGGCGCTTAGAGCCATCATATAGCTAGCCTCCCCTGGCGCTCACCTTGCAGTGCCACTGATGTCATCATCGCCACCATCACCACCGCGAGGACCATCAACACGATAACCAGAATCCCCAGCAGCACCAAGACCACCACCATGATCGCGATCGACAGCATCACCTAGACTTCGAGCGTCACCATCACCGTCGCCATCGTCATCGTCATCGCCACTAGCACCAGCAGTCCCACCCACCAAGATCATAGTCGTCACTGTCATCATCAACATCACCGCCAGCTGGGGCACCACATCTTCACAGGCATCATTTCCATCGAACTATTATCAAGATGGGGGCCATCACTACCACCACTATGACTATCGCGATGATGCCACTACCTCCTGGCCACCAACACCACAACACCATCATGTGCAGTGGCATTGACATCGTCATCGTCATCCTCAGTTGCACCATCATCACTCCCACCTGGCACCACCATATATGTATCGCAACCAGCCCCTGGGACATCACCGCGAACACCACCTAGTCAACAGCTAACACCAGTATCATCACGATGACCTCCACTAGTAGCTGGGCATGCAGCATCGCACCAATACCGTCGCCATCACTACCAGCAACATCAATCCCGCCCACCACCTTAGCACTCTTTATCGTCATCATCGTCATCACCGCCATTTGGATCACCACCACTGGCAACAACTCAATTTGGCAGCATGACAAGTGGACCATCACAGCGACCACCATCAATACCATGCGCACATCATTACCACCTGGCCACGAAGTCGACAACACTGACACAACCGTTTAGCATATGTAGTCATCATCGCCAGTACACCACCATCACTGCCACCGGGTCCGCCACCGCCACCATTTGCCAAGACACCCATCATCTGCACTGCAACCCGTCTCTGGGCCATCACCGCCAACGCCATCTGGCCAAACACTTCCGCCACCATCATCATCACGACTACCTGTAGTAGTAGCCGGGCAGACAAAACTGTAACATCGCCACTGTCACCATCGCAAGCATTAACCCCACCCACCCCGATGATATTTTTGTCATCGTCATCACAACCACCGGGACCATAATCACCACCACCGGCCTCAACTCCACTGGAAGCAGCGCCTCCAACACCTCTGCCGTCACCATCGCCACCATACCTGGCCCAATACCCTCACCATCATAATAATCGCGTTTATGACAATCACGTCTACGACCTGGGCTACCAACGCGTCAAGCCCGCTGTGACGTTACAATCAATATCCTGTGTGCCAGCATTACTACTGTCACCATAGTGATTGCGGTACGAGTTGAGATGATAATGGAAATATTGATGAATGCGGCACGTGTCGTGCCTTCTCGTCTGCTACACTTCTCCGTTTCCTCCTGGTCTGCTTTTCTGCTCTGCTGATCCTAATGGTCCTCTATCCTCCTCCTTATCATGGTCCTGAGCCTCATCCTTCCCCTGAGCCTGGCCGTTGTGAACCTTACTCATTCTCCTCCCTTCTCCCAACATTACTCTTGGCGTTTCTACTAATCCTACTCCGCCTTCCTTCTTCTCCTCGTGATCTTCGTCCTCGTCTTCACCCACGTCGTACTCCGTCATCCTTCCCCGCTCCTCAATGAGATTCAACATGACCTTTGTACTCTCTCCGAGCGTCGCAACTTACCCACCCACCACCATCACCAACACCTCCCAGAGTGCCGTCACCACCACCACCAACATTATTAGCATTATCTCTAATACCAGTTGGACCGATTGCATTAGCTTTAATCCATCATCGACAACCACATCAACATCATCACCATCACCGACACCTTCATCATCGCGACCACAAACTGGCCACAACCATCAGTATCGTCGCCACATCCAAGAGCGTGATGAGCACCACCATCATGGCGATCATGACAATCCTCAGAAACACCAGGACTTCCACCATCGCGATCACCACCAGCACCTAGACCACCGTCGCCACCAGCATGAACAAGACCCGACTGCCCACCAGCTCCACAATACCATCATCAGAATTGGCATCGTCATCGTCGCTAGTAGCATCAGCAACAATGAACCTTGGTCGACCACTGCCACCATTTTCGCCACCACAATCATCATCATCTGCACTGCGACAATACATGGGCCATCATTGCTACCACCACGTGGCTAACAACGACCACCACCATCATCACCAGCACGATTGTATCCACCAGTAGCCAGGTAACCAACTCTGCAACACCACCGTCTTCATAGTCTCAAGCGCCGTCACCAAGCCCACCGCCATGATCATCCCACAACACCGTCATGCTCGCTATCGTCACCACCATCGTGACAAACACTTAGGGCGTCGCCACCACCGCCATCTCCATTGTGAACATCGCCCCCCGCCACCTGGACCGCCTCCACCGCCGTCATCGTTGCCACGGCCGCTTCGCATTAAACCAGCGATTGCGAGCTGGACCGTCAATACCACAACGCTGCCATCGCCGTCACAAACACTATCATATGGACCACCACTGCCACCACCACCATGGTGACTGTGGTACTGGTTGCGTCGGCAATGAAGCCAGTGAAGGGTATTTTGATGCAGGTGATCAAACGTAATATACATGATGGTTGTGGCGTTCCAGAGGGCAGCGATGATTACGATTACCATCGTAGTGGTGGCCCCGGTGGTGGATAATGATGGGGACCATGGTGGTCCAGGAGGTGGTGGTGATGCTGTTTGCGACGGCAATGGCAACGTTGTGGTATTGGCAGGCCAGCTTGCAATCGTGATGGTCATGACGATGATGATGTTGGCGTGGTGCTGATTTAAGGCGATGCGGCCGTGGCAACAATGAAGGTGGGAGAAGTGGTGAGGCGGAGGCCTCACTTTGCGAGCGCAGCTCCGATTTTGAAGTGGTTTCGCTGATTCACTGCGCGCCTTTTGCTACAAAAGCGACATGATATGGATCATAGGGGGGGTGCGATCATATATATATATATATATATATATATATATATATACACACATATGGTCGCCCCCTGGTATCATACCATTCGCCGTTCTGCGAACGGCGACTGCGAACGACGAGTGATATGATACCAGAGGGGGGAGAGGAGTAGGGGGAGAGGAGTAGGCGGAGGAGACGGAGGAGGGTGTTTTTTTTCCTTTTTGTTCCCCCCCCCCCGCCCTCGGAGGCGGAGCGTTTTCCTGTTTCCCTGTGAAAGCACAGTTTTTTTTTTTTTTTTTTTTTTTTTTTTTTTTTTTTTAAAAAAAAAAAAAAAAAAAAAAAAAAAAAAAAAAAAATGTTTTTCATATTTTTCCCCCCCCCCCCCCCCCCCCCTGGGGCGGCGGGGAAACCCCGGGGGGCCGAACGGGAGAGCGAAAAACAGGAAAAAAAAATGAAACATATGAAAAAACAATGTTTTCACATGGTTTTTTCTGTCAAAAAAAAATCCGCCTCCGAGGGCGGGGAGGAGGAAAACAACGAACAAGAAAATCACCCTCCTCCGTCGCCTCCGCCTAGTCGACTCCTTGACTCAACGTTCCCGCCCGTTTTCTGCCGAATTCCGTTCCCTTTTCTCTCGTTATCTCTCTTCTCTTCTCCTCCCCCTCTCTCTCTGTCTTGACTCTCTCTGTCTCTCTCTATCCTCCTCCCTCTCTTGACTCTCTCTCTCTCGCTCTCTACTCCTCTCCCTTCCTCTCTCTCTCTTTCTCCTCCTCCCTCTGTCTCTCTCCTCCCTCTCTTGGCACTCCTCCTCCTCCTCCTCCTCCTCCTCCTCCTCCTCCTCCTCCTCCTCCTCTCCTCTCCTCCCATTATATGTACCCCGCCCCGCCACAAAAGGAATCGATATGTAAATCCGCTTCCCCCGTGTCCACCTCCGCCTTCCTACTCTTCCTCCTCCTCATCATCTTTCTCCTCCTACTCCACACAAGGAATCCATGTGGAGGCCCCTCCACATAAGGGATCGATATGTGAAGGGCCTCCCACATAAGGAATCAATGTGTACAGGCTCCTTCACATAAGGAACTCATCTATGAAGGCCCCTCCCACATAAGGATTCAACATTTTGGAGGCCCCTCCACACAAGATATCAATATGGAGACCCCTTGCGCAGAAGGAATCAATATGCGGCGGTCCCTCCACAGACAAACTCAATATGTGGAGGCCCCTCCACATAACGAATCTATATTCGAAGGCTTATCCACATAAGAAATCCATGTGGAGATCCTTTTGACCGAAGAAATGAATATGTGGAAGTCCTTCCACAGACGAAATCAACATGTGGAGGTCCCTTCCACATAAGGAATCAATATGTGGAGGAATCCCCCCCCACAAGAGGAATCAATATGCGCGAGTCCCCTTGCACATAAGGAAAAAATATGGGGGAGGCCCCTCCACAAAAGGAAACAATCTCATCTTTCTCCTCCTCATATTTCTCCTTCTACTCCTTCTGCTCCTTCTTATCCTCAACCCCTGCGCCAGAGCGGGAGGAGGAGGGGGAGGAGCAGGAGGAGGAGGAGGAAAAGGAGATCGCCCGCCGCAAAAGAACTCAATTGGTGGAGGTCCCTCCACAGACGGAATCAACATGTGGAGGCCCCTCAACTTAAGGAATCGATAATTTGAAGGCCCATCCACATAAGGAATCAATATGTGCAGACCCCTCCGAACATAAGGAATCAACAAGTGGGAGGACCCTCCACAAAAGAAATCAATATGGAGACCCCTTGCACATAGGAAATCAATATGTGGAGGTCCCTCCACAGACGGAATCAACATGTGGAGGTCCCTTCCACATAAGGAATCAATATGTGGAGGATCCCCCACAAAAGGAAACAATCTCATCTTTCTCCTCCTCATCTTTCTCCTCCTACTCCTTCTGATCCTTCTTCTCCTCAACCCCTGCGCCGGAGTGAGAGAAGAAGGGGGAGGAGGAGCAGAAGGGGGAGGAGGAAAAGGAGATCGCCCGCCACAGAACGAATCAATGTGTGGAGGTCCCTCCACAGACGGAATCAATATGTGGAGGCCCCTCCACATAAGGAGTCGACATGAAAAGGCCCATCCACATAAGGAATCCATATGTGCAGGCCTTTTCACATAAGGAATCATTATGTGAAGGCCCCTTCCACATAAGGAATGAACAAGTTGGAGGCCCCTCCACACAAGAAATCAATATGGAGATCCTTGCTCATAAGGAATCAACATGTGGAGGTCCCTCCACAGACGGAATCAACATGTGGAGATCCCTTCCACATAAGGAAACAATATGTGGAGGATCCCCCACAAGAGGAATCAGGCCCTTTCCACATGAGGATTCAACGAGTGGGAGGCCCCTCCACACAAGATATTATTATGGAAGCTTCTTGCACATATGGAATCATCATGTGGAGGTCCCTCCACAAATGGAATCAATATGTGGAGGCCCCTACACATAAGGAGTCGATGTTTGAAGGCCCTTGGAAAGACGAACATATGCAGAGAAGTCGGATCAGCGATAAGCGAGTAGAAGGAACGACAATGATAATGAAGAGTAGGAGGGACAATAAAGAGTAGAAGGAACGAGGGCGGTAAGGAAGCTTGCGAAGTGGAAGAAGATGACGAGGCCCTGCAACGGAGAAGGGTGGGAGGAAGGAGGAGGGACGAGGGGTGAGGGAGGAGGGAGGATCGGGAGGATAACGAACATAATCCAAAGGAGAAGGAACGAATCATAGAAAGAAATGCAGCGGGAAGGAACGATACCGATGCGGACGGAGAGCGGGCAGCATACGAGGGGGAGGGCTGACAAAGACAGAAGTGGGAAGTATCGAAGACAAGGCAAATGGTATGATACCAGGGGGGCGAGCATACACATATATATATATATATATGTGTGTATATGCACATATATATACATATATACATGTATACTGAATTCGCAAAAAGGCGCGCAGGAGTGTGTTGCTTTTGAAAACCAGTGTTGCAAAGGAAAATTGATGATTTTTGATCCACGAGTGCGCGCGCACATTCTTTTGGCAGGGCATGACGGGGGGATCGATACCGGTCCCCCTTGGGATAGTATGAGTTTATATTATGGACGGACGATGGGGCAGCATCGTATGTAAACTGCAATACGAAAAAAGCAGCGGAGAATCCTGCGGGGGATTGGTGTTTTATAGAAAGGAAAATCGATGTAGCGAACGATGAAAAAGCGCGCCGCTGACAATCTTGTTTTGTCGTGCGTGGTGCAATGCAACGGCGGCGACAAGGCGGCGATGGCGGCCACGTAGTCGCCAGACTGAAGGCACGGCCCAGCCGACGGGCGGCGACGAGGCGTCGACGGGGCGGCGACGGCGGCCACACAGCCGCCAGACCGAAGATACGGCCCAGTTTCCTAGAACAGAGAAGAACCCCTAAGTGCAAACACTGTTTGCGTAACAAATCATAAGACACAAAAACAATCTCGAGGAGGAGTCAAGGGGGGACTCTCTGTGGCAGGTCTCGTGGGACACAGAGGCTGGCCGTTTCGATGATCTTCACGACGTGTGTTAGCCCAACGTGTGCATACCCCGTTTGGCTTCGCCGATAGCACGCAGCCTGTGTCGGCCATCATTACACAGCCTGCGTCGTATCGAAGGGTTTCGGTGGACAAGCACGCGTTGTCGTTGACATACGTTCTCAGACTCATCGACCATCGCTCTGAGCAGTTCGACGCGGTCGTGGTGGCCACCGGACATTACAATCGGCCGTACATGCCCGAGGTGCCCGGTCAGGCCCAGAGGAACAAATGAACCCAGCGTGAGCACAATTAAGGGAAGGCATGCCAAGCGGCATTGTTTGGATTTTTTGGCCCTGCAATGATTTTAGTTGCCTTGCAGTAGTTGGTGTTGCTGAGCATTGCTTGGCATCGCTTGGCGTTACTTGACATTTCCTGGCGGTGCTTGGCATTGCTTGGTGTTACTTGGTCTTGCTTGACATCGCTTGGTATTGCTGGAAAATGGTGGGCTTTTCTTGGCATTGCTGGACATTGTTGCGAATCGCTTGGCATTGCTCGACATTGTTTTGTCGAGGGTCACCATTGTGAATAAACAAGACCAAGCAACCACGAGGAACGCTACTCTAATGAAAGACCAAGCAACCTGGAGGAACGCCACAGAAGAAACAGCACTAAGGCTAGGAAACAAGACCAAGGAACCCCTCGGGAACTTGGCGACGACCGCGTCTGGAACCCACCAGTTTCTTCACAAGGCAGAAAGCCTTGGGCAACGCCCAAGTGGGGGACAATGGCACAAACATGAAGTTTCGGAAAAATTCGCGCGGGTTCCTAGGATCGGCGCTGGACCCCCTTCCCTGGCGCGCTTGGCGCGCCAGGGGCCGCGCCAGAGGCGTCGCCAGGGGGGCCCAGCGCCGACCCAAGAAACCTGCACGGAGCTCCAGCAGTTTATTCGAGGCGGCGCAAGCGCGTAGTAGCGACGCGTGGATTCGCGACGGGTCCCGCTTCCGTGGAGAATCGGCGCTCTCCGTCGCCCAATCGGGCTGCACCAGCCTCACGTTTCGGGGCGTACCACCATCGATCCGCGGATCTTTCGGGGCGTTTCGGGGCGTTTCGGGGCGTACCACCATCGTTTCGGGGCGTTTCGGGGCGCACCCACGCGCCAGATTCGCGGTTCCCTGATCCATGTTCGTGATCGCACGAATTTCGGTCGGGAGCTCTTGGATAGCGTGTCGATCCGCCAGCTCTGGCCCACCACGCCTCGGCGCGACGCGCCATCCACGTCCCGGTCCCGAGGCGTCGACGTCCTGAGTTCTTCCCAACCTCCCGCCCCGCGGAGCGGAGCGACTCACATTATCTCATCGCCAGGCATGGCGTGTGGCCGGGGCCGCCGCCGCGACACGCTAAGCAAAAGTTCTTGACCGTATCGGGCGGGGCTGGGACGAAGATAAATCCGTTCCAGAGCGTTCTGGAGCGCTCTCAGAGCGTCCTGGAACGCTCTGAGAAGGCCGCGGCGCCCGAGACATTCCCCAGAGCCGCCGGATCTCAGAGATGATCCATTTATCCTCGTCCTCCTCCTCCTCCTCCTCCTCCTCCTCCTCCTCCTCCTCCTCCTCCTCCCCTTCCTCCTCCCCCTCCTCTCCCTCCTCCTCCTCCTCCTCCTCCTTCCCCGTCTGACCGCATGTGCATGCAGTTTCTTGTTCCTCCGAGGCCCCGTGGCTCGCCGCCGTGCCCTCCGCCGGCAGCCGGGCCGTGGAGCACTCGCGGAGCTACCGGGGCCCCTCGGGCTACGCCTCGCGGGTGCTGCTCGTCGTCGGCGGCCGCTCCTCCGCGGTGGACATTGCGAGGGAGGCCCGTTTCGAAGAAGAAAAAACAGCATAAACATAAACTTTTGGCGCTCCGCGCGGATCTCTTGGATCCGGGCTGGACCCCCCCGGCGGCGCCTCCGGCGCCGCCCCTGGCGCGCTCCGCGTGCCAGGGAGGGGGGTCCAGCGCGAATCCAGGAAATCTGCGAGGAGCGCCAAAAATTGATGTTTATGTGATTTTTTCTTCTTCTACCGTGGCGTCGCGGCGTGGGTGTACGTGCTGTCCAAGGGCTGCGGCGAGGTCGAGACGGTTGGGAACTGCACCCACGTGCCGCTTGGGACGGCTCTCGGCCAGGACTCGGAGAAGGCAAAGCGGCACAGACACGTGAAGTTTTTTCGGAAGTCCGCGCGGAGTTTTCCTGGGTCTGCGCTGGGCCCACCTGTCGCGCGGAGCGCGCCAGGGAGGGGGTTCCAGCGCCGATCGAAGAGATCCGAGTGGATTTCCGGAAGTTCACGTTTCTGCAGTTTCCTGTCGTTCTGAGGACGGCCGCCTGGTCCTGAGCGGCGGCGAGACAGTGCCTGGGCCCCCGGTGGAAAGGGTGATACTCGCCACGGGCTTCGAGTACAGCCTTTGCTGATCCCATCGCAGTGCTCAGGGGATCACGAGATCAGTTCGACTTCATCACGCGATCGTCCGAGCTTGAAGGCTTGATCGATCTGTGATCGGCGCGGCAGCCATCGTGATCAGGGCTGCGATCGGATCACGTGATCGAGTGGCGTGATCGGCCGAGTGATCAGCCAGAGACTAAGGCTACGAGTACGAGTACCCGTTCCTGGACGGCGCGGAGCTCGGCCTCGACTTCGGCCCCGTCGCGCGCTACGTGGCCCCGCTGTTCATGCACGTGCTGCACGCGCGGCGCCCCAGCCTGGGCTTCATCGGCGTGCCGTTGTCGGTCCCCGTCCCCATCCCGCTGTTCGAAGCCCAGGCCTTTGAGCCAGCTGGGGGGCTGAGGTGGCCCAGCACTGGTTCTTGTCAGCAGAGGGGGGAGAAAGACTCTGAGGGAGGAAAGGCAAAGGCGAAAGTTAGCGAGCGTTTGTCCACGGCCGATTGGACTCTAGCGTCCGGCCGCCTATATGACCGTGTCGCGCCGCGACACGCTACTCGACATCGATACGGAAAACAATCCTTTGAGATGTCACCTTGCTGTTCACTCGGCCATCTCCTAATTACCTCATGCTTTATCGTTACTACAGTACAACAGGGTTAATCGGATGCTACGGCCAAGGCGTAGTACTTGGTTGGGCCTACCACCTCACTTTAAACTTGGTAGCGGAGCTGGCCGTTGGTGGCCACCTTTAGCTTTACTCCTTGCTATCCACGGCGCTATCTGGTGGACTACTGATATGGTGGACCATCAGGGCGTGGCTCTACGCAGAGGATACCATGGCCATCGCAAGGACACTTGCACTGAAGCCTCTGCTCACGCAGAGGTATTCTACCTGAGCCTTGCATCTCTGCGCTACTATATTCCTAAAGTACACCCACCAACGCCACTCGGCAATTTCTTCGAAAATGCTATGCATGGTAACGTGCGTTATCACATCGTGCCGCCTGTACCCCCTCGCAAACTGACGGTAACGTCACCGAACAAACAACAGCCACCCACAACCGACACCGACTTACGCAATCCAGCGGCATCACTATATTTGGCATCGTTTGGGTCGCCATCGGATGTGCTGTTGGACACATGCAACATGGAGCAGACGACACGCGCACTACCGGTCCCCACTGGGATCCTGCCAGTAACGTACTTTTCCGCGAATTCGTTCGAGAAGTACATGCTTGGATCAACGTGACCACAGGCACCATGACTCCCTCCCAACAGGCCGCTGCCTTACAGCGTGGCCTCGGAGGTCTCGCAAGGACCATCGCTACGAGAGTCCCCCCAGCAGCGATTAACTTTGGAGTGAACATCGGTGGGCGCCACACCGATGGGGTAACTCATATAATGCTCCTCAGCAGTAAGTTCGAAAATCTTGGAGATGAAAGACAACTGAACTCGGGGACGGCTCTCATCGATGATCGTGTCCATGCGGGAGAACGGGTCGACCATTCACTGAACCACCAAAGATTAAGGACGCAGCAAGAATTTGATTCTTCACTGGAGCGCACGAGGGCTTACGCCCACATTGCTGAACGAACCCCTGGCAGCAGCGGTGGTGTTTTCAATCGCGGCCGCCGCGCTGATGTCTTCCATGGTTGCACTCAAGCGGGGCAACCTGCCGGCGCAATCTGGAACGATGATCCACCACCGAACGAAGCAACCATTTTATTGAGCCAACAAGGTGGCCAACCCTCGGGGTCGCAAGACTCCTGGGCTCAACATCGGGGACCGTCGACACCGGCGGGCCCTACCCATGCCACTGCCTTAGTGGGCTCGGCGGGGCAACCCGCAGAGTCTGATTTCGATTCAGGCACAGACGCCGACACCTCGTCAGACGAAGGCACCGGAAACCTCGACTTCTCCGATATACTTGTACACCTCACCGAAGAACAGCAAGCACATAAACGCCGATGGGGACTTTTTATGGAGAGACTGGTTCGAAGGGCACGACGCGCGGGCCGACGTGCGCTTGGGTCAAACGGTAAAGGTAGAGGCGATGGTAAAGGACGACGCCTGCATGGTAGAGGCATTATACCATTCCTGGTATCCTTTGCGGAACACAGTATGAGGAAATATTCTCGGGTAAGGGTAGAGGCCGTAGACAGACCTCTGAAACGGTAGGGGGCGTCGGGGTAGCCCGAAGAATGCCAACGGGAAAACCATGGAATGCGATATTTGCCATAGCACTTCGTTTCGTCGCGAGGGCCCCAGTGGCGACACGGGAGGCAGGGGGGGGTCTGTCGATGCATGTGGCTCAGACCGATTCGGACATTCAATACGTCGACTTCGAGGCACGATTTGCCGATTCTGACGACGCCCCCACTGCTGCTGTCCACCTCGCGTCTGCGAGATACATGAACGCCAGCTCGCCCCTCGAGAGGTACGCCGAGGAGCTCTGCGAGGAAGTGTTCTTCGGCCATGGCGAGACCAACCTCGCAGATTGGCTGGGCATCCCGATCGGGGGCAACCTGCTTGCATGGAGATCATCGATGAGGACGAGGGCCAGTCATCCGCCGACTCGGATTACGAGATGGCGGGGGCACCCGCGAATGCCGATGGATGCGAGTTGGACGACCCGGATGACGAAACGAAACCGGCTACAGAAGAGGAGTTACGACAGTCGTTCCAACCGCAGGTGGTTGGGATTTCTAGATGCGGGGTAGCCCGCGACGATGGCCCAGCGCGGGGTAGCCCGCGCGACACCGGCGATCTCTCTCAGCGGATTCGATGCGAGTTTATACCCGATGACTGCCCCCACTCAACCTCGGCACTGCACGAGCGCCCATCGAGCCGCGAGGCATGGGGGCGCGTGGATCGAATTGAAGACGATGAAGAATGGGAAGCTGAAAGCAGTCCGCCGCACCGCCGTCGGAGTCATTCCCGCGGGCGCTCGCGCGCCCGCTCGGGCGTCGCGCGACGCCCGCGCGGGCGAACCCCGAGCGGCTCGCCAGCGCATGCGCATTCGCGGGGCAAGCTGCATCAGGACGACGAGGGCTCCGATGGGCCCGCGGGCGAGCCTCGCTTCAATGAGGTCGGTTACCACGACGACGGCATCGCCCGCCAGAGCACGCCGCAGGACTACGTGGAGCATTGGCGGGCGCGGGGCTACACCGACCACCGGATCCGTTACCATTGATCGTTGCAGTCCGCGCGTCGGGGCACCGACGCTGGAATGGTCATCCGTTCCAGCAGAGCCGGCGACGCCTGGCAGCCCGACAAACTGGAGAAGAAGGCTTACAAAAGAAGCATGTGTGCGCATCGTTTGCAATGCGGGGGGCCAGTCTGCGGGCGCGAGCACTTCGCGGATCGCAGGCCGAAGCGCCCCATGGGCGCCCTTCAAGGAGCCCCAAATTTGGGAGGAACCCATGGGTCTGGTCGCGCGAGGATGGCCAGGGGAGAAACCTAGACCCAGGCTGCATCCCCAGACGCGCGCACTTGACCAAGGCGGACTACATGGAGCTGGATGACCTGCAGGCAGCACTCGTCGAGCAGGAGCGGCAGAACCTAGGCGAGGACCACGGACTCAAGCGCCGCGATCGCACAGGCCACATGCGCGAGGAGTGCCACGCCCGAGTCAACGCAGGAGCGGCTTCCTCTGCGGGGCAACCTGCTTCTTCTCATGAAGGTGCCGACCGCGGCCAAGACAAGCGGGATGACCCGCTGGCCGAGGCTGGGAAAGAGCAGGGGGCTGCAGGCTCCGCGCCAGTTGTTGAACCCACCGCGCCTGCGTCGGAATATGAATGCGAGTCCTGCGCCGACGGCGACGCGGACGCCGACGCGGGCGCTGGCGCACAAGTCATGGAGGATGCTGTCTTGGAGAAGGGCGACGCAGTATGGCGCCACAGGCGACGCGCAGGCTGGATCCACGCCGCGGTGGGGCGCGAGCTGCCCGATGGAAGGTGCAACCTAGATCGCAGGAGACATGACAATATTCAGGACATGAGGATCCATCGACGGGGGCGAGCTCAGACGGATGACTCCTCACAAGAAAGTGCGGGGAAACCCGCTGTGCCCGCGGGCGCGGGAGAGACTGCCGATCGCGCAGAAAAGCGCCCGAAACGCCCGTCGGAGGAGACAGGCTTCGCAAACGCGCCTCCATCCCCAAGTGCGCCATGGTCGACGCGGTCGAAGAAACGGGCCAGTTCAGGAGAGGGCGCGCTCTCTGGGGGCCGCCGGCGAAGCAAAGAGAAGCGATCCGAAGGGGCGCCCGCCGGGCAAACTGCTCGCAGGAAGCGCGCCAGGGGGCCAGCTGTTGCAGCTGCCGCGGCAGCTGGCGCAAGGACATCCGCGAAAAGGAGAAGGGCCCGCTTGGAAGTGCGGGGCTACCTGCTGAGTCTGCATCTGCGTCGGCATCTGCGGGGCCACCTGCTGTGTCTGCATATGCGGGACAACCTGCTAATATCCCTGAAATTGAGTATGGATGCAGGGGCTACTGGAAACTACTTGGCACTCTCAACCACATGCCAGTTAACCCTGCATATGACGAAAAAGCAGATGATGGCACAAGCCTGTACAGGGTACTCAAGTACCCAATTGACAGCACAGCAACGTGCACGAGCGAATCAGCTGCAGAACGCCAGCGAGTTCGTAACAAGCTGCGCCGAGCGTCAGTCATCACTTATAGTGGTGACGCTGACGAACTGACGAGGGTCCTCAGAACGCAGCACGAGTCAACGCGGTTACCACCCCATCGTGAGCAGCGGCGCTGCTCGAAATGGCTCACTACAGCCATCCGGCACAAGCCGTTCCATAACGACAACATCTCACGGCGATTCACGGATGTAGTTACCTCGCATGACGAGTGCGGCGGCTGGAGGCGTCTCGAGGAATTGTTTACAAAATGGCCACCACAAGACAACATATAGTGGCATGACAAATACCTCGACGTAGTTGAGTAGCACCTCAAGCCCAGACACTGGGCATCCCAGGCACTTGCTGTGTTGAAGAGATGCGAATTGGTCGACTTCAGTACTAGTATGAAGAAGAACGGACTCCAGATGAAGGAGGTTGCCCGCAGCGGGGAGACTTGCCCGACCTACTACCTGCGGCCCAGCAGTGGGCATAGTAACCATGACATAGAATACCCAGCGTCACTGTGCTCGCTGGTGACCGACCTGACAGTAGAAGGAGCACCGCGCTTCTTCGCGCATGGGACTCAGTGGAAGAACGTCCCGAACACACTGCAGATCGGTCTATCGCGCCGAGGGTCGGACAACCCTAGAGGGAAGTCAGGCAGGCAGATGATTCATGGATGCCCTGACTTACCTGGGGACAAACACATCCAGTCGGGCATCCGCGCAGACGCCGAGGTACTGATACTGATCAGCCGCAAGAACTTGATTCGCGACAACATCCCAGCGTGGCGGTCTGCAAGTGATATCACCATGACTTCCCGGGTGGCAGGTCGCATCCCGGCGCGCTTCCTTGTCCAGCTCATCGGCGACAAGGACAACCCACATGACTGCGCACGCAATGGAGTTGGACAGACATAAGAACAGCGTGGTAAGATATGACGGGGCGCTCGCGTACATGCACCGGGGTCCTTTCGAACTTGTTTCGCAAATATTATGGGGAATCTGTTTCAAATAAAAATCCGACCCTCCACCCCTCCAAACTCCGCCGCAGGCGCCCGGAATAATAACGATGATTTCAAATTGCGGCTGAACCCCCGAATTGGCGGCATGCCCACTGGATTTGCCCAGGACCCCCCAGGAATCGTAGGGGCCCTGACGGATTCTGTTGGATTCTGCTGGTTTCTGGAGCCCCGTCCTGGAGGATTCCTCCCTGGACGCCCTCTTGGAGCCGTTTCGGGCCGTTTTGGGAAGCCGCTTGGGCCGTCCCGATGCCATCTTAGGTCGTCTTGCGTCTTGGGCCGTCTTGAATCGGTCTTGGGCAATCTTGGCGGCCCTGGTGGCCTGTTTGGGCCAGGTGGCAGTCAGCTTGGATTCCTCGGAGGGCGCCAGGGGCATGTCTCGGCGCCGCATCTTGGACACCATCTGGTATCTGGAATCCAGATGACTGCCAGCTTGGATTCCTCGGACGGTGCCAGGCCATGTCTCGGACATGGCCCGGCACCGTTCGGCGCCGCATGTCCGTGCATGTCTCGTTGGCAGTCATCTTGGATTCTTCGGAGGGCGCCGCACGGAAAACGCACTGAGTGGCAATGCATCGCCTCATGTTGAGGCCCAGAATGCATGAAACAATTGATTTTTCTCAACAAGTAGTGTTCTGGTGACCCACCCCTTCGTGGGTCACCTGGTGTGCTTGCGCCGTATCGAAAACGAATTGAGTGGCAGTGCGTCGCCTCATGTTGAGGCCCAGAATGCAAGTGAAACAGTTGGTTTTTTTCAACCAGCTTTCTGGTGACCCACCCCTTCGTGGATCACCTGGTGTGCTTGCGCCGTACGACAAACGTCTGGAGTGGCAATGAATCGCCTCATGTTGGGGCCCAGAATGCAAGTGAAACAGTTGGTTTGTCTCAAGCAGGTTTCTGGTGACCCACCTCTTCGTGGGTCACCTGGTGTGCTTGCGCTGCATGGCAAACATATTGAGTTGCAGTGCATCGCCTCATGTTGAGTCCCATGATGCAGGTGAAACCATTTGTTTTTCTCAACCAATTATCTGGTGGCCCACCCCTTCTTGGGTCACCTGGTGCGCCTGCGCCGCATGGGAATCGTATTGAGTGGCGATGCATCGCCTCAGGTTGGGGCCCAGAGTGTAAGTGAAACGATGTGTTTTTTCTTAACCAGTTTTCTGGTGACCCACCCCTTCGTGGGTCACCTGGTGTGCTTGCGCCGTAGCGAAAACGCATTGAGTGGCAATGCGTCGCCTCATGTTGAGGCCCAGAACGCAAGTGAAACAATTGGTTTGCCTCAACCAGCTTTCTGGTGACCCACCCCTTCGTGGGTGACCTGGTGTGCTCTCGCCGTATCGAAAACGCATTGAGTGGCAGTGCGTCGCCTCATGTTGAGGCCCAGAAGGCAAGTGAAACAATTGGTTTTTCTCAACCAGTTTCCTGGTGACCCCCCCCCCTTCGTGGGTCACCTGGTGTGCTTGCGCCGCATGGCAAACGTATTGGGTGGCAATGCATCGCCTCATGACGAGGCCCAGAATGCAAGTGAAACGATGTGTTTTTTCTTAACCAGTTTTCTCGTGGCCCACCCCTTCGTGGGTCACCTGGTGTGCTTGCGCCGTATGGCAAGAATTTTTGTGGCAGAGCATCGCCGCATGACGAGGCCCAGAATGCAACTGAAACAATTTGTTTTTTTCAGCCAGCTTTCTGGTGGCCCACCCCTTCGTGGATCACCTGGTGTGCTTGCGCCTCATGGCGAGGCCCAGAATGCAAGTGCACCAGTTGGTTTTTTCTCAACCAGATGCGTGGTGGCCCACCCCGTCGTGGGTCACCTGGCGTGCTTGCGCCGCATGGGGAACGTACTGAGTGGCAATGCATCGCCTCATGTTGCGGCCCAGAATGCAAGTGAAACGGTTGGTTGTTCTCAACCAGTTGTCTGGTGACTCGCCCCTCCGTGGGTCACCTGGTGTGTTTCCGCCGTATGGCAATCGTATTGTGTGGCAACGCATCGCCTCATGTTGGCGCCCAGAATGCAAGTGCACCAATTAGTTTTTCTCAACCAGTTGTCTGGTGACCCACCCCTTTCGTGGGTCACCTGGTGTCCTTGCGCCGCATGGCAAACGTATTGAGTGGCAACGCCTCGCCTCATGTTGGGTTTGGTGTTTTTCTCATCCAGTTTTCTGGTGACCCACCCCTTCGTGGGTCACCTGGTGTGCTTGCGCCGTAGCGAAAACGCATTGAGTGGCAGTGCGTCGCCTCATGTTGAGGCCCAGAATGCAAGTGAAACAGTTGGTTTTTCTCAACCAGTTTTCTGGTGGCCCTTCCCTTCGTGTGTCACCTGGTGTGCTTGCGCCGTATGGAACACGTATTGACTGGCAATGCATCGCCTCATGTTGGGGCCAAGAATGCAAGTGACGCAATTGGTTTTTCTCAACCAGTTTTTTGGTGACCCACGCCTTCGTGGGTCACCTGATGTGCTTGCGTCGCATGGAAAACATATTGAGTGGCAGTGCCTCGCCTCATGACGAGGCCCAGAATGCAAGTGCAATATTTTTTTTGGTCCACCAGTTTTCTGGTGACCCACCCCTTCGTGGGTCACCTGATGTGCTTGCGCCGTATGGACACCGTATTGAGGGGCAATGCGTCGCCTCATGTGGAGGCCCAGGATGCAAGTGAAACAATTGGTTTTTCTCAACCAGTTTTGGGGTGGGTCACCTGGTGTGCTTGCGCCGTAGCGAAAACGCATTGAGTGGCAGTGCGTCGCCTCATGTTGAGGCCCAGAATGCAAGTGAAGCAACCGGGTTTTCTCAACCAGTTTTCTGGTGACCCACCCCTTCGTGGGTCACCTGGTGTGCTGGCGCCGCACGGCAGACATACTGAGTGGCAGCGCATCGCCTCATGACGAGACCCAGGACGCAGGTGAAACAAATGGTTGTTCTCAACCAATCTTCTGGTGGCCCACCCCTTCGTGGGTCACCTGGTGTGCTTGCGCCGCATGGCAAACATACGGAGTGGCAGCGCATCGCCTCATGACGAGGCCCAGGATGAAGGTGAACCAATTTGTTTTGTTCAACCAATTTTCTGGTGACCCACCCCTTCGTGGGTCACCTGGTGTGCTTGCGCCGTATGGAAAACGTATTGAGTGGCAATGCATCGCCTCATGTTGAGGCCCAGAATGCAAGTGAAACAATGGTTTTTCTCAACCAGTTCTCTCGTGGCCCACCCCTTCGTGGGTCACCTGGTGTGCTTGCGCCGCATGGGAAACGCATTGAGTGGTAATGCGTCGCCTCATGTGGAGGCCCAGAGTGCAAGTGAACCAATTGGTTTTTTTCTCAACCAGTTCTCTCGTGGCCCACTCCTTCGTGGGTCACCTGGTGTGCTTGCGCCGTATGAAACACGTATTCAGTGGCAATGCATCGCCTCATGTTGGGGCCAAGAATGCAAGTGAAACTATTGTTTTTTCTCAACCAGTTGTCTGGTGACCCACCCCTTCGTGGGTCACCTGGTGTGCTTGCGCCGTATCGAAAACGCATTGAATGGCAGTGCATCGCCTCATGTTGAGGCCCAGAATGCAAGTGAAACAATTGTTTTTTTCTCAACCAGTTTTCTGGTGACCCACCCCTTCGTGGGTCACCTGGTGTGCTGGCGCCGCATGGCAAGCGTATTGAGTGGTAATGCCTCGCCTCATGTTGAGGCCCAGAATGCAAGTGACGCAATTGGCTATTCTCAACCAGTTTCCTGGTGACCCACCCCTTCGTGGGTCACCTGGTGCGCTTGCGCCGTATGGCGAACATATTGAGTGGCAGCGCGTCGCCTCATGACGAGGCCCAGATTGCAAGTGAAACAATTGGTTTTTCCTTACCAGTTTTCTGGTGACCCACCCCTCCGTGGGTCACCTGGTGTGCTTGCGCCATATCGAAAACGTATTGAGTGACAATGCGTCGCCCCATGTGGAGGCCCAGAATGCAAGTGAAACAATTGGTTTTTCGCAACCAGTTTCCTGGTGACCCACCCCTTCGTGGGTCACCTGGTGTGCTGGCGCTGCATCGAAAACGCATGTGGTGGCAGTGCGTCGCCTCATGTTGAGGCCCAGGATGCAGGTGAAACACTTGGTTTTCCCTTGCCCGTTTTCTGGTGACCCACCCCTTCGTGGGTCACCTGGCGTGCTTGCGCCGTATGGAAAACGTATCGAGTGGCAATTCATCGGCTCATGTTGAGGCCCATAGTACAAGTGAAACGGTGTTTTTCTCAACCAGTTGTCTGGTGACCCACCCCTTCGTGGGTCACCTGGTGTGCGTGCGCCGCATGGAAAACGCATTGAGTGGCAAGGCCCAGGACGCAAGTGAAACAATGGGTTTTTCCTTACCAGTTTTCTGGTGACCCACCCCTTTCGTGGGTCACCTGGTGCGCTTGCGCCGCATGGAAAACACATTGAGTGGCAATGCGTCGCCTCATGCCGAGGCCCAGGACGCAAGTGAAACGACACCTGGTTGTCCTCAACAAGTTTTCTGGTGACCCACCCCTTCGTGGGTCACCTGGTGTGCTTGCGCCGCATGGAAAACGTAGTGAGTGGCAATGCATCGCCTCATGTTGAGGCCCAGAACGCAAGTGAAACAATGGGTTTTCTCAACCAGTTTTCTGGTGACCCACCCCTTCGTGGGTCACCTGGTGTGCTTGCGCTGCATCGAAAACGCATTGAGTGGCAGTGCGTCGCCTCGTGACGAGGCCCAGGATGCAGGTGAAACCATTTGTTTTTCTCAACCAGTTTTCTGGTGACCCACCCCTTCGTGGGTCAACTGGTGTGCTTGCGCCGCATGGAAAACGTATTGAGTGGCAATGCTTCGCCTCATGTTGGGGCCCAGGATGCAGGTGAAACAATAGGTTTTCTCTACCAGTTTTCTGGTGACCCACCCCTTCGTGGGTCACCAGGTGTGCTTGCGCCGCGTGGCAAACATATTGAGTGGCAGTGCATCGCCTCATGACGAGGCCCAGGATGCAGGTGAAACAATTTGTTTTTCTCAACCAGTTTTCTGGTGACCCACCCCTTCGTGGGTCACCTGGCGTGCTTGCGCCGCATGGAAAACGTCCAAGGTGGCAGTCACTTGGATTCCTCGGAGGGCGCCGGGCCATGTCCTAGGGATTCCCTAGGTTCCCTTTGGGGTTCCTAAGGGTGGTGCCCTAGGGATTCTTGGGGATTCACCAGGGATTCCTAGGTAGCCCCGAGGGATCCCGGAAGATTCCCTGAGGGCCCCACAGGATCCCCGAAGGATTCCTGAGGATTTCCGAAAGGGTTCTTTGGGGGCACCGCGAGATTCCTCAGGATTCCTTAGGGATCCTTGAAGATTCCGTTTTGAATCCCAAGGATTCCGCAGGGCCTCTCTTGGATTCCCGAGGGAGTCATAAGGATCCCCGAGGGTTTCCGGATTCCGCGGGGATTCTTAACGACACGTTAAGGATTCCAAAGGATTCTTTCGAGATTCCTGAGGATGCCCAAGGGATCCTTCAGGATTCCGTTCGGATTCTTGAGGGGCCCTTAAGGATTCCCCGGGGATTCCTAGGGATGCCCTCGGGATTCCTAAGGATTCCCTTGGGATTCTTGTGGATGCCCTAGGGATTCCTAAGGATTCCTTAGGGGTTCCTAAGGATTCCCAAGGGATCCCCAAGGATTCCCAGAGTCTGCCCCTCGCAGGCCGCCCTTCACAGGCTTCCATAGGTTTCCCCCCATAGGCTGTCCCCCACCGGCAAATTCAGGGAAACCCTTCTTGCCACCCGCCCAGCCAAGAATGATTTACGCTGCGCGCCTTCCTTACTTCAAATTCACCCTCCATGCTAAAGCAGCAGGACCGCGCGCGCCAATAATAATAATTCGAAGCTTTTATTCTTCTTCGGAAATTTCAGGGTTACCCTGTAATTGCAAGCCCCAGGCCAGCCCCATAATAATAATATTGCATTTAGTTTTGTTTCAGAACATGTTGAGATTCTTGGGGAATTCGAAGGTAACCTTCGAATTTCCCCCCCCCCCAAAAAAAAACACCAATAATAAGTAGCTAATCGATAGGGCTTAATGATAATCAGCGCCCCGTCGTGGTAACATGCTTACATCCGTGCCGTACGACTCGCATGAGGATCACCAAGGCCCTGCCATGCTGAAGGGATGGATCACCCCAGACACGCCGTTCAACCTGCGCGTGCCCGCGCCAGTTGCACCCACAGCTGAAGTGCACCACAATAGTGCTCATGATTCAGGAGGTGAATCCAGCGGGGATATCTGCAGACGGCTCAGATGGATCTTGGATTCAGGCCCAGAGCGCGGATGCATCCGGCATCACCTCCAGTGGCGTCGTTCCAAGTGATGGGCTCTTCGCCAACGACCCGCGGCGGATGCAGGCGCGGCAGTTGCCAATCCCTGCGGGGCAACCTGCTGCATTCGCCCCTATGAGCGGGCTCGCGACACCGTTTGGAACGCCACAAAGCACTGGGAGCCTCAATTGCCTACAGGCGAGACTCCAGAGCACGCGGATGGACCCGCACCTCTATGGAGCACTACAGGCAACAACGCCGTTTGCATCCCCAATCTGCGAATCTGCGGCTGCCACAACTGCGGGGTTACCGGCCACTGAAGCGTGGCTCAGGCGCATGAAAAAGAGGGCCAGTACGCCTTGCGGCAGGATGCGGGGTAACCTGCTACGCCATGGCCGCGCTGACAGTCCAGACAGTGTGCGCAGCGGCGCCAGTGCTAAGTCTGAGCGCGAAATGTTACAGACAGTGCTGATGGTCAACACCGATGGCCAGATGACGGCGTGCGCCGACGGGGACACCTTTCAGGACATCCCATTGACACAACAATCGCCTCGATGGGGTGAGCCCAGCTGGTTGGATCTTCCAGCAATATCCGATCACGGAGGAAGAGTCACGAGCCTACGTGAGCGAATTCACGCCCATGCGTAAAAATGAATGGGTATTGGATCAGAGGCGCTTGAAGGGTACGCACGGCACGACGGTGATTACAGTCCAGGACTGCTCTGGTGATCGCCACGAGTTGGCCCTAGCCGCAAACAGCGGTGCCACGATCGATGGCGCGATGTTTATCCAGCTGGGCATCGGCAGCAATATAAACATCATCGATCTCAAGACTGCGCAGACGTTTGAGCGGGCCTCGCGGGCCCACGGTCGCGAAATAAGGAGGTTGAACTTGAGTAGACTGGGGTGGGCTCTGGAGCTGCAGCGTGCAGGGCGTCAGGCCACTACGAGATCGCCTGCGCATGCAGAGGTAATCCCGCGGGGCAACCTGCTGCTGCAAAGCTGGACACCTGCTCAGCCAACGTGGCCGAAGGGTCCGGTGAGAACCTGCCCGCGACCCTGGGACTGAGGAGCATGTCGAACATGCGCGCCGTCTTGATTGGAGAACGGCAGCGAGAAGATGCTCATCCCAGGCCCTGGCATGTACAGGCTCCTCCTTGGAAAGGGCGCCCAGGTGATTGATTTGGTGAAGACGCCATCAGGACACTTGGCGATCAAGGTCGATGAGTGCGACGGGGCGACGGAGGCCGATGGGGCTGCAGCGTTCACCCTCGTGGCCGCTCCCAAACGCGAGGGCGCACCCTTGCGTCGCGTCATCGAGGAGACCATCGACGCGGCGCCTATAGCGGGGCAGCCTGCGTCAGGTAGCTCGGGGCAACCTGCCCCAGTGGATGCCGGCGCGCACGTGATGACGCCGAACGCCAGGGACATCAGCCACAGTATCGACGAGGCCACGTTCACGCTCGCGATAGAAACCATGGTGGACAACGCGTTGGCGACCTGGCACCAGAAGAATTACCCTATTGGGATGTACGCCTACGCCTGTACATCAGGGCTTTGCCTTGAAGGCGCTGCAGGCGAAGGTGCGCCAGGCCATCCGCAGCGAAGGCACTAGGTGGATGCCGCGCGAGGTCCGCGCGGGGCAGCCTGCCACTGCGGGGCAGCCCTCGCTCGAGAGAGAGCGACGGGGGCAGGCGAGCGCAGCGGCAACACATGCTTGCGTAGACTTGGCCGACGCCTGAGGCTCCGTCAACAGATGCGGGGGCACCTGCCTCTTTTTCCCAGGCGCCGGCTGCGAGCGCCAGGGGCGACAGCGCACTTGGCGCGTTTGCCGCGTGGGCCGCTGGAGGAAAACATCGCTCATCCTATCGTTATTATTCTCGTGCTCTTGTCATTGAGGATATACGAACAGCTTGCGCTGAACTCCGAGTCCGTGGATATATGTGCCATCGTGTAAAACACGCAGAGGTCATGACCCCAGAGGTACACAGTACTTGGTAGTCTACTGTCGGGGACTATGAATTCTCATGGGCGGCAACGCCCGCTGATTGGCATGTGCGACTGCCTGGTAAGCGGGCGGGGCCACACTGTCAGCGCATCCAGAATCTCTCGGTCAAAGCTCGGGCCTTACGCATGTCCATCGTGCTCGAGGGACCCCCGGGTTACTTTTAGAAACTAGGACCCGCGCGCGATGCTATCGAATACTTGGGCCTGCAAGTCATGCGAATGCGATGTTGTCATGTCGATCATAGGTTCGATCGCTCGAGTCGTTCGCCAAGTGGTTCATATTTACAGGTGGCAGCGACGCGCGCGCGCGTCCCAGTTAACCAGCGGCAGTGCACATGCCGAGCTGCGGGGAAACCTGTCGAACGAGTAGAACATTAATTGGACTGGCGCGGCCAAGGCGCCCAGAGGGCGGAATGGCGAAACAAAACAATCGCCATCATGGCTGCACGACTGCTTGACCAGATTGATACACACGAATCACCGAGAAACGGTACAAGTGCTGCACACGTCAGCACACACACCCGATCAGTCTCCTCAAAGTGGCCCTCAATGGGATCATGTGGTGCGCCGGGCCATTACAAACATTGACGACCGTAGAACCATGCATGATATCAAGGTCCAGGATCAACCTATTGGATGCAACTGGATAGCTCCAATGCCGAGTGGAGTAACTAATACAAAACACTCGAATGTATTTGGAGCCACCGGCCCCATCACTGCTCAGCGATGAGGTGCAGCGACCGCGCCCCAGGCGGGCTACGATCGTCGACGACTATCGATTTCCTCCCCCCTCGATTGAGCGCGGCCGCACGCCGCCCTCTATTCGAGAATTTCTGACACTCACCAGACCCGATAATGGGCAACACCAGACAGCACTACCTATTGATGGCCGGATATGACAAACGGAAAAGCAGAAAGCTGACAAAGAAGCCGGCATCAAACCGCGCAAGATACCCAAACGGGTCGAAGACGGCGATGACGATTGCGGCGAGGACTTAAAGGGCTTTGGATTTGGAGCATTCTACACTGATGTTCCTCTGGTCTCAGACAGTGATGAAGATAAGGAATTCTCCATGACGCTACCAGCGGGGCTACCTGCGGATGCGCATGCCGACGCGTTTTACATAATCCCAACCTTATTCCATGGACGAAACAACGAGGTGGAGATGCTGGAACTACGCGGAGGCAACGGGGGAATATCACAGTTAGCATTCAGCCGAGGTCTACCCGCAGAGGGTAACCTCGACAAACGTTCCTACGTTGACCTTGGTAACAAGGAAGTCCAGGATGCAGTGATGCACTACTTAGACGTATGTTTTGTGAAGAGAGTAATCCTACAACCTAGCTATACAACTACTGGACTACCGTCCTCTTTCAGAGCGAAAGTCAACTACGATACGTGGTATGAACATCACAAAGAAACCTCCCACACACATTCAGTTGTGTGGACAGGTCGCCGTAGGCCAGGACGATCTCCGACGATTCTACTTACGAGAACAACCGGTGGGTACGTGGGTGGATGAAATACCGCGATGGACGACACTTGCTAAACGCGAGGGCACTCGCAAAGTCAACGTGGACCTATGTACTACGGGACCTCGCGACTCCCATGGCGTACTGATACGTCAACCTACGGCAATAATGGCCCACGACCGTTCATTCTTTACTGACACAATGTGGCAGCAAACGGTGCACTGGCCACCATCAACATGCTTCAGTTTGCAACAGGGAATTGGCCAGGGCAGCACCATGTACGCCGAAGGTGCGATCCGTCGTCGTCGAGGCAGTCCAAATTGCACATGACAGATTTGCCGTGAACCGCGATCCCTTTCATAATGATCCTCATGCATAATCTTTCCTTGTCACCAATGCGCGCGGGTTTGACTTGGATGACCCGGCGATCATTAGGCATCCTGACAGACGTATCGCGCAATCGCCATCAGGGGGATGGGGATGTCTTGCACGCGCCGACCATAAGTTCCTGAGGCGCCAGCCGCCAAACAGGTTGCGCGGCCACTTGCTCCGGAGCCCGGCTTCAGAGCTAGACCGATTGCAGACGCCAGCAGCCGCGACATCGCAGCGCGCAGAAATGCGGCGGAGCCAAGCGGCGCCGGCAGCTCGGACGACCGCAGACGACACCCCACAGGCAGCAGCCAGACGTGGACGACAGCAGGGAGGTGATCCACCTCCACAGCCTCCCGCGGGCGACCCTGCGGCACGTCCGAGACTGCCAGACTGGTCAAGATTTGACGTGCAGATCAGTCTACAGAACCTGCGCAGCTTCGGCCCAAGCGTGGCAGCGCGCGAGCTACGGAAACTACATTTTCGATGGCCCCACGCTAAGGAGCCTAAGACGAGACTCATTTTAACCAAGGCTGGTCTGGATAGTGCGCGGCTGAACCCGATAAATGGCGTCTGCGATACACGCCAGGAGTGTAGGGCCTTGGACAAGGCTGGGCAGATTATAATTTCATCCACCTCGCTACTTGGCAAGTCCAACGATGAAGTCTTTTGCGACTTAATGTTTTAGAACAGGAACATCAGGTATTTCACCGAATCGATCGCAGCATTCGATACGGTGCTGCAATTGAGACCAGACAAAACTATGACAAGCATCCTAGACGCGCACCATCAGTGCTGGATGTAATTCGGGCCTGCCAAAGCACTACTCCGAAGGATGAGGTGCTTTCAATAACGGCACCGCGAAGGTAGTCCGTAAGGCAGAGGGCACGGAGTTGAGAATGCGCGCGCGTGGACAACGCCCCGCTACCATTGCAGCCAGAAGCGGCATATTACGACACCTGCTTCACGCCATGGAGGCTGAACTCGACGGGTTAGACATTCCACTTGTGTTCGCCCGATTGCTGCATGAAGCTTCGTTTGCCAGCAGTGCGTTGACCTTCTACAACGAAGTATCACCGTATAGCGCATTATTCGGCCGACAACCCGCCACGCTTCCCGACCCGCCTGTTCTAGACCACGAACAACAGTCCGATAGCAGCTGGAAAATAGATTATCCGTTGCGTAAGCATTGGTGCCATCACGCAAGCCACAGCCGCTGCAAAGCCGAACCGCGCACTATTAACCAAGACGACCATCGCTGGTCAGCATTACTACAACGAAGGTGATCTCGTTGATTACCATCGCCCCACAACCACGAAAGACGACTGGGGTGGCTGGAATGGACCATTCCCGGTCGTGCGAAACGATCCCGACAGGGGTCAAGGCATCGCGCGAGCTGGGAATCGCGACGCACAAGTGCAGCACGGTGACGCAAGACACTCGCTCTATATTTAAGATCCGATCACTCGAGAAATTGGCTCGGACAACACAGCCTTGCGGACTGCGTTGGCCTCCATAGCAAGGGGGGGCCTGTCATAACCTTTGGTTATTTCCCGACCAGAAAGGGAGGGCTCCAGATGACAAGTGCAAACCTGTTATCTCCGACTATACACTTAGCTTACCAGCATCTTGTCAGAAACTTCTTACACATGGGAAATGTTGTTTCTGCTAAGTTAGCTAAGAGCATCCACGAGCTACCCCTGGTAACTTATGCTGAGAGTTGTGCGTTGGTGCATTCTGACAACGGCGTGAACCCAGGTTTCTACTACTACGAAGCTGAAGGCACTGCTCTAAGCATCCAATATTGCCGGGTTAGCACACTCGAGAATCATCAATGCCTGAAGTCCACAAAACCACAAGCGGGCTTCGATCAAGACAATGACAAATTTCGAAGAAATGGCAGACATGCCGACACAAAGCTGCAATGCCAGAGAGGCCCCATAAGCCGAATCGCCACAGGAGGATGGTCGGTCTTCCACAATTTATGAGGAACCAGAGGCGGACCTCGAGGCACATATTATGTAGGTGCGGTACGCAGAGCTACAAGGCCGAAGAGAACGATTGGAAGCAGATCCAGTAGAAGAGCTCTATACCATACCCACACATATAATTTCTGACAGCTGCGCGCTGGCAAGAGCTGCTGACGAACCGCAGGGGCACTCGCCTACGTGGGTAACCCACAGAGTACGCACTAACACAGCCGAGACATCATGTCCCGCTGTGCCTTTCGGGCGACGATGACAGTTATGGGCTAGACTCCGACGAACACGGACACGATGTGGAGTTCTGCTTTACGGCAGAGATGTCGAGGGTAGTCCTATCCGAACAACAACACGGGAAACTGGACGTCGACCGCGCTGCCACGATGCGAGTACACGCGCCCGCTGCAGCTAAACGAGCTGCGATCGTCAAGGAGGACGACCATCTCACGCAGGCAGATATCCAGGCGAACCCAGTCAAGATAGCAAAGTCCCTACACACTGAACTCATGACATGGTTTGACAACGAGCGCTTCCAGATGCAAGGCATATCCAAAGCGTCAAACATCATGACTCCGAAATGCGCATGCAATTGAAATTCGTTAAGAATGAAAAGGGCGAAATGGGTCGCGCCATCAGGTTGCGCCCAGCACTCCGAGGCCCCATGGACCCAGGAGCATTCGCTCGGATCAGCGCGGCAGCCAAGCCAGCGATTACTCGCCAGCGCGGCAGCGCGCCGGAAGCAGTGGATCATTGCTCCCCTTGACATCAACATGGTTTTCTTGAAGGGGCTCACACTTCAAGAGCTCGCTGAAGAAACTTGTGAAAAAAGGAGTACGCCGCGTGCTCTACCCTGCCACCTGGGCCGGCATCAGCACTAGATGCGCCAAGAGCCTCCTCACTGAAACTCGGGAAGACTACGGGGGGCTCTGGATCCAGACTCACGTCTGACGTCTTACGACGAGGAGTTTGACGCGACCACCTACACCGCTAAGCATGTTGATGATATATACATGGCTGGTACTGAGGACACCATTGGCGAATTTGTCAAGCGCGTTGAAGATACATGCGGGGAATGGAAGCTCAACAAACATACATGTACCAACTGCGCCGCCAGGTGCGCTCAGGATAACGACGGCAATGCTACTCTTAACCAAGACGAGCATATATATATATATATATATATATATATATATATTTATACACATGTATATAAGCATATGCATACGTATAACAACGCCGTCCTATCCAGCACCGCGACCTCACAGGCGCAGATGCGGAGGCTAAGGCGCCGAAGATGGTCACTGGTATGTATGTGAGCCTCAGAGGCGCTCTGGCTTACGCCCTCAGCGCACAAGCATGGCTAATGGTGCATGTTGTATCATTGCAGCGTGCCCAGGAACCGACCAACATGCAAGTGCGACGGCTCTGCGCGATTGCCGGGAAGCGGCAGGCTTGCCCAGTGAGGGTCGCTTATATAGAGATAATACCAACGGGCGGGGTAGACCTGCACAGCGACTCTGGCTATCGTCGCTTCAACGGCGATGTCGACGATGAGGTCAAAGGCCACGGTATTCGCGGGGCAAACGTGCTAAGGCGTGGGCACACGATTGCTGGTAAGCCTGTCGTCCATTTTTTCGACGCGTACTGCAAGTCTCACCGCTAGGAGGTCCGTTTTAACTAGTCGGCTGAAGCGCTAGCAGCAGCTCATAACTTGGAAGACTGCTACCCCACGAATGTTACGCTACACGACCTCCACGCAGGGCCGCTGTCACCCACTCATTTCAAGAATATGATTGAGATGGGTGGCCTCAACATTAAGGTCACTCTGACCGTTGATGCGGAATCTGTATTCAAGTTTTTGTCAAGCAAAGACCTGAAGAAGCCGACTGAGTGCACCCTCCTGGGCCGCATCAGTTGGATGCGGCAGAAGATGGAACGCGGTATCGTGCATAACGTGCAGTGGTGACACCCGTGACATGACCGCAGATGGTCGCACCAAGGGGAGCATTGACCGAGATATGCTCTTACAGGTTATGGACGGAATGCAACCTTTCAAGCACGACTTGAAGCGACATGCTGCATACATGGCCGGCCAGCCGAAAACGTCTGAGCCGCCCGAGAAGTAATAAGATGCGGGGTAAACCTGCTGAGGTTTGAGCCCGCTGGCTGCTGCGTTCCCTTTGTAATGTAACTGTTTTGCCGAATCAGGCTGGACGCGGACTCGCGTTTCGTCCCCCCCCCGA
Source organism: Prorocentrum cordatum (assembly GCA_963575745.1). NCBI lineage: Eukaryota > Dinophyceae > Prorocentrales > Prorocentraceae > Prorocentrum > Prorocentrum cordatum. The sequence goes on along the minus strand of CAUYUJ010016235.1, from coordinate 102,370 downwards.
CTCTGAAGGAGCAAGGACAGAGGCGATAGTTAGCGAGCGTTTGTCCGCGGCCGTTCGGGCTCTAGCGCCCGCCCGCCTATATGACCGTGTCGCGCCGCGACACACCACTCGACATCGATACGGAAAGCAATCCTTTGAGTTGTCACCTTGCCGCTCACGCGGCCATCTCCTACCTCTTGTTCTATCGCTATTACGATACAACAGGGTTAGTCGGATGCTACGCCTAAGGCGTCGTATCTGGTTGGGCCTACCACTTCACTTTGAACTTACAGGCCCCCCCTGGTCGCCACGGCTGGGCGCGGCTGGAAAAGCTGGTCGGTTTCGGTACCCCGAGAGGGGCCCAGGGACAGACTTTAAACGCATTTGCGCTCGTCCGCCCCTCTTGACCGATTTTCTCGGGGTTCATCCAGCGCAGATCCCCCAGCCGCTCCCAGCCAAGGCCCGCTTTGTGGCGGCCCACTTGCGGAACCAGAGCACGTCCACCGAGCAGCGCGGCGCCTGGGTCGCCGCCAGGCGCGCCGCGGTCGGCGAGAGGCCCATGGACATGCACTTCCTGGCAGGAGACTGCGGGCGGAAGCATGTCCATATCCACGCCCTCGCGAGCCCGGCCCCTGGGGCGCGACCCAATTCAGAGGAGAGCGAGTTGAGAAAGTGGTGGTTGGCCTTCGGGCGGGGCTGCCCCTTCGTGGCTATTGTTGGGCGCGGCTCGGAAAATTGGTGCGTTTGGGCCCCAGGGGGGGTCCGTCTCAACTCGCCCTGCTAAGAATATCCACGGTCCCTGGGCCGTGACCCCACGGATGCGGGTTGTTTTTTCGCGGGTGCCCCGCGCGGAGCGTATCCATGCGACCGCGCCCCAGAGTCCAGATTGCGAGGTTGCGGGAATGGGTATGTTCGCCGCTCGTGAGGAGACGCGTGGAGCCACACGAGGGAGCTGGTGCGCCTCTCCGGGCTCGAGGGGCACGAGTTCGAGGCCTACTGCAGGAGGCTGTCGCTGGTGGAGGAGGTCTACAGTGACCGCGTTGCAAGGCGGCCGAAGCAGCCGTGGGGCGAGGACACGTACCGACGGGTCGAGTATTCCGTGGATTGGAAGGCCGGCACCTGGCGCGTATCTGAGGCTCCAGGCGTCGCTTAGCGTGCCGCTCCGACAGTTCTGGCCCACCGCGCCTCGGCGCGACACGCTGACCTCGTCCCGGTCCCCAGGCATCAACGTCCCGATGTCATCTCGATTTCTCGTCCCACGGAGGTCGGGGGCGGAAAAGAGGGGGGTGATGACTAGGGGGGGGTGGATATCATGGCGGGGGCCATGATATTTCCCCAGATCTCGCGGCGCCTCTTCTTGTTTCATTACGTCCCTGGCCCCCCCGCTGGGCCGCGCACATGCCGCCGGTCATGATTTTCACCCCCCCCTCTTGGACACCCCCCTCTTGGCCGCTCCCGAGGAGGGGAAGGACACGCTATCCGTTTGCAGAGTATGGCGTGTCGCCAGGGCTGCCGCCGCAGCACGCAGGGCAGAATATCCCGACCGTGTGTCAGACCCTCTGGGCGGTGCGCAGAAAACAAGGATTGCGAGGTGGGCGGCCTTCTGGTGATGATCGACGGTCGATGATCGGTGATCCGTGGCCCCTTCCCCTCAGTGCGGCGGCTGGCAGATGTTCCACTGACGGCATCCTGTCGCCTTAGCTGTTGGGCAGCAGTTGGTGGCAGCGGTCCGCTCAGGTAGAGGAGGGAGGAGGAGGGGGGAGGAGGAGGGAGGAGGGAGGAGGGAGGAGGGAGGAGGGAGGAGGGAGAGGGAGGAGGGAGGAGGGAGGAGGGAGGGAGGGGAGGAGGGAGGGAGGAGGGAGGAGGGAGGAGGAGGAGGTGGAGGGAGGAGGGAGGAGGGAGGAGGGAGGAGGAGCTTGGGGGTCTGTGGGGCGCTCTCTCTCTCTGGGCCTCTGTCGGCAGCGAAGCGTGCCGCGGGCGCCGCGGCGAACGGCGGGGAGCGCCGAGGCCCGTCCCGCGGCGGCCGCGCCGTCGGCCGCGGGCGCCCTCGAGGCGCGCCGCCGCCGCTTGCCTCCTCGCTGCCCGCCGCTGCCGCCGTCCTCGTCCCTGCCGTCGCGGTCTTCGCCGCCGTCGCCGCCGCCGTCGTCGTCGTCGCCGTCGTCGCGGTCGTCGTCGTCGCCGCCGCCGCCGTCGGATTGCAAGGGGGGGGGGAAGCGGGGGGGGGAGGAGGGCCGGCGGCGCCAAGGCGGGGCCCCGAGGACGAGGTGCCTCGAACAGAGCGAGTGATATCCTCGTGGCCCCTCCTTACCTCACCGAACGCGTCCCACTGTTCGCAAAATGCCTGCTCGCAAACGTCCGAACAGAAAGCACAGGTACGCGTCGATGTAGTGGATCATAGATCCCCCGGGGCGGATTCGCGCTGTCGCTCCCCGCCACCTTCGGAGAAGAGGCGGGGGGAGGAGGGGGGGAAGAGGGAGGGGGGAGAAGGGGACAGGACCAAGGAGGAGGAGGAGGAGGAGGAGGAGGAGGAGGAGGAGAGGAGAGGAGAGGAGGAGGAGGAGGAGGAGGAGGAGGAGGAGGAGGAGGAGGAGGAGGAGGAGGAGGAGGAGGAGGAGGAGGAGGAAGCGGAAACGGAGGAGGAGGAGGAGGAGGAGGAGGAGGAGGAGGAGGACTGGTCCCCGGCCGGGGCGCAGGCCGTCCAGCCCGATCTGGCGGGCCCGTTTGTGCCCGTGCTGCCAGTGCTCGGCACGAAGCTCCAGGCGCCGGGCGACGCCGACGACGCGGCGCTCCTCCTCGGCGGGCAGGGCTACGGACTCGACAGCGCGACGGCGCGCCTGCAGCAGCTGTGGGCTCGCCTCCAGGAGCTCCGGGAGAGTCTCTCCAATCAGGCGAGGGGGGCGCTCCTGACGACCTACGCGGGCAATGCTAGCCAACACTACGTCCAGCTCGCGCTGGCGACGCCGGACGAGGCCTTCCGCTACGACACGGCGCTCAAGGCCTGCTGGGAGCAGCTGCTGGACCGCCCGCTGGGGCCAGAGGCCTGCGAGCTGCTGGGGCTGCCGCGCAGGCTCGGAGGCGCGGGGGCCCAGTGGGCGACCACGAGGCGCGCCGCAGCTTTCTGGGCCGCCTGGGCGCACGCCGCCGACGAGGTGCGCCGCGACTTGGGCGCCGCTTCGCTCGCGGACGCGCTGGGCGCTCTCCCCCGGAGCGCAGTGGCGCTGGCAGAGGCGCGCGCAGAGCTGGCGCGCCAGGGCCCATAGCCCTTCCCCGCAGCCCCGCTCGCCGCGGCGCTCGGCTGGCCGACGAGGCAGAAGACGATGGTTGCGACCCCAGCAGCGAGTGCACCTGCGCAATCAAGCTGTCCTTCAGTCTGCCGGCGGGCCGGGATCCGGGGCGTACCTGCAATACCCTACGGAGGCAGCTTGCGCTCTTGATGACGTGGAGTGGGCCACTGGGACCCGCTGCCGCCTCCTGCTTCCGCGGCCAGAATGCTCTCGTGACGAGCTCTCGCGGGCGTCTGCGACCTGCTGCAACCAAACGGGCGCTGGGGCTCGCTGCCAGGCGCCCCTTGACGAAGACGGCTACCATGCGGCCACTTGCCAGCCCGGGGGAGGCGTCGTCCGGCGCCACGGCGGGTTGGCCAAGGCGGTGGGCAGCTTGGCGGCGCGGTGGGCGCACGACTGCCCGCTGCACGAACAGCGCGTGCCCACCTGGGACCGCTTTCGGCCCCGACGCCCCGTCGAAGGTGCCGGCCCCCCCGTCTTTGAGCAATCCATATTGGATGTCCAGTGCGATGACCTGGCCGGCAGGCGATGGGTGGACGTCACCGTGCGTCGCCCCGCGGCTGGGGACGCGCCCGCCGTTCGCGTCGCCGCCCAGAGGCCAGGCGAGGCTTCGCGCCGAGCAGAACGCGAGAAGCACGAACGCTATCCCAGCGAACGGCTGACCGCGGGGCGGCTCGGCGCGGAGGCGCGCCAGTGGCGGGTCAGCCACGTGCGCCAGCTGCCAGAGAAGGAGCAGCACGCCGAGCTGTCCCGCGCCTACAGCGCGGTCAGCTGCGCTGTCCAGCGCCACCTGGCGCGGCAGCTGGCGCCAGGCGGCGGGCCTGCGCAGAGGAGCAGGAGGAGGAGGAGGAGGAGGAGGAGGAGGAGGAGGAGGAGGAGGAGGAGGATCCGCACGCACAGGAGACGGGCCAGAAGCTACAATATTCATATATATATATATATATATGTATGCTATGAATGTGGTGCCACCTTCGATACGCAGTTTGCGTGGCACGGACATCGCACGAAGATGCATGGTACCCTTGGTGACATTTCACGGTATGCATACGATGGGTATTGCGCTGCATGTGACGTCAATTTCCACACGAGGAAGCGGTTGATAGATCATTTGAAATACCGACAGACAAAATGCATCGAGGTTCTGCGTGTGCTGGCGGAGCCGATGGACGATTCCAAGATGACGGAGCTCGACGACATCGATGCGAAGGAGCTTGCCACGCTCAAGGCCATGGGATATTCTGAATCGAAGGCTCTACGACCTCCCACTAAAGGACCGCGTTTCTGCCGTAACTACCGCAATCATGAGGACCGTAAGGTGTATATCCCACAGGTGATGATCGATGTGGACACAGTACACCACTTTGCGGAGATTCCCGTTCTCTCGTCTGTGAATAAGGAGACGCAGTTGGTCATCTTTTTCGGTTCTGAGATGTACGACACTTCTTGGATGTATTGTTTTCCTTCAAATGCACCGTTCAGTATTGTGAAGATTGACGTTCAGAAGTATGATACGGACTCCCTTGCCATGGACGGTCTGAATCACCCATTGGTTATGGACATTCTTGCGCGGCGCATCTTTGGTGTGATTGGACGACTGTATGGTTATGCCGACATGTGGTTGTGGGGTCACTCTGATATGCATGGTGTGGCACGGAAGCGTCAATCACGGGCGAGTTCTCTTTTTTTCGACCCTTGGTCTATGTATACCATGTTTGTGTTAGGTCTCAGATTCCTATGTACGTGGGTACTGATATGGTCAGAATTCCCACTGGAGATGCTGGGCACAGTGTTCATAGAGTTCTTGAATATGGATCTGCGGGTGCCCATTCCATGGACTACGACAGATGGCACGACAGATGGCACTTGCTGGTCGGCGCGGCCGATTGACGTGTACTATGTCGACCTTGTGAGCGCGTGTCGTGGCCCAAGGGGGGTGGATTCAGCCCACAAGCTCGCACCCCCCTGGGCTAAACGGCAAGGGTTGGGGCTCCCGACGCTGAAGCTGATGGGCAAGCGGCAGCTGCCCGAAAAGGCCGTCTAGGGCCGTTGAGGCTTTCGAGGCCGGTGTGGTGAGCCCCCCAGGGTGGATCCCCACCTGGGGGGCTCGTCGTCGTGTCGATGTCGACGATGCCGACGTTGCGATGACGACGGAGGTGTAGGAGGATCACGTGGTGTCAGGTTGGTCGACGTCGACACAACCTCGCGCGCGGCCAGAGCTCGGGCGTGCGCGGCCGTGGAGATGCTGCGAGGCGGGACAGGCCGCCTCTTTCGGTGCGAGCGCAGCAGCAGCAGGAGGAGGAGGAGGAGGAGGAGGGCGAGGAGGAGGAGGAGGAGGGCGAGGAGGAGGAGGAGGGCGAGGAGGAGGAGGAGGGCGAGGAGGAGGAGGGCGAGGAGGAGGGCGAGGAGGAGGAGGAGCAGGAGGAGGAGGAGGAGGAGGAGGAGGGCGAGGAGGAGGGGGACGACGACGACGACGACGGCGCCAAAGAGGAAGAGGGCGAGGAGGAAGCGGAGGCGCAGCTCGCAGGCGGCAGACCGCGGCGGAGGCCCGCCCCGGAGCGGGGAGCGCGCGGAGGAGGAGGAGGAGGAGGACGAGGCGGAGGAGGAGGAGGAGAGGAGGAGGAGAGGAGGAGAGGAGGAGGAGGAGGAGGAGAGAGAGAGGAGGAGGAGGAGGAGGGCGAGGAGGAGGGGGACGACGACGACGACGACGGCGCCAAAGAGGAAGAGGGCGAGGAGGAAGCGGAGGCGCAGCTCGCAGGCCGGCAGACCGCGGCGGAGGTCCGCCCCGGAGCGGGGAGCGCAGAGGAGGAGGAGGAAGAGGAGGAGGAGGAGAAGGACGAGGCGGAGGAGGGGAGGAGGAGGAGGAGGAGGAGGAGGAGGAGGAGGAGGAGGAGAGGAGGAGGAGGAGGAGAGGGAGGCGGAGGAGGAGGAGGAGGAGTAGGAGGAGGAGGAGGAGGAGGAGGAGGAGGAGGAGGAGGAGGAGAGGAGAGGAGGCGGACGCGGCGGAGGCAGTGGGCGGGGAGGAGCCAGAGGCCGAGGAGCGCCGCCCCCGGCTCCGCCGGCCCGCCGCCGCTGCCCGGCGCCGGCCCCGCTCGGCCGTCGGCCGCGCGAACGCGGGCGTGGGCGCGCGTCGTCCGCTCGGCCCTGGGGGCCCCTCGGACTCTGGACTCCCGGGGCCGTCAGAGGGAGGAGGAGGAGGAGGAGGAGGAGGAGGAGGAAAAGGAGAAGGAGAAGGAGGTGGAGGAGGAGGAGTGCCAGTTCAGCACGCACGGCGGCGAAATGCCCCAACGTTTTCGCGGGGCCGAGCAACCAGGGAACACAAAGGGACGTGTCGGATCAAGTGCGCGCGCGGTCGGGATACTCCTGGGGCCATCAGGACCAAGGCGCTCGAGGCGCACAAGGCTGCCAAGGCAGCAGTAGGCGACGGTGGCAATCAGGTGGCCCTCCAGGGCATTGCAAGGGGATCGGCGCACGAGTCGTCAAAGTTCGCGGCGCGGGGGAAAAAACTCGACACCCTCGCCAGCGCCCTGCGGGGCAGGGCCCCAGCTACGGCGGGCGACAGTGAAAAGTCCAAAGTCCCTTGGGCCAGCGATTACGAGGCAGGTGTGGAGGAGGAGGCGCACGTTACGGACCCCGCCACCGATGACGGTAAGAGGGCCCAAGAGTACTTTTTTCTCGGACTGGACACTTCACCCCAGTGCCTGAGCATAAGCGGTGATGGACATGCAGCGGGAGGCGAGCAGGAGAGGGGACGGGAAGGAAAAAGACAGGAAAGGGAACCTGCATGGCTGGATCTTCTTACCGTTGTGGACAAGAACGCAATCCAACCCTCAAGCTACCGACCTCCCGGTTGATCACGCAATCACTCGTTGGACTTGCGGGAACTGCACAACTGATGGACACGCTTCGAGACAGCGAGCATCACAATTTCCAGATCACAGACGTAACGGCTGTTTGGAGATGACGCGGTTCAGAGCATGAGAACAAAATGTTAACGGACCCCCCACGGGCCATAACTCCAAAACAAAATTCACAATACGTTTGAATTCCCAGTCGCTATCAGAGCGAACTGGTCAATACGTAGCACCCCGCAATCGCAGACAAGAACGAGGGGGTGGCGGGGACGTTTGCAGTCTGCGAGGCTCTGAAGAAGCCCGCCGCAGGCGCCTAATTTTAACAATAATACAACGAGCCCGCCGCAGGCGCTCATTTTCGTTCAAGTAATGTGGGTGGGTCGCGGGGTGGGTCGCGAGTGGTTCGCGGGCGGGTCGCGGGTGGATCGCGGGTGAGTCGCGGGTGGGTCGCGGGTGGGTCGCGGGCGGGTCGCGGGCCGGGTCCCGGGTGGGCCGTGGGTGGGTGTCGGGTAGGTCGCGGGTGGGTCGCGGGTGGGTCGCGGGCGGGTCACGGGGTGGGTCGCGGGTGTGTCGCGGGTGGTTCGCGGGGTGGGTCGTGGGTGGGTCGCGGGTGGGTCGCGAGCGGGTCGCGGGCGGGGTCGCGGGTGGGTCGCGTGCCGGGTCGCGGGTGGGGACGACGCCAAACAACAAACAACAAACAACGAACAACGAACAACAAACACCAATGCACAAACAAAACAACAACAACAACAACAACAACAACAACAACAACAACAACAACATCAACAACAACAACAACACCAACAACAATCATCCGCATCGCGGAATTCCACTGCAGCCCCGCACCCAGGGACAGTGAATGACCCTTCGCCCACCCCATTATGAGAATCAGCATAATGTATAACTTGGCTTCGAATCGTATTCCACGCATTCGAATATTGATGTTGATAGCGAAGCCATTCCAAATGAAAACTCCCATCGGACAGATTAGTACCATGGGGCTGGATGTGCATCATGCGGCCGCCGCGCACGGATATTTGGAGCCCCACGAAAACAGAGTCACTTTGTCATTTCATGGAATTGAGCGGTGTATATCGATTTCAGATCGCCCCCGTGACTCATCCCTCAACCCCCCAACCCCCCGACCGGATTTCTTTTCTTCTTTCCGCGGGGGGTCAACCTTCGCGGCGACCCGTTAAACCCGGGACCCCTGGCGGCGCATGGATTTCTTTCCTTCTTCCCCGCGCGCGTTGCCGTTGGAACCCCTGAACCCCTCCGACTACCGTACAACTCGTACTTGAGTACAACTGGTATATCATGTCCTATCGCGCAGTTGTTCCTAGAGAGCACGTTGTCCTGCCGTGCAAATATTCGAGTGCAGTTGGTATCATAGTACAGCTGGTAAAATTGTGCCCCCTAGAACAACGCCCAATTATTCGGTTTCCAATATATTGGGTTTCCAATATATTCGGTTTCCAATATATAGGGTTTCCAAGATATTGGGTTTCCAATATGTTGGGTTTCCAATATATTGGGTTTCCAATATACGGGGTTTCCAATATATTGGGTTTCCAATATACTGGGTTTCCAATATCATGGGTTTCAAATATATTGGGTTTCCAATGTATTAGGTTTCCAATATATTGGGTTTCCAATGTATTGGGTTCCTAATATATTGGGTTCCCAATATTTTGGGTTTCCAATATATCGGGTTTCTAATATATTGGGTTTCGAATATACTGGGTTTCGAATATATTGGGTTTCCAATATATTGAGTTTCAAATATATTGCGTTTCCAATATACTGGGTTCCAAATATATTAGCCCGAACCCGAACCCAAACTTCACCGGCTGTAACTCAGTTGTTCCCGTGCTAATGCAAATCCCTAGTGCAACCGCGATTAAGGTGTTGTTGCATTGCACTTACAGTCTCGGCTCTCACGCTTTTCTTCCTCTGGTTGCGCTTGGGGGGGTGGGGCCCCTCGCGCGGGCACCCCCGCGGCTGGGAGTTCATTCCTCTTCCGGAATTTGACGGGGGGGTAACCCCCGTGCTCGAACCCCATCGCCAGGGTTTTTTTCTTTCCTCCGCGGAATCCGGACCCCCTGGGTTCTTCGGCGCGCCCCATTTTTTTTTTCTTTCCGGTTGGGCCTCCATGGGTCTTAGGTTGGAGTCACCCGGGTGATGATTTCAGGTGCGTGGTTGACCTCGGCTCGGCTCCACACCGCCGAGGGCATCCTTTCTTGCAGATTTCATTGCCGCGAATGCCCGCTCATCCCTGCTCGTGATTCATTCGCCCATTATTTGCAGTGTGATGTTCTCTGGGATCTGGCCCACCCACTTGCGGCTGCCCCTCCCTCGAGTCTTCTCGCTCGTATCGGCCTCGATGGAGCACCGATTGTCGAGGCGATCGAAACGATTGTGATGGCTTGCCACGTGTATCATTCGTCTCGAATGAGCACGCCGCTGCCCAATGTGGAGGGATGGGCGGTTCCTCTTACCGAGGTCAGGCGGGCGGCGCACGCCCGACGAACCCACTAGGCCCCCTTGTCCCTGTATAGGCTCCTAGTACGTCGAGGCCAAGAGAGCCGGCGGGTCGAGGGAGGAGGAGGAGGAGGAGGAGGAGGAGGAGGAGGAGGAGGAGGAGGAGGAGGAGGAGGAGGAGGAGGGAGGAGGAGGAGGAGGAGGAGGAGGAGGAGGACCCGACGAACTCACTAGGCCCGACGAACTCACTAGGACCCCGTGTGGACTCCTCTGACTACGAGCGATATCGGAGGTTGGGGGGTGAAATCGCAGTGGAACGGAGCCCCCCCGCCAGGAAATCGGTTTCGGTTTCGCGTTCGTGCCGTGCGTGCGGGCGAGGCGAAGCTGCGCGTGATCCTCTTGTAGCTCGGCCGAAGTAGGAGCGAACGTCCGTTCCCGCCCGCCGGTGATTGGGAGGTGTCCCAGTTGGGCCGGGCGGTGTCCCGGGTGTCAGTAGGAGCGAAAGTCCGTTTCCCGCCCGCCGCTGGCCGGGAGGTGTCCCAGTTGGGCCGGGCGGTGTCCCGGGTGTCCCGGGCGTCCCGGCGCTAACGCATGTCGCGAATTTCATAATTCATTTTTGTTCGGCGCCTGCGGCGGTTATTCTTATCCAATCCAACTTATCTTATCAAATCCATCTTGTCCACTCCAATCCATCTTATATTAGCCAACCTTGTTTGTCCCATATTATACTATCCCACCCAAGCCAATCCACCCAACCCAATCCATCAATTAACTTGTTTCTGCGCCTGCGGCGGGCCAATCCAATCCACTTTATCTTATCCAATCCATTTGAGGTCGATACTGAGATCGACAGTGGGATTCACCGATAGGTCGGTCGACGGATAGGTAGGGATCTCATCGTCATCGCGACCATCATTGTGGTGGAGGGAGATTCTGATAGAGAGGGGGAGAGACAGAGAGAGAGATGGCGAGAGAGAGAGAGAGAAAGAAACACAGAGAGTGAGAGAGAGAGAGAGAAAGAGACAGAGAGAAAGAGAGAGATGATATCAAGGTGACAGGCTGGAGGTCTGTCAGGGTGGGCATTTGATTTCAATCCCCCCCAACCTCCTCATCGCCCGCAGGGCGTCGTATAGGTAGCTATACGTATTCGCAGGCTCGGGGGGAAAAGAGGGCCCCTTCCAAATTGCAAACAATTCAACATGAAGATGATGGCTGGCTTTTCCCTGGAAGGAAGATCCATACTGAGGGGTCCTTACGACAGGGTTCCTTACTAACGGTTCCTAACCCAGGATCTTTTATCAAGAATTATTTCTTTACTAAGAACTCCTTACTAAGGATTCATTGATAAGGATTTCTTAGCAAGGACTCCTGCATGAGCATTCCCTATTAAGGATTCTGGATTAAACTTCCTCGCGAAGGATTCCTTACGAAAGATTCCTCATAAAAGGAGTCCTTTCGAAGGGTTCCTTACGAACGATTCACTAACAAGGATTACCCTTACCAAGCATTCCTTGATAATGAGTGCTTACAGAGGGTTCCTTCATAATTATTCATCAGGCAGAATCCCTCTACACAGGAACATTTAACGAGGGTTCCTTATGACAGATTCGTTAACACGGGTTCCTTGCTAAGGGTTCCTTACTAAGGAATTCCGCATTAAGGGCCACTTACGAAACATTCCGTATGAGGGGTTCCTCCATCAAAACCTTCTGCAGGATTCCTTTAAACGGGTTTCCTAAGGATTCCTTATTCAGGAATTCCGCATTAAGGGTTACTTTCGAAGCATTCCTGTTAAAGGGCTCTTCAAAGAGGATTCCGTAATAAGGATTCCTCATGAAGGGTTCTTCGCTGAGGATTCCTTATTCAAGATACTTTTATCAGGGTTACATTATAGAGACTAATTCGCAAGGGGACCTGCACATACAACCCTTACTGAGTACGGAACGTTTCAAGAATTCCTTATTCAGGACTTCCTTCGTAAGAGTTCCTCCGCATTCCTACTAAGCGTTCCTTTAAAAGAATTCCTGGGAGTTCCTGAGCATGGATTCCTTACGAAGGGCTCCGTGCGGAAGAAAACAGGGAAAAGGGGGAACGTTTGCAAAAGCAAGCCAGAAGCACGGTCGAAGTGCAGCGTGCCTGCTCGAGCATGTTGTGACGTCGTCGGCGTCGCCGCCGCCGCCGTTGCCGCCGCCACTGCCGTCGTGGCTAATAAGAGTAGTACTGCTGCGGAGAATAAGAGTAGTACTAATACTAAGAATAATAATGGTAGCACCACAAAGGGATTCGATTGGAAAGCCTCACAATCGGAATCCTTTGGAATGCGCCACTAAGGGATTCGATTGGAAAGCCTGACAACAGGAATCTTTTGGAAAGCGCCACAAGGGGATTCTACTGGAAAGCCTCACCCGAAACTTTCTGGGCATTGAAAAAAAAAGGAAATAAAAACAAAAAACAAAAAACGCAAAGAAAAACAATAAAAAACAAAGAAACTGGAATGCTGGAGGCAAAAACTTTAGGAAAATCATTCGAATAACCAAAAAACACAACAAGAAACATATTCCAGGGAACAACCGTCCGAAGGGACACGTCCAAAGGGAATCCCAAGGCATGAACGATTCTTGCCCCGGTGCCGGTGCTGGTGCCGGTGGCCGGTGCCGGTGGCCGGTGCCGGTGGCCGGTAGCCTGTGCCGGTGCCAGTGCCGGTGCCCGTGCCGGTGCCGGTGCCGGTGGCCAGTGCCAGTGGCCGGTAGCCGGTGCCGATGCCAGTGCCGGTGCCGGTGCCGGTGGCCGGTGGCCAGGTGCCGGTGCCGGTGCCAGTGTTGGTGCTGGTGGCCGGTGCCGGGCCGGTAGCCAGTGCCGGTGCCGGTGCCGGTGCCGGTGCTGGTGCCGAACGCCGGTGGCTGGTGCCGGTACCGTGCCGGTGCCGGTGCCGGTGCCGGTGGCCGGTGCCGATGGCCGGTGCCAGTGCCGGTGCCGCTGCTGGTGCCGGTGCCGGTGGCCGGTGCCTGTGGCCGGTGCCGGTGGCCAGGGGCCGGTGCCGGTGCCCGTGCCGGTGGCCGGTGGCGGATGCATCGCGGTGGCAGGTGCGGGTGGCCGGTGCTGGTGCCGGTGCCAGTGCGCGGTGCTGGGTGCCGACACCAGCACCGCTGGCACCAGCACCGGCACTGGCCCCAAGACGGCCCACACAGAGAAGGATCCATGACGACCCAAGAGGGCTCCAAGATGGCCAGGGAGGGGTCCAAGAGGACACCAACTCGGCCAAAGGAGGTTCTCAGACGGCCCTGAAGGCCTCCAGAGAACCTCAAGACGACCCAGAAAACCCACCAAGACGGACTCCGAAAACGCCAGACGGCCGCACCAGGGGGCCCCAAAGAGCTTCCGAAGTCCCCCCCCGCGGGACGCTGCCAAGACGCCACGGAGTCCCCAAGGCCCGAGGTGTCACACGTGACGGCCTCCCGTGTCCCCTCGCACACTCGCAATCGAGAATGCTGGGCTGACACGGTGACGGGACTTGCCGCAAGCACCTCCTCCTCCTCCCCTTCCTCCTCCTCCTCCTCCTCCTCCACCTCCAGCTCATCGTCATCGTCTTCCTCATCGTCGTCTTCCTCCTCGAAGTCTGCGCCCCTATAAACGGGCGAGTCGGGACAGGCGGGCGGACCCTAAAGGGCGGTCGGGCGAATCGGGCGGGCGGACCCTAACGGGCGGGTCGGGCGGATCCCTAAAGTGGGGGGGGCATCATCGATTGGCACGCGCGCATCTTGACATGTGGGTCGTGTCGGGCAGGTGGACCCTAACGGGCGGGCGGGTCGAGCGGGCGGAACCTCGTCATCGTCCTCGTCCTCTTCTTCCTCCGCGTCCTCATCCCCCTCCTGCTCCTCCTCCTCCTCCTCCTCCTCGATATTCCTCCTCCCTCCTCCTCCTCCTCCTCCTCCTCCTCCTTTGTCTCCCTCCTCCTCCCCCTCCCCCTCCTCCTCCTCCTCCCTCCTCCTCCTCCTCCCTCCTCCTCCTCGATCCTCCTCCTCCTCGATTCCCCTCCTCCTCCTCCTCCTCCTCCTTCTCCTCTCCTCGATCCTCCTCCTCCTCCTCCTCCTCCTCCTCCTCCTCCTCCTCCTCGATCCTCCTCCTCGATCCTCCTCCTCCTCGATCCTCCTCCTCCTCTCCTCCTCCTCTTCCTCCTCCTCCTCCCTCTCATCCTCGATCCTCCCTCCTCCTCGATCCTCCTCCTCCTCGATCCTCCTCTCGATCCTCCTCCTCGATCCTCCTCCTCCTCGATCCTCCTCCTCCTCCTCATCCTCTCCTCCTCGATCCTCTCCTCCTCGATCCTCCTCTCCTCCTCCTCCTCCTCCTCCCCTCCTCCTCGATCCTCCTCCTCCTCTCCTCCTCCTCCTCCTCCTCCTCGATCCTCCTCTCCTCCTCCGCCCTCCTCCTCCTCCTCCTCCTCCTCCCTCCTCCTCCTCCTCCTCCTCTTGCTCCTCCTCCTCCTCCTCCTCCTCCTCCTCCTCCTCCTCCTGGTGAAATTCCCTACCTTTCCCTGACGCGCCAGGCCCGCGGAGCGCGCATGGCCCCCGGTCCCAACGGGGAGGGGCGGAAAACGGCGGGCAGGAAGAGGGATGGAGATAACGGCGGGCAGGAAGAAGGAGGAAGAAGGAGGAAGTACGAACGGGGGGCAGTACGAAGTACGAGGAAGAAAGAGGAGGAAGAAGGAGGAAGAAGGACGAGGAAGTAAGGAGGGAGGAAGAAGGAGGAAGTAAGAAGGACGAGGAAGAAGGAGGAAGAAGGAGGAAGAAGGAGGAAGAAGGAGGAAAGAGTACGAGGAAGTAAGGGGGGAGAAAGAAGGAGGAAGAAGGAGGAAGTACGAACGGGGGGCAGGAAGAAGGAGGAACGGCGGGCAGGAACGGCGGGGAGGGGCGGGGAGGAATAGCGGCGGGGAGGGGCGGAACGGCGGGCAGGAAGAAGGAGGAAGAAGGAGGAAGTACGATTTTTTCACCCAGGGGCGCTGGGGCACCAGGAAGCGCGGCGTCTACAGGACACCACTGCTAACTGGACCGGGCGTGAAGCGCGAATGAAAATGGCCCCAAGCTGAGCTGGGGGATGAACAAGGAGAATAGGATGGAGGGGCGACGTCGAAGGAGGAGGATGTTGAAGACGAAGAAGCACGAGGGCAAGGATGACAAGGACGACGCGGAGGGCGGGAAATACATAAAGGAGGAGTACGCGAGCAGGCGAGGCACGAGCACGACAAACCAACGGTCGGCGGAACACCAGCGCCGCTACACCAGCAATTGGCCGGCACGAAGAGCAGGGGCAAGCACTACACCGAAACCTTACTCCCAGTGAGGGGACGGTGGGGGCCGTTCCCCAGGGGAAGGGCATTTTTTAATCATAGAAGTGCCTGGGTGGACTAGTTCAAACATGATTCATGCGCGACACATGCCAGAGCACGCGTTGCAAAACGTGCGCAGTATGCACGTAATTCTGCAGATCTGAAGCGAAATGCTGCTCAGGCGTGGGCGGACTGGAGAGATCCAGCCCTGGAGTCTCCAACTCCGCCTGATCTAGCGCGCTCGAACTCGAGCTCCAGTGCTCCTGCTCAAAATACGTATGAGCGGGCGCATGCGGGTAAAGTAGCACCTGCACAGAACCAAAACTGATCTTAAGGAGGTTATCCGACTCATCCTAGTAAGCCAGATAGGGCTCGACGCTTCCCCCCCTGATACCATCCCCCCTCTGCTTGCCCCCGACCCCCCCGCCCAAGGCCAGCCGCCAGTTGGCGTGCTCGGAGCCGGCGGGCTCAAGCCCTGCGAAGCGCCCCTCGCGACCGGCCCCGCGGCGCCAGAAGCGCTGGGCGGCGCGTCAGCGGCAGCGCCGGCGTCACCCGCCCGGGCGCCGCGCGAAGGCGGGGGCTGCGCGGGGGGCCCAGCCGCGCGGCTCGGCGTCGCATCAGCGAGCTGCGGGCGCCCCTCGTGGAACTGGGCGCGCTCCTGTGACAGCTGCCTCCATGACACGCGGCAGCAGCGCATGAGCTCGTTGTGGAAGAGTGTCCTCCCAAGTTCTGAGTCGGGCCAGCCCTTGAGAAACACCTCGCCACTCTGCTCCTGGCACTCCCCCAAGCGCGGGAACTGCTCGAAGGCCGCCTTAAGCACCGCCACCGCTTCGGGCTTGGACGGGCGCGCTCGCCTCTGCCGCTTTGCGGGGGCCTCTTGGTCCGACACGGCCACGCTGTAGAGGTCGACGCAGGCGTCCACGGAAATCTGGCTTTTCCCGGTCAGGAGCACGCGACGGATGAGCTCTCTGTCCTTGAAAGCTGCCTTCGTGAAAACCATGGTCCCCCCTTCGCCGAGGCCCTGATTGTCGAATTGCGCCTCGCCCGCCAAGTCCGCGAACGTCAGCGCGCGCTCGCCCGAGCCCTGCGCCTCGCCTCCCGTTTGGGGGGCACCGGCCAGATCGCTCTCCGCGGCGCCCAGACTGGCGGGCTGCGAGACGTCGACATTGCCGCCGCCGGCCCGCGCGGCAGGGCGCGCAACGTCAGCCACCAGGCCGCCAGCGGGAACCAGCTCCTGGGGCGCCGCCGGGCAAGCTGGCACCTGCGTGGAGAGCGGCGCGGCGTACGCATGAGAGTGATAGTAGCCCCGAACAGGGCGCGCCAAACGCCCTGGCTCGTTGTCGCCGTCGCTCTCGCCGTCGGCAGCGTCGCCTGCGGGCGCGCAATTCAAGGAGGGAGGGGGTCGACCTGGCCTAACACCCCAACGCCAACACCCGAATCCTAAGACCCCAACCCTAACCCCCGTAACCCTGACACCCTGACCCGAACCCTAACACCCTCATCCTGACGCACTAACCCTGGCACCATAACACCGAACCCTTGAACCCTAACCCCAGCACGGTAATCCTATCACTAACCGTGCCCCTAACACGCTAACGCTAGCACCATACCATAGCCCCAACACACTAACCCTAACACCTTAACCCTAAGACCCCCCCCCGAACCTGAACCTTGACCCCGCCTAAACCCGAACGCACTAGCCCTAACCGTAACACTCGAAACCTAACACCCTAAGCTTTTCGCCATAACCCTACCACCTTCACCCCAGCACCACAATCAAAACACCGTTACCCTAACACCCTGACGCGAACACCCTAACCTTCACCCTAACTCCCGAGCGATAACACCCTAATGCGAACCCCAAGAAAAGCCCGAGCGCCGCATCCATGGCCCTAGCCATATCACACAAGTTCTAACACCTAACCCTACGCCTTTCACCCAGACACCCAAGCCCGAACACCGTAAACGTAAAACATTAACCTTAACACGCACACCCTGGCCCAAACCTTAACACGCCAACCGTAACACCCCCACCCGAACCCTGACACCCGAATCCGAACTCCTTACCCCTTACACCCTAACCCGAACACCCTTGCTCTCGCCATAGCACCCTGGCCCCAACGCCCTAACCCTAACACACGGATCCTCACACCGTACCCCAACCTTAACACAACACCCGAGCCCGAACATCCCAGCCCCAAACCTAACACCCTGGCCATAAGACTTTAGCCCAACCACGCACACCCTAGGCCGAACCATAAGCCCGAAACCCAAACACCCTAACCCTTACACCCTCACACCCTGTCACTAACACCTAAACCCTGAACCGAAGCCGCATAAACCTAACCCTGACACCGTAACGCACTAATCCTGTCACCCTAACCCAAACGCCCGAAATCCGCTAACCCTTACACCCACACCCTCACCCCAACACACTGACCCAAGCCCGGGCCCGCGCGCGACCATTCTTCATTCCCCAATCAGAGCTTGCCTCTGTAGGGGTCCTAGCGGATTCATATGGTTAGGTGAGGTGGGGCGCCGATTTCGGTGGCCAGGTGCCCGGGTGCCCGGATGCCCGGGTGCGTCGTCGCCGCTTTCGGTGGTCAGGCCAGGGCGCCCGGGTGCTCAGAGCCATAAGCCCTATAGCACAATCGCCATATAGCTCTATAGCCCTGTAATCCTATAGTGCCCAATAGCCCTATAAACCTATAGCCCTCTTGCCCTATTGCCCTATAGCCCTGTAGCCCTATAGCCCTATAGCCCTGTAGTGCCCTCTAGCCCAATAGCCCAAATAGCACATATAGCCCTAAATATAGCCCTGTGGCACAATAGCCCTATAGCCCCATAGCCCTGTAGCACAATAGCCCTACAGCCCTAGTCCAATAGCCCTATAGACGTATAGCCCAATAGCCCAGCAGCCCAACAGACCATATAGCCCATATAGCCCCATACCCTCATAACCCTAAACCCCCACAAAGTCAGCTTGGGTTTTTCCCCCGCATCATATGGTGATACGGAAGGGGCGGCGGCTCTGCTTTTGCAAAGAAGCCAGGTGCACAGTCTTCGTCCAGAGCAGCTCGCCATATGGCCCGGATGGCAATGCTGATGTCGAGCACGCGCCTGGCGCACTGGACGTGCTGGGCGGTGATGAGCGGCAACCCCGAGGCCGCGTGCAAGGTGCCCCCGCCTCCGGCGCAATCCAGCACGGCAACGAGAGCAGCCTGAACGCCCTGCTGGCCCGCGGCGTTGGCCTCCAGCGCAGCCAAAGTAGGATCGTCGTCTCCTCGCAACTGCGCGCGGATGCTCTGTGCCGCTTGGTTGCCCGTCATGATATTGCGCGCCTTCTCCTCGAACGGCAAGATCGCCTGCGGCTTCTTGGCGAAGAGTTCTGCAAACCTCGTGGCCCCCGCTTGGGTGCGGCCCGCAGGGGGCGGCAGTTCCCCCCTGTTAGAAATGCGGAACTCGGTCCGCAACGGCGCGGCGCCCACGTCGGACGAGGTAACCCGCAGGCATCGCAGCCGGGACTCCTCGCCATCTGGGCACTCCACCTCGTATCCGCCAACCGGGCCCACGAAACTGCGAGCCTGGGAATTTGCTGCCGACGCCTCGCCCGTCTCGGCGCCCCTCTCTAAATACTGGGCCGCGGCTTCAGGGGTGTCAAGGCATGTCTCCCAGTTGAACGTCTGCGCCTGCTGGGTGCGAGCGGCAGCCACTCCCGCGCGGGAGGCGACTCCCCGCGGGCAGCGCAGCGTGGCGCGCAGTGGCCTGGGCAATGCAGACGACGAAGCGCTCCTTAGCGCACGCCGCGCGGTTGCCCACGATCCCCCTGTCCACGGCCATGAATTTCCCAGGGTGTCCGCTGCCGAGCAGAGACGCCGAGGCGCGTTTGCCGAGAGACTCGCCAAAGGTCGCGCTTGTTCGAGTTGCCCGACTCGTCCTGCCACTCCCCATCAAAATGTTCAAGGTGGACGCGTGAACCGTCGGTGCCCGATCCTTCTCTCCTCCCCCTCCACCTCCTCCTCCGCGGCCGGTAGTGAGAAGGCCGACGCCGCCCCAGAATTCGCGCGTCTAGATTGAACGCCCTGCCGCCCCACATCTCTGATTGCCTGAACTCGGCAACCCGCCCGTCGCCCTCGGAAAAGTCAACGAGGGGAAAGCCGCTGGAACACCGGAAGAAGAATTCCGTGAAAGTGAAGCTTTGGAGACAGATGCTCTTCACGGTCACGGGGGGGCCGTCGTCGAGGAGCGAGTCGACGCGGTCGCCAATGCCGTCGTCGCGCGCGTCGAAGATCTCCTCGCACACGCTGAAAAAGGCGACTCTTGCCCGCCTGTGCGTTCCCTATCTGGAACACTGGTGCAATTAGCGGAGTGGGCTTCTGGCCCCATCCATATCTCGACGGCGGCGCCACTTGCAAGAGCCGCCATGGAGCCTCCAACCATCATCAAGGCGCTTGCGCAATATCCTTGGCACCTCGTGTTAACGATGGGCTCCAAGAACTCGCGCACCTTAGGGGGGATGTGCTCCGCCGGGCTGAACTCACTGGCGACGCGATCCATCGCCTTCGCGAACAGTTTCTTCACCTGCTTCTGGGACAGACTCTCCGTGTTCTCCCCTGCCATGGCCGCGCAGTGCGCGACGGCGCGGTCGCGTCGCCAGCATGACCCGCAGGACTCGCTGTGGCAATCCCACGAAGGGAGACCTTTGAGCCAAGACGCTGCGCGCGAGGTTGGCAGATGGAACCTCGCAGCGGGGCAACGAAGCCGGGGCCTTTGTCTCGCCTTCGAATTAACATCTCCGCGCGGGCGCAAAAAGCAGCGGCCCGACCCCTTCGCGCCCGCCACGTCAGGTCGATGGCCGTCTGCCGCGCTTCTTTTCACGATCGGGCAAATTCCCAAAACCTGCGGGGGGGCAGATAACCCCGCTGCGCGCTCCAAAACCGCGCCCGAGGCCCCGGCTATCACAGGGCGACGGAAAGCACGACGCGCGCAGAGATATTCCCACGGCTTCCAGGAATTTTTAAGACGGGGCCGCGAAGCTCTCAGGAAGCCCCAGGAGCTTCCGAATTCATTTTACTTAACAGCGAAGACTGATAGGTTTCTAGTAGGGTCAAAAGAGAGCATCATGACGCCCCAGAAGGGGGTTTGGGCGCGATCTGGGGGAGTGCCGGAAATTGTTTTAGCCAACAGTTACACACTTCGTGGTCTTCGAGGTCCCAGAACTCCATTCCCGGGCCACATTCTGAATGCCCGGAGCCAACTGTAAGCCACTTCGTGCTCTTCGAGTTCCCAGAACTCCATTCCCGGGCCGCATTTTGAATGCCCAAAGCCAACTTTAGGCCACTTCGTGCTCTTCGAGTTCCCAGAACTCCATTCCCGGGCCACATTTTGAATGCCCGGAGCCAACTGTAGGCCACTTCTTGCTCTTCGAGTTCCCAGAACTCCATTCCTGGGCCGCATTTTGAATACCCGGAGCCAACAGTAGGCCACTTCGTGTTCTTCGAGTTCCCAGAACTCCATTCCTGGGCCGCATTTTCAATGCCCGGAGCCAACTGCAGGAGGAGCAGGGGCAAGAGCACGAGGAGGAGGAGGACGAGCAAGACGAAGAGGACGAGGACGAGCACGAGGAGGAGGAGGAGGAGCAGGAGAAGGAGGACGAGCAGGAGGAGGAGGAGGACGAGGACTCCTACATGCGAGGACGAGCAGGGGGACGAGCGACTGCGAGGACACCAGAATTCTACACCAGGATTCCTACATGAATCTCAAGGGCAATGCTTCCAGATATGCTTCGACACATCGCTGTTAGGTTGCTTTGCCGGGATGATTCGCCCCTCGCCCCACCTCCCCCCCCGTCGCACCCCGCGCCCCTCGCCCGACCCATGATCCGAACATTGGCAAGAAGGCGAGGCCGCGAGAGGCCCGGTGCATCAGCGCTGTCTCGGCTTCTTCTCGACCGAGGCCGAGGCGGCCTCGCTCGCCCGAGCTACCGGCCTGGCGGCCGCGGCCCGGGCGCCCCTCATGCGCCCCAGAGTCTTCATGTTCAACGCGCCCGCCATCTCGTGCACGTAGAGCTGGGAGGTCCACTGGCCCACGCGGTGGACCACGTGGCCCAGCGGGTACAACAACAGCAGCAGCAGCAGCGGCGACCGCATTCGGCGCGGACGCGACCGCCCCGGGCGAAGCGGCAACGAGCGCCGTTGGTGCCGGGCGGCCAGCGGCGCGGGGAACGACCTCCGGCACCGGGTCCGCGAGGAAAGATCTCTAAGCACAAGCCGAGCCCGGCCGCGGGCCGAGGAGGAGCTTTCGGCGACCTGCCAAGCCGGACGAGACCGCCGGTTGTTGGTCCGGCGGTCTGTCGGCCAGGCCGCCCTATGGCAGGCGTCGCACAGCCTGCGGAAACGCGGAAACGCGGCGCCGCGCCGCGCCGGGCTTGGGGCCGCGCAGGGAAGACGGTTGTTTCGCCCGCTGGCATGGCGCACCCTGGGGTGAACCGTTTCTCTGCGTGGAAAAGAGCCGGGTGGGATTGCACCGAGCAAAACAAGTCCGGGTATAACAGCCCGAGTGAGATAGCACATTGCGAGTGAATCAGCATTGTGTGAAACAGTTGGCTGCCCTTCGCGGCCCCAACGCAGCACTGGAAAGGAGTTGCGTTTCAAAGCCATGGCCTCCAGTACGCCTGGCCGTCTGTGTGCCACGTCCACTTGGGGCCCTCCTCCGCGGCCCAGTGTTGCCGCAGCTCCAAGCTGCGAAGCTCCGTGCACGCGTGGTCGGAGTAGCCCGGACACATGGGGGGCCCCGCGACGGGCCGCCTCGATCCGAAACGCATCGTGCGCGGAAGGGGTGGTGGTGAGAATGATGCTGGTCATGTTTGTCGCCGTGCTCTTGCAATGCATTAATTTGTGATCGATTGGACTGCAGTCGATTGGGCTGCAATCGAGTTGTTTTGCCATCGATTGGACTGCAATCGGTTCCGCTGGGTTTGCACTTGATTGGTTTGCAATCGATTGGATTGCAACCGCTGGGGGGGGGGGGGGGGGGGCGCACGGGGCGGCGACGACGAGGCGGCGACGGGGCGGCGACGGCGAGCAAGGAACCGCCAGACCGACCCTCAGGCCCAGACGACGGGCGGCGACGAGGCGGCGACGGGGCGGCGACGGCAAGGACGGAAAAGCCAGACCGCCCCTCAAGCCCAGACGACGGGCGGCGACAGGGCGGCAGCGGCGAGGAGGGAGCCGCCAGACCGCCCATCATACCCAGCTACTAGGAAAGAAAGAAGGCCCCCTAAGTGCAAGCACTGTTTGGGGAATGTCATGATGTTCATCATCCCCATCAACGTCGCGATCGACAGTAGCATATGCATCTCGACCAACGTCCCCTTTCCCTAGCACATTGCTGATGCTGCTTCCCCTCTGCGGCTCCTGCCCTTCCTTGCATAGTCGATTGGGCCCTTAAAGGCACTCTCGGGTACAGACTTTAAGGGTAGCTCTTTGGGAGATGTTATAGAGGATCGGGAGTGTAGCCTGCGCGCCGCTGCCTTTGGCTCAAGGCACGCGCGCCCTATTTGCCCGGACACTTACCTTAGTGTTCGCTATGTGCTGGAAAGATCATTACATCGATCTTACCCTATCCTATCCATCCTATTCCCATGTCGTATTCCTTCGACATGGAATCGGATGCTATATGCCTTGCCAGAGTCGTTTCAGACTTGGTATCGGAGTTGGCCACACTCTCGTGTGGTCAGCTCTTGCTCTTCTTATCCTCACGCTGCCCGGCACGATCTTCGTGACCAACCTCTACCCTGCGCCGCCACTCCACTTACATTTACGAGGATCAACACAAGAGCAAGAATCAACACGAGAGGTACGACGTCTAGACAAAAACATTGGTACCATATACGGTCCATCACTACGCTACTACCAACCGCTCGGCAACGAGCCAAAAGTGCAGTGCTTGAAGCGTAGGCGGGGAGACCCGCAAGATAAAGCGCCTCGTAGACTTGACAAGGCGCTACAAGCCCTACCCCAGCGCGGCAACGCGCCTGATAACCATTCATAGCTTCACAGCCTAGGGCTGGCTATTTTCGCCATCATACGGTTTGCGCTGGGGGCAGCAATCGGACACATGCGCCGAGGAGACAATAGTGCAGATGGGCAAACACATGGCCCATAATGGGACCCTCAAGGGAACGTGCCCTCCCGCGAATACGTTTATGAGGTCAACGCATGGCTTAACGTCACAAGCGGACGCATGACGCCACAAGCCCAAGCAGCCGCCATACAACGCGGCCTGGGCGGCCTAGCGAGGACACTCGCCATGAGGGTACCACCTGGCATCATAAACTATGGCGCGGACATCGATGGTGTCCACGCCGACCCAGTAACCTATATTATGTTCCTCCTAAGCATGAAGTTCGAACGCTTGGAAGATGAGCGCCAGCTCACTTCAGGCACTCAGCCCATCGACTTCCACGTGCCTCACGGAGAACGAACCGACGTAACCCTTACTCGGTTCGAGATGGCCCGTCTTGAGGCACAGTCGGTGGGTTTTGACTTCCCCAACTTCCAACTGCTCACGACTATCCTGTTCCGCGCCCTAGGCGTTGGCAACCAGCGAGCCATGCAACTCTCACAGACACTCAACCACCAAATGCCCCGAACACAACAGCAGTATGACGAACTGTGCGAGAGGATGCGTTCGATAGGCCATTCGTCAGAACGGTCTCCTGGCAACATTGGATCAGTGTTTGGAAGGGGAAGGGGAACTGGCAGTGGAAATCTCTATACTACCTTAACCACTGAAGCTCAGCCTGGCAACGGGCCCTCAAACATATGGGCCGACGATCCTGGAGAATCTACTGCCCTACTAACAGGGGATCGATCACAACCGAGCTGGGCAACCAGCCTTCCTCCTAGAGAGCCTCAACCTCACCGTTCTCTACGGGGTGAAGCGAATCCCCTAAGCGACGGTATATCCACCTACTTAGGTAACGACGACTTCGACTCTGGCACCGACACCGACACTATATCATCAGATGGTATCGAACCCCTAGGTTGGTCAGATATCATGCAAGTGGAAGGTGACAATCAGCGTGCCGAACACCTGTTCTGGTTATTACAACAAGCACAGCGTAGGTGGAGGAGGTTCACACGAAAACCGGTGCGTCGTGTTAGGAGGAGGACACGGAGGAGCTTCAAAGGGAAATGTAAGGACAAACGGGGTCGCCGAAGGTTGAACGGACGAGGCGTCTCGGCTTTCCTCCAGAGGCTTTCAGATGATCAGTATGATGAGATATTTTTTGGGGGAAAAGGTCGTGGAAAAAGGCCGTAGGGAGACTTCAGGCAAAGGTAAAGGCAGGCGGGGAAACCCGCGAGGTAGGGACGGCCAGATCTTGAAGTGCCATGAGTGTGATAGTACCGATCATCTTGTAAAGGACTGTCCAGCGAAGGGAAATGGAAAGGGTAGATCGACCGAAGTCCATTCAGGCTCAAGTGAACCGTCTATTGAATATCTGAGCCTCCAAGACTTCGAGGATGTGGAACTGATATTTTTCACTTGGGCTAGCAATATGGACAATTTGGATTAGCTCGAGGCGTACGGCCATGGGCTTTACGCGTACTACCTCGAGTACCTCCGCAGGTTTGTTCTCGGAAACATCGAGCTTACACCTGTGGAGAACGGAACGCTGGGAAACCAGCCCTTTTCTTTCTTCGACTGGATTTTCGGTAACCCAGGCAATATCATGGCCTACGAGAGCAGCGACGAGGAAGTCACTGTTGAGGCCTCGCCTTCGGAGGTTGACCACAACCTTCGACGTCAACCAGACCTCGTGCCTGGAAACAGGCCCACTCCAGTATATCCTCCAAATTATGGTGATCTAATGGAATTAGAGGCTCAAGCATTCACCGTGGGCGTGCCAGGAAACCCCCACGTACCACCTGGCAGTCTCGCGCCAGGCGAGTACGGACCGCACACGATACTGCAGATGCAGATGCACGCTGTACTGGTCGTAGCATATCCCGAGAGTCAAGAGAGCGTCGAGAGTGGCCGCATGATGCTACAAGACACCGGTGCCTGTGACGACTCGGAGTTGTTGTTGGCGGCCCTTACTCTCATCGACAGCGTGCACCCTGAGGACGTGCAGCGACATGTATGGTATTCTAGAGGGCGATGGCGCCAAGCCCTTGAAAGGGCTATTCTCCATGCGTGGACAGGCGCTCCCTCCGCCGGGATGGGGTCTCCAGGCGGCGGGATTGCAGCCCAACCACGCGGCCATGCGAAACGTTATCGGGCAGCCCTTATATGACTATGATCAGCTCGAGACACACGCTACGCTCGGCAACGAGCCTGAGACGACTACCGTACCGCCGACTCCGGGACAGCCAAGCGATGCTCAGACGCCTGTACAGCAGGGAAACCTGCCCGTCCCGGCTGGGCCAATGACCATTGTCATTGGCAACCCTATGTCAGAAGTTGAAGAAGATGATGGATGTGGAATGTGCGAGGACGAGACCACCATCCTCATGATGGAAGTCAATGGCAAAGACGAGGAGGTGGACTATGACCCAGACAGTCCTGACGCACCACCACCCGCACAAGAGCCAATTGTGCCAGACTCCAGTCAGCAGGGAGACCTGCCTGCCCAAGATGCGCCGCCTGCGGCCCCGCAGGAACCCCCGCCGGCTCCTGCTCAGGCTACGTCGGCGGCATCATCTGACGAACATGCCAGGAGGTCTCGTTCGCATCCACGCCTTAGGAGCGACCCTCACCCTCAAGCACGGCTCCCACGTGAATGGAGGCAGGCAGCCCCATCAGAACATGCCTCGCGACGAGGGGGCCAACTTCTTGCCTATAACGACCCTAGGCGCCAAACGGGTGAGCACTCTGCCTTTGGACAGGGCAACCCAGCCTACAGGGGCGCCCAAGGCAGGTCCAGACGTGGTGGCTATCAGCTCGCGACGAACATCCGACGTCCTGAGATAGAGGTAGTGCGGAAACAGCTGCGGACCATCATTGAGGAGCACCGCATCCACAGGGCAGACGCGGTCTGCAGTCCGTGCTCACAGCCATTCCAGGAACACAGACTTGGGTGTCCTGTAGGTCTCAATGAGGTCTTAAGCCCGAACAGAGGCCGCACTCCGGCAAAGGAGGGTCGTCCACCATTGGTTCCTATGACCCAAGCAAAGATCGACGAGGTCAATCGTCGTCTCGGAACCACGGCTCACAGGAGCTCTACGGCCGGGGAGGTCCAACCTCCGCGGGGACTTGCGCCTATGACCCAGGAAGAGAAAGCGGCGCTCAATCGCATTCCTGGAATGCGGGGAAACCCGCCTGGCGTCTCCAGTCAGGCCCAACAGCATGAGATGATGGATGACGATGAACATGAGGTTCAGCGAGCCGCAGCAGAAACGGAGCGCAAGCGAGTGGCAGAAGAACGCGCCCGCGAGGCAACTCGCCGAATGCTGCTGGAGCCACAATGGGAAGCAAGGAAGCCCCCACTCCAATCGAAGGCCAAAAGCGAAACACGTCCACCTAGGACGCCTTCGGGGGAAAGACAGAAAGTGTCGACCCGCTCAGAGGAGCTCGGGTTCGATGTGCAGATGGGGGGGCCCCTTTTCTGAAGTGCCGAAGTCACCGACTCGAGCAGCTCCTGCGCAGAGACCCGACCCTAGGCAACAATCTCAGGACTCCGTGGAGATCCGTAGACGACAGCCTAGCCGTAGCGGCTCTATCGCCGGCAAGGCCAAGGCATTCGAGCGTGCAGGGTTTACCCCTACGCCGGCCTCGCCTGCGGCGACACGCTCCAAGAAGTCTGAGGAAGGTGCCTTGTCTAGGGGTACCTGGGTGCCTAAGATCAGGGGCAGCGCCAGCCGAGAGACACCGCGGGGAAACCCGCCAGGCGCTGCAGCCGCAGCATCCTCATCCTCAGGAGCCGCAGCCTCATCGGCGACAGAGGCTCCTTTGCGGGGAAACCCGCCAGAGGATAAGCTGCACCGCCCAGGGGATACCTCCTTTACTAGCGGGAGTCAGGCGTTAATCAATGATCGACGCGCTCTACGGAATCTTCCACCGATACGCTCGGTTGATGAGGCATTCATGGAGAGCTGCAGGCAGAAAAATTATCCCGGCAAAGCAACCTAACAGCGATGTGTAGGAGCATATCTGGAAGCATTCCCCTTAAGATTCAGATGAGAATCCAGTTGTAGAATTCTGCTGTTCTCGCAGTCGAAGTCGCATTCGCGATGACAGTCGCAGCGGCAACGGCAGTCGCAGTCACAGCCTCAGCCTCAGCCTCAGCCTCAGCCTCAGCCTCAGCCTCAGCCTGCCTCAGCCTCAGCCTCAGCCTGCTTCAGCCTCAGCCTCAGTCTGCCTTCAGCCTCGGCCTCAGCCTCAGCCTGCCTCAGCCTCAGCCTGCATCAGCCTCAGCCTCAGCCTCAGCCTGCCTCAGCATCAGCCTGCCTCAGCCTCAGCCTCAGCCTGCCTCAGCCTCAGCCTCAGCCTGCTTCAGCCTCAGCCTCAGTCTGCCTTCAGCCTCGGCCTCAGCCTCAGCCTGCCTCAGCCTCAGCCTGCATCAGCCTCAGCCTGCCTCAGCCTCAGCCTGCCTCAGCCTCAGCCTCAGCCTCAGCCTGCCTCAGCCTCAGCCTGCCTCAGCCTCAGCCTCAGCCTGCTTCAGCCTCAGCCTCAGTCTGCCTTCAGCCTCGGCCTCAGCCTCAGCCTGCCTCAGCCTCAGCCTGCATCAGCCTCAGCCTCAGCCTCAGCCTGCCTCAGCCTCAGCCTCAGCCTCAGCCTCAGCCTCAGCCTCAGCCTCAGCCTCAGCCTCAGCCTCAGCCTCAGCCTCAGCATCAGCCTGCCTCAGCCTCAGCCTCAGCCTCAGTCTGCCTTCAGCCTCGGCCTCAGCCTCAGCCTGCATCAGCCTGAGCCTCAGCCTCAGCCTGCTTCAGCATCAGCCTGCTTCAGCCTCAGCCTCAGCCTCAGCCTCAGCCTCAGCCTGCTTCAGCCTCAGCCTCAGTCTGCCTTCGGCCTCCGCCTCAGCCTCAGCCTGCCTCAGCCTCAGCCTCAGCCTGCCTCAGCATTCAAAATGTGCCCCGGGAATGGAGTTCTGGGAACTCGAAGAACACGAAGTGACTTGCAATTGGATCTGGGCATTCAAAATCATGCCCAGGAATGGAGTTCTGGGAACTCGAAGACCACGAAGTGGCCTACAGTTGGCTCCGGGCATCCAAAATGTGGCCCGGGAGTGGAGTTCTGGGAGCTCGAAGACCACGAAGTGGCCTACAGTTGGCTCCGGGCATCCAAAATCACCCGGGAATGGAGTTCTGGGAACTCGAAGACCACGAAGTGGCCTACAGTTGGCTCCGGGCATCCAAAATGTACGCCGGGAATGGAGTTCTGGGAACTCGAAGACCACGAAGTGGCTTACAGTTGGCTCCGGGCATCCAAAATGCACGCCGGGAATGGAGTTCTAGCAGCGCCAAGAGCGATGTTGCAAGGATGTCCGTGGCGATTTGGGCTTCGGCGGCAGCCGCCCCGGGTCCCGCCCCGACCCCCCTGCGGAGTCATGATGCTCGCTTTTGACACCACTAGAAACCTACCAGTCTTCGCTGTTAGGTAATATTGTCCCGAGTAGTAGTCATACATTCAAGCAGCTTAGTGCATGCCTCAGCAGGATCTGCAGACACGCGCCTGACAAACCACACAATCCAGTGTGGAGCCTTGAGACGTTCGACGATCATGATGGATGGACCAATCTCCAGGAGCTCGTACACGAGTTCCCGTGGCAAAACGGACGTACGAGACAGGACGGGTATAGCCCGAGAGTGGACGAGGCCAAGATCATCGCCGAGACTTTCTACAAAAGAGCGGTTGACCAGATGGCTGCCATCATGATGGCGATCGTCCACGTCCGCGAGGCGGACGGTGAGGAGAAGCAGCGTCTGCAGTTCAAGGTCCTGGTGCGAGATTCTGGCACGTCCGATATATTCATCCGTGCCTCGCGAGGGCACTCGTGGACGCTCGAGCTCCTTGGTCGTTGTGCAAGCATATTGTACTACACGACAATCCTGCCGGGAGACTGGCCCCTTACCCCGAGGTTGCCATGCACGGCGCACGGTGGGCAGCCTTCGAGGGCATCATGTGGTATAGCCTTTCCTGTCGCAAAGAACACAACTCCAAGAAGAAAGGGATTGGCCGATCACACATCCACTTTGTTCCGACGCTTCGTCGTCGTGACGTGCAGAGTGGGTGGGGCCCCGATTCCGAGATCGTCATCTTTGTGGACTGGCACGCCGCCCTGAAGGACGGGATCGACTTTTGCTGGCCCGACAATGGGGTCGTCTCATCAGAAGGAAAAAACGGCATTATCCCGGCAAAGCAACCTAACAGCGATGTGTAAAAGCATAGCTGGAAGCATTGCCTATGGTATTCATGTAGGAGTGCTGGTGTAGAATTGTTTTGTTCTCGCAGTCGCAGTCGGATTCGCAGTGGCAGCGGCGGTAGCGGTAGCGGTGGCAGTGGCAGCGGCGGCGGCAATGGTAGTGGTAATAATGGTGGCAGTAGTAGTAGTAGTAATAGTAGTAGTAGTAGTAGTAGTAGTAGTAGTAGTAGTAGTAGTAGTAGTAGTAGTAGTAGTAGTAGTAGTAGTAGTAGTAGTAGTAGTAGTAGTAGTAGTAGTAGTAGTAGTAGTAGTAGTAGTAGTAGTAGTTGTGGTTGTAGTAGTAGTAGTAGTAGTAGTAGTAGTAGT
>CAUYUJ010016235.1:57500-67500 GCA_963575745.1 Prorocentrum cordatum | reverse complement strand
CCGCGGCGGCGGCGTCGACGACAACGACGGCGACGACGAGGACGACGACGGCGACGGCGACGGCGACGGCGACGACGACGACGACGACGACGGCGCCGCCGCAGGGGGCGACGGCGACGACGACGGCGGCGACGGATGCGGAGACGTCGACGACGACGACGACGACGACGACGACGACGACGACGACGACGACGACGGCGGCGACGGCGGCGGCGGCGGTGATGGCGACGGCGACGGCGACGGCGACGGCGAGAGTGACGGCGACGGCGACGCTCGCGCGCGTGCAGACGGCGCGGCGCACACTGCGTAAGGACCTGCCCGATGGGTGCGAGTCGGTGGCGGACCTCACGGTGCACCAAGTGGGGACGTGGAGTTGGCAGTGGATGGAGCCCGCGATGGGCACCGTTGGGGTGGGGAAGGGAAGGGGAGATGTGAGGGACGAAGGGCACCGCCAGTGGGGGAGCCGAAGACCCGGGGGAGGACGGAACTATGCGAATTTGGTTGATTGGTGTATTGTTGCAAGTAATGTAAGAAGGTGGAGATACTTTTGGACCCTCCCTTACGGCCGCCTTCTGTGCCTGTTGACGGCATGGTCTAAAGGTTGATTGGTGTATCGGTGCATTGGTTGGGGAGGGCGATCCCCGCAGCCCCATATGATGGAAGCTGCGAGGGGTGTGAGGCCTACGACGGTCCTCACTGGTGAGGCGTAGGATGGTTCACACTGGAGAAGAAGGAGGAGGTGGAGGAGGAGGAGAAGTAGGAGGAGGGCGAAGAGGATGCCTGTTGAGGAAGACGGGGGAAGGCGATCCGATGACAATCCCTTCCGCAGAAGGGCGGGAGACTGGGGGATCAGAGGGGGAGGGGGGGCACACTCCAACTCGCAGGATGTGGGTAAGGCATCTTTCCTCGTCCTTGCTCTCTCATTTCTCCCTCCTCTCCTTCCCTTTTCCGTCCCTCCTCCTCCTCCTCCTCCGTCCCTCCTCCGTCCCTCCTCCGTCCCTCCTCCGTCCCTCCTCCTCCTCCTCCTCCTCCTTCTCCTTATCCTTCTCCTTCGCCTCCTCCAGTGGGCGTGGACCGCAGGCACCCTCAGCTTCGTCCTGCTCTGCGCGCAGTTCACACGGTCGTGCATGTGGAAGCTCAACATGAGGCCACGATTGCCTTCCCCCCACTGCGCCCCCCATCCTCTTCCTTGGGGCTAGCTGCGTGGCAGGGCTGCAGCGCGGGTCACGCTCGTGGAAGTGCGCGTTTCCTCCGCCTCCGAGAGGGGCATGTTTTCTGACGGGGGGGGGCGGCTCTTTGCCTCTTGCGCGCTTGGAAGACGCTTGGGAGGTGTCTTCTCACCATCTCGGGGCGTCTCGGGGGGCCTTGGGACCACCCTGGGGCGTCTCGGAACTCTCTTGGGCCTTCCTGGGGGCTTCTTCGGGCCCCCGTGGGCCCTGTGATCATCTCGGGGCCTCGGGGCGTCCTTGGGCCTTCTTTGGGAGGCCTTGGGGCCGTCTCGAGGCGGTCTCGGGGCGCACACAGACACAATTAATCGTCGATCCCCTAGGAAATATGGGAAAATATGCGAAGTAGGGGGGAAACGAGAATTCAGAACATATGAGAAATATGGGGCACCCTGGGATTTGTGTGCATTTAATTGTGTATCCCTGGGCCTCCTCATTGCGGCGGTGGGTGGGTCGGAGGGGGCGCCTCGGGACCGCCCGGGAGGGGGGGGGTTCTTGGGCCGGGGGGCTCCTGCAGCCTGGGCGCCGTCCGACTGGCTGGCCGGTGGCCGGCCAGGAGCAGTGCTGAGCTTGTTCGGTGTGGCGGGGCAAAAATTTTCGAGGGCCCGTGGCACGCCAGACAGCCCGATGCAGATCTACCTCCTGGGTATCCGCGATGTAGTGGGCGCGCCAGGTAAAGCATTGGCTTGCTAGCAGGTGCCCCACGGAGATTTCTTTCAAGACGACCCCAGGCGCCCATCGGAGTTCATGGGGTTCCCGCGAAGACTGGGATCGATCGACGAATGTGCCCCTAGATTTGTTACATCAATGTTAGCCAGCGTGGGCCCAAAACACTGTGCTTCTGGCAATCTATGTTGGGCAATAGATGCCGTGCAATAGATGTCGTGCAATCCACGTGTTGCTGCAATCTATGTGGTGCAGTCCACTCTGCCGAACTTGAAGTCGGCATCTCCACTGCTCGCGCAAACATCCCACCCACCCACCCGCAACTTGGTTTGCAAAACCTCTTAAGACCGACTACGACGACACCGACGACAACGACTACGACGACACCGACGACGTCTCCGACGACTTCGACCACGACAGCGACGCCGACGCCGACGACGATGAAGACGACGACGACGCCAACGAAGGCGACGACGAGGGAGGAGGAAGGACGAAGACGGCGACATCGACGACAACGACGACAACGACGAGGGAGGAGGGAGGACGGCGACGACGCGAACGACGAAGAAGGAGGAAGGACGGCGACGCCGATGACGACAACGACGAGGGAGGAGGGAAGACGACGACGACAACGACGACGACGACGACGGCGACGAAATGGGAGGGACGACGACGAGACGCCGACGACGGACGACGACGACGATGGAGGGGGAGGAAGGACGACCACGGCGACAACGACGACGGAAACGACCACGACGCCAAAGAGGACGATGACGACGAACACGAGGAAAGACAGAGGACGACGCAGGCGACGACGACGACGACGCGGGAAGAGGGAGGACGGCGACGACGACGACGACGACGACGCAAGAGCGCGCGCGCACGCTTTTGTTGAAAATCCGTGTTGCGAAACCTTGGGTGTTTGTAGGTTTTTTGGACACACGATTTTGAAATCCTTCCGAAACCGATGGGTTTTGAAGGATTTCGGCATACGCGCGCGACGACGCGCGCGTCTGCATTTCGTCCTGTTTTTTTGCAAAGGTTTCTCGCGACTGCACACGCGCAAGGGCGTTCGACAGATTTCGACATGCGCGCGCGCGAAGCCCGTTTGGTAGCATGTTGTGAAAATGTTTGACACACCCAGGGTTTTCTTAAGATTTCGCAAGAGCTCGCGCGTAAGCTTTGTTGGCGAATCAGTGTTGCGAGCCCCTGTGTTTTTGTATGTTTCTTGGAGATTCGATTGCGACATCATTCCGGCACCGAAGGTTTTTGAATGATTTTGGCATGCGCGCGCGACGACGCGCGTGTGCATTTCGTCCCATTTGTTGGAAGGGATGCGTGAAAAAGTGTTATGTTAGAATTAAAAAAAACACCGCATAGTGTTTTTTACTAGGGACCCTCAGGGGGGGGGATACCGGCCCCCCGGGGATAGTGTAAATTCATATTTAGGATGGACATGTGGTCAGAATCATATGTGATTTACATACCCGAAAGGAGGACCGATAACGCCGGGGGGGGATATCCTAATCTGTTTTTAGAAAGGAGAATTCATTTTTGTCCACAGTGACTTGTCCACTCCACTGCTTGCGTGATCATCCCACCCACCCACCCGAAACTTGGTTTGCCAAACCCATCGGCGATTGCGATGATTGCTTGTAGTTGGCTGGTGCATCTCTGAGGTCGCGCTAGCCCGCGCATGCTCGCGCGCGCAGCGGCCAGCTAGTCTGGCGCGACCGACGCGGCCGCGGTGGCGCTGACCGGTGGGCATTTCCCAGGGGGGCACTTGAGTGCGAGTCGGCGACTTGGGCGGGCGCGGTATCATGGCAACATCGACCACGGTAGACGCGATGATGACGGTAGCGATGCTGGCGACGATGGTGACAACGACGACGGCAAGGCCAGCGACGGCGCCGATGCTGATCACACCGACGACGATGACGGCGTCTTCGCGTTGGTGATGCAGGTTTTGGAGAGAGTTCGACTTGCCGCTGGCCGACGCGCGCGAGTGGCCCGCATGGTGTTATTCGACACGGATCGCGCCCCCCCCCCCACAGCACTGCCGCAAGGGTGTTCGAATGATCGGATTTCGGCGTGCGGCGCGAGGAGCGCGTTTGGCAGAATTGAATGCACATGTTGAAACTCTTTTGCGTGAACAAATGCAGGAGCACGGGCGCTGACATTTTTGAAAACTGACGTTGCAAAACCATTTGTTGCGTTTCGGAGCACTTGATTTTGAACTCCCTACGAGACGCCGTTGAAACAGCATGATATTTCGACATGCGCGCGCGACGACGCGCGCGTGTGCACTTAGTCTCGGTTTTCGCAAAGGGCTCTTGCGACAGCACGCGCGCAAGGGCGTTCGTGCGATTTCGGCATGTGTTCGCGAGAGGCCCGTTTGGTAGCAAGTTCTGAGTTTTTGACAAACATATGGTTCCCCCACAAATTCGCAAGAGCCCGAGCGCAAATTTGTTTTTCCCAGCCATCCTGCACTGTTGGGTCTTCGTTTTGAAGAGACGGTCCCCGCGTTCTCTCCTTTTCCTCCTCCCCCTCCTCCCTCCTCCATCACCATCATCATCATCGCCCGTTTCAGCACACCCCTCACACGTTTCGTGGCCCCATACGGAGCCCCACCGGAAGGTCCCAGTGCAACCGTCCGCATGCGCCCCCCCCCGCCCACACACACACACACACACACACACACACACATACACACACACAGTACAGCGTTCGTGGCCCTTTTATACAGGACCGCTTACAACAAATGGAACGAAGTGCACACGCGCGCGTCGTGGCGCGCGCATGCCGAAATTCGTCGGAAACCATCGGTGTCGGACGGATTTCAAAATCAAGTGTTCAAAACACATACACGACATATGGTTTCGCAACGCGGGTTTGTCAAACAAAAAAAAAAAAAAACGCGCGCGCGCTCTTGCGAATTTCACCATCGGCTTTTCAGCATGTTCATAACATGCTACCAAACGGGCTTTGCGCGCGCATACCGAAATCGTTCGAACGCCCTTGCGCGCGTTTGAGAGGGCACGATCCGTGTTAACTTATAGCATGCGGGCCATTCTCGCGCGTCTGCAGCGCGTGCATTTCGAACTCCTTCCAAAACCTTCTTCAACGACGCGACGACGCCGTCATCGTCGACGGCGTGATCAGCATCGGCGCCGTCACTGGCTGCCCCGTCGTTGTTGTCAGCATCGTCACCAGCATCGTTATTGTCATCATCGTGTTTACCGTTGTCGACGTGGCCATGATACCGCGCCCGCCCAAGTCGCTGACTCGCACAGAAGTGCCCGGTGGGATGTGCCGAATGGTCAGCGCCACCGCGTTCGCGTCGGTCGCGCCAAACTACTTGGCCGCTGCGCGCGCGAGCATGCGCGGGCTAACGCGGCCGCACACATACACCAGCCAACACCAAGCACTCATTGCAATCGCCGCCGCATGGGTTTTGCACGCCAAGTTGCGGTGGTGGGTGGGGTGGGATGTTCGCGCGAGCAGTGGAGTGGACGACTCATTGCGAATTGCCCGCGTGCGTCCCGCACGCCCAATTTGGCATTTTCACCCACCCAGTACAGCGTTTCGTGGCCCCACATGGAGCTCCACCGACGGCCCCAGCGCTACAGCCCGCACGCGTTCGTCCCCACCCAGTACAACGCTTCGTGGCCCCATAAGGAGCTAGCTCCACCGAGCCCCCAGTGGGATCGCCCGCGTGCGTCCCACGCGCTCAATGTTGTATTTTCGCCCACCCAGCACAGCGCTTCGTGGCCCCATAGGGAGCTCCACCGACAACCCCAGTGCTACCGCCCGCATGCGTTCCTCCCCACCCAGTGCAGCGCTACGTGGCCCCATAGGGAACTTCACCGAAGAAAATATTCACAATTGCGGTACCCACAACTGCATATGTTTGGGTCATTCGCCAGTACAATTGAAAATTCGTTTCGCGAACCCATATGTGATTTTATATAGTTACGGGGCACTCGGTTTTGGAATTCCAGCGAAACCTGAGGTTTGTTTGAATGATTTCGGCATGCGTGCGACCACGCGCGCGTGTGCCCTTCGTCCAGTTTTTCGCAAAGGAGTTTTGAACACCACTGAATTTTGATAAACGAGTGTGCGCGCATAGTCGTTGTTGCAGAAGATGAGGGGGTGGGGGGTCGGCTACTGGCCTGCGTGGGATAGTACGCGTTCATGTGTCGGATGGGCGATGGGGCTGGACCGTATGTAAATTACAATACGAAAGGGGGGGCGATCATTCACGGGGAGGGGTACATCCTAATATATATATATATATATACATTGTGGGCCAAGCAAATGTATGTTGTACTATATAGGTTGTGCGTTCTACGGTGTGCAATTTAATGAATGCAGTATAGATTCCGCAATATGTGCGGGGCACCCTATGTGGTGCAATACGTGTGGTACAATCTACGTTGTACAATATGTATGAAAGTGCGTATATGTATATGCACGTATGTATGTGTTTATGTATGTATGTATATATATAGATATGTATATGTGTACTGGAGCAGTTTATCTGGTGCAATATACGTGGCGCAATATATGGAGTGTGGTATATGTGGTGCGCAATCAAACTTGTGCAATCTATGTTCTGTATTCTGTTCGGCACAATCTATGTGGTGCAGTGTAAGGGCGGCGACGAGCGGCGACAGGATGGCGGCGGCGGCCACATAACCGCCAGACCGAAAACACGGCCCAGACGACGGGCGGCGACGAGACGTCGACGCGGCGGCGACGGCAGCATGCTATTGCACGGCTATTGCAAGCATTGTTGTGGGAAGGTATCTTAGCTAACGTATGCTTCCAGTGTAGGGTTGGCGCCACTGGAGGCCCTGAATGCGACTTGGTCCACATGCTTGACGTGTTTTGGTTCATAAATGCGTGTAGTGGTATAGTCAGGGGCTGCCTGACCTCTGAGCCCTAGGAGGCGCATCGGACCCCCTTAGGGAAATGGTAAATTGCTCAGGGCGGACGCTATTGTCGCCCTCACAGCGCACTGATTACCTGGAGCGCGAAACTACACAGGGCAGGCCAGGTGGGACGTATTGTCCCCTACCGGCACAATGATGCTACATAGGGAGTGTAGTTCACAAGAGTAAACTTGTGCAACCATTTGCTCCTTTTGTGAAATGTTCACAAGGCCTGTTGGAGCCGCCGCGGCCTATGCTTCACAAGAGCGCACCTTGTGAAATGTTGCCTAGCCACGCCGCAGAGAGAAAGGAGACAAAGATGGTCCCCGCCTCAAGACAAAATGTCAACGAGGACTATACAAAGGGTCAGCTGTAAAGACGAAAAAGGTGATCCCTAGCTGCACAAGAGAGTTCGAAAGGCATGCAAGTCAGTAGACGAGCGTGTTGACGTCGATTTGCGCATCACGAATTCGTTGCCGATGACGCCGCCGGAGAACATAACACTACAGAGCAGACTTGAGCAGCGCAAGCTTGGGACACGATCCACAGACCAGGGTTTCTCAGTGGGTCTCTCACCCCCGTACTGAGATGGTCTACGCCCTCAGTGGGTCTCTCACCCCCGCACTGAGACGTCCGCCAGGCCTCGAAACCTGGAGCGCCGAAACGCCGAGTCCATCCAGACAGACGTGAACCTTGGCCCTGGTGCCAACGAGTGCACTGCAACATCCACACAATAGCGTCAAGCTCACCAGAAGCAAACACCAGCGGTCCCAGCGCGGTGGCTGGGTCGACACCGACTGTGAATCAGCATCTCCCTCATGTCCCCCAATCAAGAGGGTCTGTAGACGCGACCGTAATGCCTGCGTGACCTCTCACATCCGCAGACATAGCCGATCGCCCCGGCCGCATGAGGTACACGGCGTAGGGGGGTAAGGCGCTCTCACAGCCCGCCCCCCGGTTCATAAATGCGTACTGGTCCCGCTTTTCTTTCAGGACGTCGCGGATATCCGGGCGAGATTATCGCAGCTTGCCCCGAGCTGGGGCTCCTTCGCGATCGCGGGCAAGGCAAAGCACTTAGGTTATTATGTTGGTCCTGGGCGAGCCGACGAAACTTGGCATGCAGTGTTCACCAAATATCTCGAGAAAGCTGCAATTTGGAGCCGGCTCGGTTTGGGGTGGACGCTTTCCATCGAAGCTTCCCGCGCGTACGGCAGCTCAGTCCTGTTATTTGTCGCTCAGCTGGACCCGCTGCCTGATCGGTTTCGCAAAGCTGATGAGAAGGCAGTGTAGCGTCTTTTCCCCAGCCCGTAAAAGTGGGTAGCCCTGGGCTTCCTGCAGTCACTGAAGTACCTCGGCTTCCCGAGTGAGCTACGCGACTTGGAGGCTGCCGCTGTTGCCGCCAGAGCTCGGGTCGCACTGCACGAAGATATGCAATCTGGGGGGCTTCAGGTTAGGGCGCGGAGGCTGGAGTTGGTGATGAGCGAGCTTCGCAATTCAGAACGAGTCTTCGCGCGCGGCTCTTGGATACGACGGTGTTTCCTCTTGACCTTGGAAGCGGCCGTACAAGCCGTCCACAGGGCTTCGGCCAACAGCCCTGCTGTGACGGACGTCGCGCACCCACAGCATCGGATTGAGGGCTGGCAAGCCCAGGCAACCGCGGCAGTCCACGGCGCCGATGCTACCCAGGGTCACCACATTTTGCGGAAAGGGCTAGGTCGCTGGGTTTCCCCCGTGCTGCCAGGGCACCGCGTAGACCGGTATCTACGGAACTGCCGCACGCTCGCCAGGCGGGTCGCGCCCAGGGTGTTGGATGTCTTCATCCGCACGGCCACTGATGGGTGGACAACGGCGAGGAGGTTTGGACCGTGGGGCCCATGCGCTTTGGGGTGTGGCTGCGGAGAGGATTCGATACAGCGTTATGCTTTCTGCAAGAGTTTCCACTAATGGTCGAAACGTTACCTCAACTTGGGCATCCCTGAGACCACATGGCGGGTATCTACATTTGTGGGGATCGCTGACCCTGGTGCTGTCCTCGGACCTCCTGCTGCTGAGCTCGATGGAAGACTCTGCCTTGAGAGCCATCGCTGTGTACGCGGCCTCCCGCACGCACGCCTCAATTCGCCACGGAGCGCCGCCAGGCGGTGCGCCTGGCCTTTTCCGGGGATTTGTCCGTGAGGCCACCAGGGAGCACGCTGAATCCGGCGGTGTGGTGCGCGTTGATTTTAAACGTGTTCGTCAATAGTTTTCCTCCTCCCCCTCTCCCTCCCATCTGGGCGCTGTAGTGTTTGGCGGCACTCGGTGCTGCCATCTTCTTTATCACACGAGTACTTTCATGGCTCTTGCTTTTCGCACGCCATACGCGCGTTTTATCGATCGTCACCCGTGACTGGCCTGCGTATTTGCTATAGGGTAATCCACAGCGGCCGCCGCGGTTTGGCATTGCCCACTGGCTTTGTTTGTGCGGCCTTCATCCCTCCCTCCTCCTCCTTCTCCGCTTCCTCTTCCTCCCAGTGGTGTCCGCTAGCTGCTGCTCTGCGCAAGGGGGGCACGATTTGTCCGTTCCAGCTGGCGCCTGCGGCAGGCAGGATCTGAATCTCAATTTTGAACGTGCCGGCCTATTCTCGGTTTTAGGTTGGCGCCCGTCAGTCTCTTCGAGCCTTGGTGGCGCGCAACGGCTCGCCTATCGCAGGTTGGCCTGAGCATTGCTCCTTGTGTTCTGATGTCGTCCTCCTTCTCTTCCTCTTTCCTCCTCCCAGGAGCCGCCGGCGATCGGGGCTAAGCGTGATATTAACATGGTTTGGCCTCTCCGCTCCAAGCGCACAAGAGCTCAAACGTGAAGCAAAAATCGTCTCGATTGGAACTGGCCTTCGCGGCTAAACGTGATGTTAACATGGTGTGGTGACGTTGGCCTGGCCGGCCACCTGAGAAATATTTGCCGTGTTTTGGTCGGCAAGGCGTACACGTTAGCGTTGACACGAGTACTCCGTATTCCAAGGCATCGGACCT
This sequence comes from Prorocentrum cordatum, assembly GCA_963575745.1. Lineage (NCBI taxonomy): Eukaryota > Dinophyceae > Prorocentrales > Prorocentraceae > Prorocentrum > Prorocentrum cordatum. The sequence continues at coordinate 57,668 of CAUYUJ010016235.1, read as the reverse complement.
TTCTTCAACAGCTAAGTCTTGTCAGCGAGCTTGGGATCTCGGGTGCATCCCAGAAGGCCGAAACCCGAAGGAACAGGCAGATATTCCCACCAGGGTGGGTAAGCCGGCCAGTGGGGCTAAGGCCGCGTCAGCGGGGATGGGGATCGGTTTTACCATGCTCAAGGAGGC
>CAUYUJ010016235.1:45000-52500 GCA_963575745.1 Prorocentrum cordatum | reverse complement strand
CAACATCGGCGCCGCCATTGGCCGCGCCGTCGTCGGCGCCGCCATCGTCGCCATCGTCGCCGAAGTGCCCGCTGAGAAGTGCTCAGCGGTCAGCGCCGTCGCGCCGAACCAGCTGGCCGCGCGCGCGCGAGCATGCGCGGGCTCGCACGGCCGCGGACGCGCGCCAGCCAGCGCCGAGCACTCGTCGCAATCGCCGCCCCCACGGCATTTGCAAACGACGTCGCGGGTGGGCGGATGGGATGTTTGCAAGGGCATGGGCTTTGTCAACTCGCTTGTGAAAATACAACAACACTCTTTCTCATGTTTTAAAAGTGAATAGATACCCCCCCTGGACCACCCCCACCCCCCTCTTTCGCGCGGCAATTTGCGCATGATTATGCCCCGCCGTCCATCCCAAATTCAAATTCGCGCAATTCCAGCCCAGCCGGTTTCGACCCCCCCGTCATCCTCGGCAGGAAATGTCACGCGCGCGCCCTCGTTATCCACAATTCATCAGTTCTCAAGAATCCCTTGGAACAGACGAGGAGCAGTGCACGCGCGCGCACGCGCGTGCGCGTCGTCGCGCGCGCATGCCGACATCCTTCAACAATCAAGCGATCCGCGGGGAATTTGAAATCGAGCGCCCCCCGAAACGCGTGCAAGCGGTTTCGCGACGCGGATTGTCGCAAGAAGTTCGCGCGCGCGGTCTCGCGAATTCTTAAGTAATCCACGTGCTGTTTCAAGTTTTGCACAACGAGCCACCACATGGCGTTCGCGCGCGCATGTCGAAATCGTTCGCACGCCCTAGCGCGCGCGTTGTCGCGATAATCCTCTGCGCGCAAAAACAAAGCGCGCGCGTCGTCGCCCGCGCAGAAATCAATTTCGCCGTCGCGGGGACGTCGAGACCAAGTGCCTCGAAACCAGGCAGAACAATGGCTTCGCAACATCACTTTCTAGAAATGCTTGCGCGCGTGCTCTTGCTAATTCTTAAGGGAAACAGGTTGGTTGTTCAACGTTTTCATGGAATTATTCTGCCAGGCGGGCCTCTCGCGCCGCGCGCCGAAAGCATCCGACTGGGGGGGGGGGGGGGCGCGATCTGCGTCAAATAACGCCACGCGGCCGCTCTTTCGCGTCTGCCGCGCGCGCGTGTCGAACTCCTTCCAAAGCCTTCATCGCCGACGCGAGAATGCCGCCATCGTCGCCGGCATGATCAGCATCGGCGCCGTCGCTGGCAGCGCCGTCGTCGTCGCCATCGTCGTCGCCGCGAGCCAGCGTCGCTACTATCATCGTCGCGTTTACCGTTGCCGACGTTGCAGCGATGCCGCGCCCGCGTCGGTCGCGCTGGACTAGCAGGCCGCCGCGCGCGCGCGCGGGCTAGCGCGGCCGCGGAGATGCACCGGCCAGCGCCGAGCGCCCTTCGCAATCGCCTCCGCATGGGTTTCGCGAACCAAGTTGCGGGCGGGCGGGCGGGGCGATTGCGCGAGCAGTGGAGTTGGCAGCTTAAAGTTCAGCAGGGTGAATTGCACCACGTATTTTTTCCTAAAAGGAATCGGAGTCTTTTCTGTTCCCCGCTTCGTATTTCAATTGGCGTGATTCTGATTCTTTCCCATCGTCCATCCTATATATGAATTCAGCTCATCCGAGGGGAACCAGCGCCGACCCCCCCCCCCGTCGTCCTCAGCAAAAAACACTATGCGCGCACATGGTTTTTCAACAATCATCAGTTGTCAAGAAACCTTTGAAACAATAAAAGAGGTGCACACGCGCGCGTCGTCGCGCGCGCGGGTCGAAATCTTTCTGAAACCTCCGGTTTCGTGAGCATTTCAAAACCGAGTGCCCCGAAAACATCTAACCACACCTGGTTTCGCAACATGGATTTTCAGCTAGGGGAAGAACACACTTGCGCTCGCGCTGTTGCGAATTCTCAAGAGAAGCAGCGATTTTTCAACATTTTCATGGCACGCTACCAAATTGGATTCGCGCGCGCATGTAGAAATCGTTCGGGCGCCCCTTCGCGCGCACCGTCGCGAGAATCTCTTGCAACAGATGTGACGAAGCGCGCGCGTCGTCGCGCGCGCGTGCAGGAATAATCCAAATATCTTCGGACCCGCAAGGATGTCAAAACCGAGTGTCCTGAAATCAGATGACAAGCAATTCATTTCACAACATCAATGTTCAAAAAAGCCCGTGCTCGCACTTTTGCGAATTCTTCAGACAAGCAATTTGTTGTTTTCAGCGTTGTCACGGAGCTCTGCCGAACGGGCCTCTCGCGCCGCGCGCCGGAATCATTCGCGCGCCCTTGCGCGCGTGCTGGGGGGGGCGGGGGGGGGGCACGGTCCGTGTCAAATTATATTGCGCGGGCCACTCTCGCGCGTCGGCGCCGCGCGCGTATGTCGAGTTTCTTCCAAAACCTCCATCGCCGACGCGAGGGCGCCGTCGTCGTCGCCGGCGCGGTCAGCACTGGCGCCGTCACTGATCGCGCTGCCGACGTTGTCAACATCGCCACCATCATCGCCGCTTCCATGATCGCGTTTACCGCTGCCGACGCTGCCTTGGTGCCGCACCCGCCCAAGTCACCGACTCGCACTGAAGTGCCCGCTGGGATGCGCCCAGCCGTCAGCGCCGCCGCGCCCGCACCCGCCGCGCCAAACTAGATTGCCGTTGCGCGCGCGTGGTTTGGCGCGGCCGCGGAGATGCACCTGCCAACGCCAAGCACTCAACGCAATTGCCGCCGCGTGGGTTTTGCAAATCAAGTTGCGGGCGGGCGGGCGGGGCGCTTGCAAGAGCATGAACTGTCAACTCGTTTGAAAACATCAAGTGCACCGCATAAGCGTGCCTTCTTGCTCTTGCGAATCCTTAAACCATCGGTGTTTCAATATGTCCAAGGAATTCTACCGAACGGGCCTCCCGCGCCGCATGCCGAAATCATTGGAGTGCCTTTGCGCGCGCGGGCAACTCGCGCGCGCCGGCCGCGCGCGCATGTTGAAATCCTTCCAACACCCTCATCACCGACGGGGGACGCCGTCATCGTTGTCGGCGTGATCAGCATCGGCGCCGTCACTGGTCGTGCCGTCGTCATCGCCACCATCGTCATCCATCATCACCGCTACTGTCATAATCGTGTCTACCGTTGTCGGCGTCGTCACGATCCCGCCCAACTCACCGACTCGCATTGAAGTGACCGCTGGGAAGTGCCTACCGGTCAGCACCACCGCAGCCGCGCCGGTCGCGCCAAACTAGCTGGCCGCTGCGTGCGTGCATGCGCGGGCTGGCGCGGCCGCAGAGATGCACCAGCCAACACCACTCATCGCAATCGCTTCCGCGTGAGTTTTGCGAACGAAGTTGCGGGTGGGTGGGTGGGATGATTGCGCGAGCAATGGAGCTGTCAATTTCAAAGTGAGCACTGGTGAATTGCACCGCGTAGACTGTGCACCACATCGATTACACAATCTAGGTCGCACAACATAGATTGCACAACGTAGGTTGCACAACATAAGTTGTAAACTTACATCATACCACCCGTATTCCACCACATACATTGCTCCACGTAGGTCGGGCATGTTGACTGCTAGAAGCAATGCTTGGGGCCCACGCTGGCGAACATCGAAGCCCGCCGCAGTTACATGATGGTCGTGTTCAAAATTGTGTTCCCGCTTGAGTGCGCGCGCATTCGTTTTATACATTCGCAGCAAATTCAAGGATGGAGGTCTGGTTTTCGAAATGCGGCCCTTGCCTTGGCGCCTCGTGTGCATTCGTTTCAAAAGTGTGCAGCAGCTTCCAGGCTGGAGGATGGGTCGCTTTTAAGATCCAGACTTTGCACTCGCACCGCGTACTTTAATGTAGCTGCTTCAAGGATGGACGAGGGTGTCCTTTTCAAATTGGGGTTCCCGCCTCCTCGCAGCGCACATGCGTTTTGAACGCTTGCAGCAACTTCAAGGAGGAATGGCGGCTTGTGTCCAAGATGGGGTTCTCGCCGTAGCGCCGCGCAACTTCATTCTAAATGCTTGCAACAGCTGTTAGCATAGAGGACGGGTCCCTGGTCAAAATTGGGCGTTCGCTTAAGACTGCTACTTGGCAGGGCAAGACAAGAGCTTGCATACACGTAACAGCTGCACGGATGGAGGGCGCTTCCCTTTTCAAGAATTCCGATTCCAGGGCCGTGCGTTGTCTCCCTATCCCTCGTTCCTCTTCTTGACCTCCCCTCCGCCGTCCGCCTTCTCCCCTTGCGGTTGCCCAGAATTGGACGCCTCAAGGGCGCAGCCTTCCATGGACTATATATATATATATATATGTGTGTGTATATATATATATATATCGTCCCCTTGCTGTCCACGGATTTCATGTGCCATGTGTGCGGTTGCGCATCATCCTTTGCGCTGTCTCCCTCCGTCATCCAAACACAAATTTTGCGCGTTGGAACAACATACACTTCGTCTAAGTTCGTCATCAGGATATCGAGTTTGTGAAAGACTTATGGCGCTTCCTGAAGTGAAGAGGGAGGTTTGCAGGGACTTAGGTGGAGAGGACGTGGGACGGGGTGCATTGCAGCATCGTTGAAGCAGATTGGATTGACTCTGGTCCTCCTGCGCCTCCTTCCTCCTTCATCCCTCCTTCTTCCTCCTGCCTTCTCCCCCTCCGTCCCCCTCTTTCCTCCCCCGTCCTCCTCCTTCCTCCTCCGTCTTCGGTCTTCTTCCTCTTCCTCCTCCTCCTCCTCCTCCTCGGCATTTCCCTGATCATCCTCCAGGGTCCTCATCGCTCGCAGACGTGGCGGTCCCAGCGGATATGCGGGGGTTTCCCGCAGCCCGGCCGTCCCTGGGCACCTCCTCCTCCTCCGCTTCCTCCTCCACCTCCTCCTCCTCTCGTCACTCGTCTTCATACGAGCAAAGGCGCGTTGGGTTTGCAGGCAATGTGGCGCCACCACTACGGAGTATATCTCGGAAGAGATGCGTTCATAATGCGAAAGGACGCCCTGGGTACAACAGCCTCAGATACAAGCTGCAACGTTGGCCCGACATCGCTGCACACGAGTCCAGCACCCAGAACCAACCCGACGGCAGTGACGGACACAGCACTGGCATGCCCAGCGACGACGCCCAGCCCGAGACACGCACAGAAGGACAGCAACCAGTACAGCAGCACGACGACATTGAGTACCAGCAGCAGCACGACGTTGCGTCCATCACCAGCACCAGCAGCACTCCCATGACACAACCTGCTGCGAACATCGGCGTGCAGGGGGAGGACGAGCACTCCCTGCGTCCACATGCGGGGGCAGTTGGGATAAGTCAGCGACGAGATGCATTTGAAGGCCCTCGCCCGCGGCACCTGACTGCTCCATCCCAGCAAGACGAGCCACGCAGCCTATGCAGTGCCGACGCGGAGAGGGACGAGACCCCAGCACCACCTCCAGCCCCAGCGACGGCAGAGGAAAGCGAAGAGAAGAGGAGAAGGAGATGGGCGCAACGACTCCTCAGCGCGGCGACCAGCCAGCAACGCATCGGTGAGCAGCAGCACGTTACTGACCAGCACGACGAACACCCACGGCAGCAGCACCACCGAGACCAGCACACCGGCAGCAGCACCACTGTGTCCAGAACGACGAGCAGTGGGACTGGCCTGGACGAAGCAGCTGCTGCCGCCTTCCTTGGAAGGCATGTCGTGCAGGGTGCTCAGCACTTGCGTGCTTGGGGCGCTGCACGGGGTGCTGAGCATCTCGGAGGTGGACCGCGGCCATCGCGGAGGGCGTGCTCGGCACCAAGGCTCCATGCGCCTCCGCAAGACGCGCGTGGAGAGGTGGGCGGCCCCCAGGGGCGCGGCCCACCCGAGCCTAGCCGCGGCCCGTGCGCGGCCCGCGCAGGACGGACGGTTCCTACCCAGCAAGACGAAGCCGATGCGGGGCGCAGTGCCGACGTGAGCTGGGACGAGACCCCAACGCCACCGCCAGCCCCAGCGACAGCAGTCGAGAGCGACGAGGAGAGAAGGAGGAGATGGGTGTTACGACTCCTCGGAGCAGCTACTAGCCAGCAACGCATCGGTGAGCAGTAGCACGCCACTGACCAGCACGACGGGCAGCACCCACGGCAGCAGCACCACCGAGACCAGCACACCGGCAGCAGCACCACTGTATCCAGAACGACGAGCAGTAGGACTGGCCTGGACGAAGCAGCTGATGCCGCCTTCCTTGGAAGGCATGTCGCGCAGGGTGCTCAGCACTTGCGTGCTGGGTCCGCTGCGCGGGGCGCCGCGGACCTCGGGGGTGGACCGTGCCCTACACAGAGGGCGAGCTCGGCCCCAAGGCTCCACGCGCCTCCGCAAGACGCGCGCGGAGAGGTGGGCGGCCCCCAGGGGCGCGGCCCACCCGAGCCGCGGCCCGTGCGCGGCCCGCGCGGGACGGCCGCGGAGAGACAGAGTCAGCCATCGCGGCTGGGGGGGAACCTCTGGGAACCTCCTCCACCTCCTCCTCTATCCTCCTGCATGTCGCACTCCTGGACGTGTCAATGGTGCGGGCGGGGCGTTTCGCCTGAGACCTTTTCACCACTTCTCATTCTGAAGCGTGCTGTTGTTCAAAATGTGGCTCTCGCTGTAGCGCCGCGCACATGTGTTTTGAAGTGCGCGACGGTTCCGTGGATGCAAGGCAGGTGGTTATCAAAATGTTGCTTTCGCCTTATCGCCGTGCACATTCGCCGTCCAGTTCGCAGCAGTTCCAAGGAAGGCAGGTGGCTTTCTAAATTTTGCTCTCGCGCTGGCGCCACGGACATTCGTATTGCAAGTTCATGGTTGTTTCAAGGGTCCGTATGATTCAAGTCCCAGGAATGGAACTCTGATGCGGCTTAGGATCGCCAGGATGCAACGGTCACATTGGTCCGCGGCGTTGAAGTCCCAGGAGCAGCTTTTTGGTACGATTGAGGACCCTAGGCCGCATCCGAAAGTACTTTCACAGCAGTTTTGAATCGACTCGAGCAGAGCACGAGCCTGCTCAGGCATGTGCCTCCTGCGTGGGCTTGGGCAGCGTTACGGACATGGCTCGGCGCGCGGATCACTTGCATTCGCGTGCACAGAGCTGGGTGCAGATGCATTTCTGGTTGTGAAGATACGTTCGATGAAACTTCACACTATACAGTATCATGCCCACGAATTCAGTTGATTGCGAACATGGCGCTCGAATCCGGGTTGCCCTGTGAGCCTTGATTTCTTTTCGGTCTCAGGGGATCGCAGCCTTCATGTGCTTTCGCGGTCGTTCCTTAACATTTGTTTCGTTTCGCGTCCTGGTCCAAGCACCCTCTGCCCCTGACCGTCAGGCATGCAGAGGAACTTGTCGGCCCCTTTCGTTTCGCCGTCAGGAGGCCGACCCGCGGCCGCCAAAGGCTGTTGCTCGATCGCTCCGCCTTCGACCGCCTGGGCAACGAGGCGCGCGATGAGCACCAGCTGCAGCCGCGTCGGCCGCAGGATGGCGTGGCATCTTTAAGCCGCTGTCCCGATCCCGAAATTGTTAGGTTCGCTCCCCTTGTTCCTTGCACGTTG
>CAUYUJ010016235.1:10000-37500 GCA_963575745.1 Prorocentrum cordatum | reverse complement strand
CTGCTCGACTTCTCATTTCAGTACGTCCCCAGCGCCCTCCCTGGGCCGCGCACGCGCCGCCGGCCATGACTGGCGCCCCCCCCCCTCCCCCCTCTTGGACGCCCCCGAGAACAGGCGGTCAGCCACGCGCAGAAGGGGGGTAGGGGGAGGGGGGAAGGCTTCTTAGAAGCACCCCTGCTCCTTAGAAGGTGCGGGCTTTCTCTGTAGATGTAAGGCCCGCGCCTTCTAAGAAGCGGCCTCCTTCTAAGAAGCCGTCCCCCATCCCCCTACCCCCCTCTGCGCGCCGCCAAGGCGGGCACCACGGCGCGGGGGACGGCAGACCCGCAGCCCGCGGCACCGTCCAGCAGCGCGCGGCGCCGTCCAGCATCGCGCGGTGCGGTGTGCAGCGGCCACTCCCAGAGCCAGCAGGTTCGAGCAGGACATGGATCCGGCCATGCGCGGGGAGGTTTGGATGCTGTGCCGCGAGGTCCCGCCTGGGTCCTTGTACTGCCAATCAGGTGCCCCTCTCCAGAGGGAAGGGGGTTCTGGAGCTGGAGAGAGACGCCCCGTTCTACGACGGGGGTCCAGCACCCTGCGAGCGTGATTCGGAGAGCGCCCGCGACGTGCCTGAATGCCGCACGGGCGACGAGGCGCATATAGCGACGCTGGGTGGAGAGCGGAGCGGCTTCAGCGGCACGGCCTACGACGCAGCCCGAGCGTTGCCCCACGGCAGACGGTCCACTTTCGACGAAGAGGCGATCGAGATACCAAGCAATTGTGGCGGCAGCGACGTGGCGAAGAGAGACCACCGACGGCCTGGAGCTCCTGAAGGAAGGAATTGCGCGAATCGGCGTTCAAGGAGAGATCAGCCCGCGCGGTGGAGCTGTTCGACGGAGCTTCGCACGACGTAGACGCGCGGCGGACGCTTGGAGAGACAACACGAGGCACCCGAGTGCGTTCGATGAAATCATGGAGGTGCCAGAGGAGATTAATATTTTCCGAGGAGCTGCAAGCTCGCATGCTGGTTGAAAGCCGAGGGTTCGAGAATACATCTCACGCTCGTATCACCAGCAGGGCGGGCAACAAGTGGAGCGTTCCAACAGAGGCCTTGCCTTCGAGGATCGGAGGAGTTGTCATCTCTTCCGCGGCGGAAGGCAGCGGAAGGGTGGCGGAAGGTCGGCGGAAGTAAAACGAGGTTGCCTCCGCCAGCAAAAGACGGCAGAAGTCGGCGGAGGCTCGGCGGAAGCCGGCGGCAGCAAAAGGTGTGTCCCCGAGAGTCGAAAACGTTTTTGGGTTCAGGGTTTCCGAAATCGCCCAAGTGCTGGCCAGGATCCGTGGACGCAGTACCCCAACCTCTACTAGGCGGCGCGCCTGGGAGGGAAGTGGGAAGGGGTGGGCCTTCTCAGAAGGCTCAGAAGTCTCGTGGCCTTCTGAGAAGTTTTCTGAGCCTTCCCCGAAGACACAACCAATTCCTCAGAAGGCGCGAGGACTTCTGAGAAGTCCCGACGCCTTCTGAGAAGGGCTTCTCCTTCTCCTTTCCCCCTCTCGCTCGCCGCCGATCTACGAGAGGGGGAGTAGTCATCACGACCGGCACGATCCTCCACCGCATCACAAAAAGGCCGCTGCGGTCGCCGGAAAGCGGCGTGGGCCGCGACGACGACGACGCTGCCGCCGCCGCCGCCGCCGCCGCCGCCGCCGCCGCCGACGACGACGACGACGACGACGACGACGACGACGACGACGACCGCGACGATGATGACAACGACGGGAACGGCCGACTTGGAGTGCCAAATTTATCGAGGGCATCGAGAAAGACTGAAACTTACGAGCGGGATGGAGAGCTTCGGCTCGCAGCGACGCGAGGACGGGTGCGGAGTTTGACCGCCCCCCCTGGCGAGGACGAGGCGGCCATCGAGAATATCGACGAGGTGCACGAAGAGGGTCCTCGACAGTCTCACGGCGATCGCGCAGCGCAGGTAGAGTTTTCCACGGGGATGGGGGGGGGGACGGCGGTCGCGGACGATCCCGCGGACAAAGGCTTGGCCAAGGATGGCGGGCCAGGCAGCTTGACGGACGAGCCCCGAGGCGGGAGCGCACCTTCGCCAGGCGGGAGCGGTTCCAGGACGGAGGCGCGCCCGCACCGGACACACCGACCGATGGCACGATGGTGTCCATTTGGGCATTCCAGGTCCACTTCGACACCCGTCGGCCGATAGAGAAAACACCAGCGCAATGGGAAGGGATGGGCGGAAGGGGTAGGATGTGGCGCGAGCGCACCTCACTAGCTTGCCCTCGCCACTCGCCTCCCTCCCCTCCTCCTTCGCCCCGCCCTTCCCCCTCACCTAGCCGTACTGGCACAGGCGGCGCCCTGTGCTTGCAAGCACGTATCTTCAGTGCGGCTCGTGCTTGCGGGCCAAAGTTTTGTCACGATTCCGAGGCCTGCCCTGCGGGGCCCATGGGACCGTCCCCACCACCCGACATCCCCGATGTGCTGCGAGGGCCGCGGAGACCCTTTTGGGCCTGCGGTCGATGCGGGGTGGCGAGTGCGAACTGGGCGTGCCGAGTGCGATGCTCCTGCGGGCAAGCCGCGCGTGCCCGCATTCGCCAGGCAGCATGGGACAACCACAAGAAGTGGGAGGAGGAGCGCCTCTCTGGAGTGGGGAAAGGAGGAGGCGGACGCCAGCCAGGTGCCGCACCTGGCAAAGCGGCCGCCCCGTCGAACAGCAATTTCGACAAGAGGCTCGATGCTATTGGGAAGCTCTTCCGTAGTGCAGTACCCCAGAGTACAAATGCGTCGATGTCGAACCCAGATGGGAAGTCGAATGCTGGGTCTACCAAGCCCCCGCCCTGGAAGATGGCCGCGTATCCAGCCCATGCATCCCAGATCAACGACAGCGACAGTGACGAGATCAAGAAGTCCAAGCTGGCAGCCCAGCTCACATGCTTCGAGGCCAGCATCAAGCCCCTGCCGAGTGGAAGTGGTTCCGACGAGCTACGGCAGAGCATCCCAACCAATACTGATGACATCAAAGCTCGACAAAAAGGACTACGGACTCCAGTTGTCACCCACCGCAGGGCCACGCAAGACTTGCAGAAGGCGTCTGCGGCGGCCAAGAAGCTGGAAGCAGACATATCAGAGAAAGAGAAGTTGCTGGAGGAGCTCCAGACATCTCTACAGACGAAGCGGGCCACGCTTGAGGCCAAGAGGATCGAGGTCACCACGTTGCAGGCAGAGGCCGGCACCGCCGCCCAGCAGCTTGCTGGACATACTACCCCCCCTGCTGGAGCGCGAGACCCTCTCGACCTCAAGGCTGACGATGTTCAAGACGACGATGTGCGACAGTTTCTGGATTCGCCACTTCGGGGCAAGCTTCGCGAAGTCCTCGCGGCCAACATGCCTGCCCCCAAGATGGAAGTGGACCATGACAATGGTGCGAATGATGATCGCAAGCATGGTGACACACATGATGACGACGGACGTGGTGAAGCACAGAAGCGTGGATGCGATGAGCTGGGCGAGTCTGAACAGCAGCAGCTCATTGAGGCAGCCAAGTCAGGTGCTGAAGCATTCGCAGCCAAGCTCCGCGAGCTGGGCAAGAAGCAACGATGTGCCTAATGACAGGAACGTGCCTCTCATGTCAGGGCTGCGACTACGTGGGAACGTATTGCGGCAGCCACCGACACCTACGACGCAGGGGACTTTCAGCATCGAGACCTTCAACGCGAGTGGAGGGTGAGCTACGCTGACATCACGATTGGAGAAGACGAACGCTATGATTGTGCTATGCCAGGAGATAGGCTTCACGGAGGAGACTTCATGGGCTGCTGGGAGGAGATGGAAGTGTTCGGCCATGCCAGCAAGGGCCACCAGTGGCTCGATTTCTTCAGGCGGAGTTGCGGTCTTCGTACGTGACGATTTAGGACTGCGACACCCACCAGGAGGTCAGCTCATCTGCGCACAGCGACTTCAACATGTGATCATAGACATTAGAGGATGGCCGCCGATTCCCATCCTCCACATTTACCTGGAAGATTCGACAGGCCCAGCGGGCCTGAACGCGGAGATTCTTGCGGCAGCTGGGCGGGCACTATCGGATGTATCGGGGCCTGGGCTGGTTGCAGGAGACTGGAACATGGGCGTCTCCGTCTTGGAGCACTCTGGATTCCCTCAGCAAGCTGACGTGATCACAGCTGTCCCGTTGCATGTTACCTTTCGAGGAGGCGCGGGCGTGCGCACGATCGACTATTTCTGCCTGAACAATGCGATCGTGAGAGGGTACAGAGGAGTTCATGCAGTCATGCAATGGCACAGGAAAGCCCATCGGCCAGTCCAGCTATCCCTAGTTGACAACGGACGCAAAATCCAGCACTACGTTTACACGGCATCGGCTAAGCTGCCCGCGACCCCGCCGCCTGGCCCATTGACCCAACCGATCGATTGGACACTGCGTGCTGCGTTGGCAAGACAAGCGCTAGAGCTGGCGCAAAATGATAGCAGTGACCTCGGTGTGTCTTGGGCGTTCCCCTCGAATGCAGATGGGAAGTATGCAGTTACGGTTGCGGAGTATGTTGCGCAGAACGTAGGCATCGATCTCAAGCAGCCAGGAGCGCATGCACGGAACCTGGAGCCGCGATGGGTTGACGCAGCGAGCAACATCTTGGGTGACAATGCAGTGCAGAGTGCTGCGCAGGGATGGCAGTGGCTCCAGGAAGGTATTGTTGCCATACAGGAGTTATATGCCCAGTCCGACCAGGATGGGATGATGCGTTGTTCTGAGGAGATCACGTCATTTCGATCAGTACCTTTCCCTGGATCAGGGGCCAATGCCAGATTAGACCCCACGGTGGTCCAAGCACGAGCCCTTGTCAACACTGTACCAATGGACATGGATCGTACCCAGCAGTTCTTTGATGAAATATCAGAAGATGCGAGCTGTGCAGTGAGAGGGCAGTTGAATGATTCAAACCAAGCATGGGCTGAGTGGTGCAAGATGGTGACGGAGGGTGGATCAAAGCCGTTGCATCGTGTCACACAGGTGAAGGCTATCCCGTCTCCTGCTGTAGCTATTGGAGTCCAGTCAGGAGATCCAGTCGTCATTGTGGCACAAGAGGTGGAGATGCATCGCGCGCTGTGGGAGGCATCGGATGTTGCGCTGCCAGCATGGGTGCCTGATCGATCGATATGCCCCAGGCTCACGGCGGACGAGATAAGAGATGCTGCCAAGTCCTTCCCAGCGGCCACGGCTACGAGCTTTGACAATCTTCACTCGCGTCACCTGTGCTTGTCGGACGATGAAGGTCTGGACACCCTCAGCATGTTGATGGCTGCGTCGGGGGCGATAGGAATGTTGCCGAAGCAATTCTGCTGGATCCAGATGCCGTTATTGGGTCAGCCGTCAGGCGGAAACCGACTCATTATTTTATATGCTATGATGTACCGCGTGCGGCAGCGGGCGAGGAAGCTGGCGGTAGCTCATACGCGCGCAGATTTGGACAGGCGCTACTGGGGTGCGAGCAAAGGGCGATCCGCAGTAGATTGTGCGCGGCTGCAGGCGGCACGGTCTGAAAGCAACCAAGTGGCGCGCCAGCACGGGGTGGTCATCGTTGCAGACTGGAGCAAGTATTGGAATCCATCCCGCTGCTTGAGCTGCGTCGCAAGTTCCTGCGCCACGGGGCGCCAACATCCTGGCCCACGCTTGTGTTCAACATGTGGATGAGCCCGCGCGTGATACGATTGGACGAACTCATGCGACGACACCGCTGATAGCGAGGTGCGGACTTCAGCGGGCGACGGTTGCAGTGATCTGGCAATCAAGGTGCATGCAGTGGATGCTCTGGATATGTTTGTGCAGCGAGCGCCGTTGGTTGATTTCCAGAACTACATAGATGACACAGGTATCCACCTCTCCTCCAGTGACTACGACATTGCGAAGGGAGCGGCGATAGAGAGCATGAAGCATTTCGAGGACGCCAGCCGCTCTCTCAATGCAGGTCTCAACCCAGCCAAGCTTTCCATCATGGCGACGCCCAGGGATCTTGCTCGTGGCGTTTGTGAATCCGTAGGGCTGCCGCCCAGTGTATGCAAACCCAGCGCGGCATATCTTGGCATAGATGAGTCTGCGGGAGCCAGGAGACGCGGACAGCATGCTCGACTGAAACAGCGAGGGCGTTTCACTTTAATGCGCAAAATATTTCGAGAGGTTCGAGCTCTCCGAAGGCGTTTTAAGGGACCCAAAGAGACCCCCTTCAGAAAGGTTGCCCGTCAAGGAGCTGCCCCTGCCTGCAGTTTCGGGGTGGAAGTCTCGGGTCTCGCGGCCTCGGAGTGGCTCAGTCTCAGGAGATTAATGGCCCGCAGCAATAGCCCGAGTCATGGAGGGGTGTCGTTGAGGGCCAAGGTTGCCCTTTTCGGGGGCAGTAGTGGTAGATTAGCCGCGGCGCCAGCGATCCCATGGCGTCGAATGATATGGACCGCTTCGCGGCGTCCCGCACTGTCGTTAGTTTCGCGAGCGGAGCTTCTCAGGCTCTGGGATCGATCCAAGCCTGTTGAGTGTGATTCGTGGAATAGATCCCAGGGCCCGGTAGCTCGAGCAGTTCTATGTCTCAAGAGGGCTGGTTGGCGAGCGGATGGCCCCTTGAAGTGGTTTGACCACAATGGCCTTGAGGTCGAATTAGAGACCACCCCACCGCCCCTCCTCATGGACATGATGGAGCAAGGTTTGCAGCGTCAGCGTGAGTTAGACCTGGCGAGGCACCTAGGCTTTCCTGAAGGTTCTCGTGCGACCCTGGACCTCCTGAGGGACACGGTAGCACCGAAAGCCAAGAGATATACGCGATACCATAAGTATTTAATCCAAACATGCGGATGTGGTGGACTGGACGAACGATAGGGCGATGCGTGCGAGTTACGTGTGTGACGGGTTGCGTGAGTGCGGTCAACCGGACACAGCCCACCACAGGTTATATAGTTGCCAGCTCCCTCGTGTTGTCGAAGCGCGCGAATCTTCTGAGGTGCATGGCACTTTCCTCAACGCTGCTCGTGATAACCCTGACCTGCCAATGTTTACGAGTGGTGTTCACGTATATGCTGACAGTGAGCTGCCCTGCCCTTTGGTTTCGTCTGAGGTTTACTTGTTCGATAGGGTACGATAGGGAGGGCAACGCACTGGACATGCAGCCTGAAGAGATAGCGAGTTTGACCCGTTTAGCGCCGCTGCGTTTGGCTTCTGACGGTTCCAGCAGTAGGCCACTGATTCGGCCACTGCAGCGTGCTGCCTGGGCTGTGGCTGTGTGTCCTGATGCTGGAGAGGATCCTGTGGCGATCGTCAAAGGCGTAGTCCCAGGGTCCTTGCCGCAAACACAAGCTATGGCGGAGCAGGTAGGGATTGCGATGTGTGGGCAGATCGCCACGCGACCAGCAGAGCTCGGAGCTGATTGCACGGCGGCCATGCGCCTCGCTCAGAAGGATGTAGATGCCCAGCTTGCGCTGTCAAGCAAGTTTGCAGGCATTCGAGTTGTTGCACAGCAGCTCGAGGGCACGGCCATGATTCGCACGATCCGCCATGTCAAGGCCCATCGAGAGCGAGAGCATATAGAATCCCTAGAAGGGGTCGAGCGGATGTTTGCCGAAGCCAACGCGGCGGCGGATCGTCATGCCAAAGACGGACTCAGTTTGCATCCCAGTCCCTCGCCAGCCTTCTCACAAGAGCTGGATTTTGCAGGCGAGAGGGCTGGGCACTTCATGAAGCTTGCAAGTGCGGTGCTCCCCCTTTTTGAGAATGAAGTTCGGTGGGAGAGGCCTCATCGAATAGCCTCTGGGAGATCACGGCGAAAGACGTCGTGGCACAAGTGGGAGCACGGCCCACTTGGCACTCAATGTACGCTATGTTTTCGAGTGCTCAATTGCCCAGAGAACGAAGCGCCCATGGATGGATGCCCTGGGCTGCCGCATTTTCTCAAGAAGCTTCTCCAATATCACATGGGGCACACTCTTGTTGCCATGTCGGGGACGTTGGCTCGGCAAGCTGGAGGTGTTTCGGTGTCGCGTCGTGATGCGTCCAAGGAGCAAATATTGTGCCTTCGTTGCGGGGGTTGGTCCCAGGGGAGGGGGATCAAGCTCAGTCGGAGTTGTGTGGCCCCCACGCGTAAAGGGTTAGACGTCTTGGCTGAGTATCGGAAGGGTCATTGTCCGAACCCGAGAGTTCGGGCGTTCGTTGATCGTGCGGTTCCCTTAAAGAGGCTGCGCCTCTCCGCCGACCCTCCGTGTCAGGACGCCCCCACCGTGGTGAGGACTTCCCACTCCAGTACTGATGCGGCCCCTCCCTATGAGCAACGTATGGCTGCTTTGTTCGAACGAATTCGTGTAAAGGAGTTGGCCAGAGAGGCCCAATCTAAGGGATAAGTTTTGGTCCTCACCTCAGGTGTAGGTAATATCCCAGTCTGTTTGTGCCAGTATGATCACTTGCATATTTAGTGCTGTGCGCTCCCCCGTCCGCGGGCACTTCCGTTCCGTTCCGTTCCTTCCCCCTCACCTCCCCCCCTCGCCCCCCTCTCCCTGCCCTCGCCCTCCCCTCCTGGCCTCCCCCTCCCCTCCCCCCTTCCTCCGCCTCGCTCTTCTCCTCGCTCGCCCCCCTCCCCTCGCCTCGCCCCCGCCTCGCCTCCCCCCCCTTTGCCTCGCCCTCCCCCTCCCCCTTCCCCCCTTCGCGATTCCCTTCCCCTCCCCTTCCTCGCCCTCCCACCCCCCCTTGCGATTCCTTGTCCCTCCTCCGACAGGGCGAGGCGCGGAGGTCGCGGCCGGGGCAGCGCCACCTGCCACTGCAGCCCACGCGGCGCCGCATAACGCGGCGGCGCGCCCCTGCTTCTCCCGGCCCGCGCCCGGCCGGGTGAGCGGCCCGACGAGCCAGCCACCCAGAGCCCCTCGCGCTGTGCTCGAGATCGCGACGGGAGGTTTGCCGCTGTGTTCGGCCTCGGGGGGGACGTTGCCGGGCCTCGGGGCCGCCAACAGAAGGACGCAGGACGGAAAAACGATCCCGGGGAAGGGGTCCAGACCTCTCTCACCGCCCACCGAACCACCTCAACCGAGATCCCGAATGCCCAGATTTGTCCTCCATTTCCAGTGTGGGGGTGCCGGGAAATATGGACAAAGGCACATATGAAGCACGCGCCTCCCCGTCCAACCCGAAATTCAGGTCTTCGGGTTGGGTTGGGGTGGTCTGGTAGGTAGTCACTCTCGGGGTCGACGCTCTGAAAAAATCACGACGTCGAGGGTCTCAGGAGGCCGTCTGGGGTCGGTATACATCTGGATCGGCACGCCTGAATCGGTCCTTCTGGTCTCGGGAGGCTCTCCAGCAGCCGCGCCTCGCCGGGGGCCTTTTCCCGGGGAGGCTCAGATCGTCCCCCCGCCAGGAGGAGGAGGGGGAGGAGGAGGAGGAGCAGGAGGAGGAGAAAGCCCATTTGGCCTCTGCTGGGCGGGGGCCCGATCTGGGTCGCGTCGGGGTCGGTCGATCGATCCTTCGCGCGATCGCCCGCGATCGGGCCGCCCAGGAGGCCAGGCTCACGCGAGCCGCTCGGCGCCCCTGGAGGGTGAGGCATTCCGTGCCCTGACAGCCTCCCCCCGGGGCCCCATTGGTGGCCGCGCCGATGCAGGGCTGCTTGGTGACGGACGAGATGTGTGCCTTGAGGGACCCTCAGCGGCACCACGCACAATACATCATGCAGTCCAAAACTAAGCGCAGGTCAGTGAGGAGGCAGCGGCTGGTGGCCTTCAGACAGGCCGTCTTCGACCTCCTTCTCCCTGCATGGAGCGGTTGGGAATGCTGGACCACAGACGCCGAACATAGCCTTAAAGAAGAACGGGCCGATTTCCATCAAGAAGGAAGAGCGAACGCAGAGACAAATGGCAGCAGGCACTGATGAAGCCCTACGGAAAAGCCACCTTGCGAGAAGCGGGAGGCGACGCACGAGCCTGACGCCGTCAGCTACGGCGCAGAGGCCACGCCGAAGCCACCGTACGAGAAGCGGGAGGCGAAGCACGAACCCGAAACCGTCAGCTACAGCGCAGAGGCAACGAGGAAGCCACAGTGAGAGCAGCTGGAGGTCAAGCACGAGCGAGCCCTACGACGTCAGCCACAGTGCAGAGGCCACGGAAAAAACACCCACAGCCACCCTGCGAGATGCGGGAGACAAAGCAAAAACCCGACACCGATAGCTACAGCATAGAGGCTACGACGAAGTCGCTTTGCCAGAAGCGGGAGGCGAAGCACGAACCCGATGCCGTCAGCTACGCTGCAGATGTCAGGACGAAGCCACCGTGCGAGAGGCGGGAGGCGAAACGCGAGCCCGACGCCGCCAGCTACAATGCAGAGACCCAGACGACACCACATTGCAAGACGATAGATGCGAAGCTAGGGCCCGACGCCGACAGCTACAGTACAGCGCAGAGGTCACGAGGAAGCCACCTTGCGAGAAACGGGAGGCAAAGCACGAGCCCGATGCCGTCAGCTACAGTGCAGAGGCCACGACGAAACCACCGTGCAAGAGACGGGAGGCGAAGCTTGAGCCCGACGCCGTCAGCTGCGACGACGGGCCCTTGTCGCGTGAAGCGTTGCAGGAACACGCGCGAGAAATGCCTGACGAATTTGAGCGCGCGCAAAGCGAGAAACATCGTGCTGCAAAGAAGGGCGTCCAGCCGATGTCAGCTACAACCAGAGACATGCGAGTGCGAGAAGAGACAGCGCGAGTGGGCAGTGGCGCTCAGCAGATACACCCGACGTCATAAGCTACGGACGGGGAAGCTCGCGTGCTAGATGAGACGGCAGGGAAAGCGGGCACCACGAGGCTGGACGCCTAGACATCATTAGCTACGGCCTGGGACTCATGCGTGCGAGCATGCAACAGGGAAGAGGCACTGGCAGCATGCAGCGCGGCGAGGGTATGGGATACAGGCTTGCGGGAAGGGGCGTCATCAGCTGCAGGCTGGGACGCATACGTGCAACAAAACAATATTATGCGGGAGGGCCAAGAAACAAGCCAGAATATGAGCGCGCGAGTTTTACTTAACAGCGAAGATTGATAGGTTTCTAGCTGAGGCTGGGGCTGAGGCCCCCAGCGCCGCCAGTGACTATTGGGAATGCACCACTGAGGCTGAGGCTGAGGCCCCCAGCGCCGCCAGTGACTATGGGGAACGCACCACTGAGGCTGAGGCTGAGGCCCCCAGCGCCGCCAGTGACTATGGGGAATCCGCCACTGAGGCTGGTGATGCTGCCCCCAGCGCCGCCAGTGACTATGGGGAATCCACCGCTGAGGCTGAGGCTGAGGCTGAGGCTGAGGCTGAGGCTGAGGCTGAGGCTGAGGCTGAGGCTGAGGCTGAGGCAGGCTCAAGCTGAGGCTGAGGCTGAGGTTGAGGCTGAGGCTGAGGCTAAAGCAGGCTGAGGCTGAGGCAGGCTGAGGCTGAGGCAGGCTGACGCAGGCTGAGGCTGAGGCAGGCTGAGGCTGATGCTGAGGTTGAGGCTGAGGCTGAGGTTGAGGCTGAGGCTGAGGCAGACGCTGAGGCAGGCTGATGCTGAGGCAGGCTGAGGCTGAGGCTGAGGCTGATGCACGCTGAGGCTGAGGCAGGCTGATGCTGAGGCAGGCTGAGGCTGAGGCTGAGGCTGATGCAGGCTGAGGCTGCGGCAGGCCGAGGCTGAGGCCGAGGCTGAAGGCAGACTGAGGCTGAGGCTGAAGCAGGCTGAGACTGAAGCTGAGGCAGGCTGGGGCTGAGGCAGGCTGAGGCTGAGGCTGAGGCTGTGACTGCGACTGCCGTTGCCACTGCGACTGTCATCGCGAATGCGACTACGACTGCGAGAACAGCAGAATTTTACAAGTGGATTATCATCTGAATCTTAAGGGGAATGCTTCCAGATATGCTCCTACACATCGCAATTAGGCTGCTTTGCCGGGATATTTTTTAGAACAAAAAATCACCTGATGCACCTGAGCGTCTGTCATCAGCTACGGCCTGGGACTCCAGCGCGCGAGAACAAAAAGCGCCAACATGCAGCTGCGGAAGGCAGGAAACGCAAACCCACTCTGCTGCAGTTCGGGGTACACGAATGCGAGAAGAGATGGCAGTGGCTGCGGGCGAACGGCTGGGCACCCAGACGTCATCAGCTACACGTTCGTCTGCGGCTACTCTCGGAGGGGACACCTGGGTGCGAGAGGACGGCAGTGGCAGCTGCGGCCACTGGAGCAGCGGCGAGAAGGGGTACGTACGCAGTGGCGAACAACGGCCACTGCAGCATTCCAGGCGGCAGGCATTTGCCCACCCAACGCGGCAGCCTTCGCCTCCATGGCCGCCGACGAGTTCCCATCCCAGCCCGCATCGAGGCGATTCTCGCTGGTGCCACAGCCAGCGTCACCTGGTTCGATGCCGACGAGGGCGACTCGTCCGAGCACGACGACACCTACGGCCAGTGCCAGACCGAAGAAGACACCGTGAGCAGCCCCAGGACTACTCCTACCAGGAGGCTTCCGACGGCTACCAGCACGAGTACGGCGGCGGCGCGAGACAGCCTGCGAGATGCAGCAGGCCGCGGCGTGAGGCAGCCAGCGAGACGCAGGGTCTCGTTCGACCTGCGCGACAACGGCGACGGGAACAAGACCAACAGGCCCAGGAGCACTCCCACGGTTGCTACCACAACGGCCCCCACGACGAGGCGAAGGAGGACGAGTGCGGCGATCACTTGGACTTCGTCCTCTGAGCGGCCACGGTCCGTTGTGACCATGGGGCCGATACCTGAAGGACCTGGAAGAGGAGGAGGAGGAGGAGGAGGAGGAGGAGGAGGAGGAGGAGGAGGAGGAGGAGAAAAACGAGAATGAGAACGAGGAGGAGAAGGCGGGGAGAAGGAGGAGCAGGAACATCAAGAGGAGGATGAGGAGGAGGGGGGAGGAGGAGGAGGAGGAGGAGGAGGAGGAGGAGGAGGAACAGGATCAGGAGCAGGAGCAGGAGCAGGAGCAGGAGCTGGAGTGGTAGTGTCACAGAGTGTGCGTGTCCGCCAGCGGTGTCTTAGCAGGAGGAGGATCAGGAACAGTAGCAGGAGGGGTGACATGAGCAGGAGGAGCCGGAGGACCGGAGGAGCAGGAGAGGGAGGACATACGCGTCGAGGCCGTCTGGAGCCAGCACGATCGGAAAAGGAACAGAAAGAGTGGGACTAAGACCGGCAAGAGTTCTTGCTCGTTGTGAGCTGCCCTCGGTGTCGGCGTCGCCGCGGGCGTTGTTCGTCTGAGATAGAAAAGTCGCCTGCCCAACGGCGGCCGCTGTCGGTTTTAAGTCGTGCCCAGTTTGCCATAATTACACATGTCGGGCGTGCCAGCGAAATTGCAAGTGAAGGAGGGATGAGGAGGGGCAAGACGGTGTAAAGTCAAGGTTCGAGGGCGTTTTCTTTGGTTTTCCGCGGGGTTCCAGCTTTGGGATGGTTTCCAGTTCCAGCAGCTGCGCCTCTCCAAGGGCGTCCCGCGGGTGTCCGAACCGCCACGAACAGCCGACGGAGACCCGAGCTATGATCCGAAAGCGAGGGGAGGAGGAGGAGGAGGAGGAGGAGGAGGAGGAGGAGGAGGAGGGAGGAGACCAGTGTAAACCCAAGACGCATCAACGATGTTGCAAGAACCAAGCCCCCCGGTCCAAGTTCCCTCCTCATAGTTTCCTAAGTTAGCTTGTCCTCACTGCAGGAAGCGCCGCATTGAAAGGCAGCTGTTTGAGAACCCGAAGCCGTGCCAAAGCACAAGTCCTGAAACTCCAACTGTGCAAAACAAGATGAGTTGCGCCCCGACAATCATAAATCGCGCCAGAAATCAATTCGTGGGACATCCACACCGCGGACCAATTTGACGGTTGCGTCCTGACAGTCCTATATCTTGCCAGAATACACAAATTCTGAGATGTCAGCCTCACGAACCTTTGACAGCGCTTTGAAGTTTTATGACGAACGCGCACGAGGCTACATGTTGAAAACCACCAGCCCACCATCCATGAAACATCTGCACACATTTATGACGACTGCGCGCGGCGCTCAGGCGAGAGCCACATTTAAAAAGCCACCCGCCTTCCTTTTCTGGAACATATTGCAAACTTCAACACGAATGCGCGCGGCGCTTAGGCGAGAGCCACATTTGAAAACCACCCGCCCTCTGGAAGGCTCAGGCGAAACTCCAGGTCCGCTTTACCGACACGTTTGGGGGTGCGATAGGGGGAGTTGTTGATAAGGAAAAGATGCGGAAGAGGACGATGGTGATGATGCTGATGTTGATGCTGATGATGCTGAATATTACGATGATGATGATGTTGTTGATGATGATGCTGATGATGATGACGATGATGATGATGATGCTGCTGCTGATGATGATGATGACCATGATGGTGATGATGACGCTGATGATGCTGATGATGCTGAGGATGACGATGCTGATGATGATGTTGAGGATGGTGATGATGGTGATGATGATGGTGATTCTGATGACGATGATGATGCCGATGATGATGAGGAGGAGGATGATGATGTTGTTGATGATGATGCTGCTGATAATGATGAGGATGGTGAGAAGGAGGAGGAGGAGGAGGAGGAGGAGGAGGTGGAGGAGGAGGAGGAGGAAAGGGAGGAGGAGGAGGAGGAGGAGGAGGAGGAGGAGGAGGAGGAGGGGTCTTCGACCTTCGGCAGGCGAGCACGAGGGCGAGGAGGGGGGCCGCTCGGCAGCACGGAGCGGGCAGCGCGCCGCCCGCGGCCGCGGCGGCCGCGTGCCCTCGAAAAGCGCGAGGGCCCGAGCCCCGCCTTCGACGGCTGGGCGCTGCCCGCCGTCGGAGGTCGTCGAGGTCGTCGTCGCCGTCGCCGTCGCCGTCGTCGCCGTCGTAGTCGCCGTCGCCGCCGTCGTCGTCGTCGCCGTCGCCGTCGTCGTCGTCGTCGCTGTCGTCGTCGCCGTCGCCGTCGTCGTCGTCGTCGTCGTCGTCGTCAACCGCGACGGGGCCGAGCAGAGGCTGGCCCCTCGCCCTCGGCGGAGGCTGGCCGGAGGGGCGGTGGGGCGCCCCACTCGGGCGGGGCGGGGACGGAGACGAGTCCGATGTCAGCCTCGTCCTGGCTTCGTCTCGCCCACGGGGGCCTCGCCCCCTCGACGAGGTCCAGAGGCCGAGGGGTGGGCGCAGGCGGGCCCTCCGAGAGAGAGAGAGAGGGGGGAGACCCAGACCCCAATCTCCTCCTCCTCCTCCTCCTCCTCCTCCTCCTCCTCCTCCTTCTCCTCTCCTCTCCTCCTCCTCCTTCTCCTTCTCCTTCTCCTCCTCCTCCTCCTTCTCCTCCTTCTCCTCCTCCTCCTCCATTATTTTCTCCCCTTCGACCGTCTCCAGTCACAGCGGGGGCCCTCGCTGAAGGAGAGCTCGCAGAACGAGCCCTTCCATGACAGAGGGGGTCACTATTCGTGCCCTTCCAGGACGGAAGGGGGGCACAGAAACCAATTGTCACGTTATCCCCGCTTGTGGATACGTATTTTTGGATTCCCAGATCCCAGTCTACTTCAGGCACCTTCCTGCCTCAAGATTCGGTATGCTTCTCTTGTTTGCGTTATGCTTTCGGCGGGCCCGAGTCCAACCTGCTCGACTCGCCTTCCTGCTTCATGGTTCCGCTTGCTTCTTCCGACAGCGGGTAAACCGATTCCTATCCTCATCTCCATCCCATCCCGAGCCCCAACTTCCATCCCACCATCCAGTTGTAGATCCGTGTGCCCCTCGAAACCCGCGGGGGCCTATATCCCCATCCAGAGTCTAGAAGGGTAAATCGGCCAGTGGGGCCCAGGCCACACCAGCAGGGGTAGGGATCGGTTGAACGATGCTGATGCACGCCGTGGAGATATCCCAGAGGACTGTCTTTGACCACGCTCGGCCCCTGGGGGGCCTCACGGGGCCCTGGGACCGTCCAACAACGAGTCGGGGTGAGAAGCCCGTCCGGGGGGCGAAGGAGAAGGGGCCAGCGATGGCCGCACGAGAACGGCGGAGCCTGCGCTGCTGCTCTCCCTGTGTTTTCCGAGCACGAGGTCGTCCACAGGGGCCGCGGCGTCGGGGGGGAGGAGGGGTTCGCGGAGAGGGAGGGAGGTCCACGCCTGGGCGCCCAGGGGCCGAGGGGCTCCAGGGGGCCTCGGGCAATTGCAGCCCCAGCTTCGGGAGAGCACCCTCTGACTTGGCGCACCGCGCTCCCGAGGTGGCGCGTCTCGACGGGCGCACCTCGGAGGGGGCAAGGAGGAGGAGGAGGAGGCGGAGGAAGAGGCGGAGTAGGAGGAGGAGGAGGAGGCGGAGGAGGAGGCGGAGGAGGAGGAGGAGGAGGAGGAGGAGGAGGAGGAGGATGGAGGAGGTTGAATTGGGCAGGGACGGGAAGGGAAAATCTTACATCTGATGCTTCCTTCCTTACTTCGTGCAGCTGGACTCCAGATCCAGCTACTATCATGCCAGCCCGCACGGACCAGCCTAAGCATGTTTACCTCACGTTAAGCTTCCTCTGCACCTACTCCTAGAGCCGCCTGTATATTCTACCTTTTCTGCCATTACACTTCCCTTTTTTGCCACGCCACAACTTGCCTAGTTCTACTAAGGAGATTGGGGAGTATGATTTGGTGGGGGAGGTATGGAGGGATCCTCAAGGTACCACCAGGCTTAGCTGATGTCTAGCGTCGCCTGCGCTGCTATGTTTTATGATACTCTTTAGCTCCGACGCCGCGTGCCTGCCTCTCGGAGCCCTCTTGGGGCTCGTTAGGGATCTTGGGGTTGGGCTGTCTTAGGGCCCTCTTGGGGCCCTCTGGGAGCTCTCTTGGGGGCTTCCTGTGAGCCCTGGAGAGCCTCTTGGGGCTATCGTGGGGGGCGTCGGTATCAAGCGAGTGGTCCTCACGTTTGGTCCCCCCCTCTGGGGCACTCGAAATCGCTCCTTAGGGAATGGCTGATTCACAGGCGGCGCCAGCGCGAATCGTGACGTGACCAGGGGGTGAATAGGGGGCCGTGGCCGGTAACGACAACGACGACGACGACGACGACGACGACGACGACGGCGACGACGACGACGACGACGACGAATAATGAAGTCCATGGGCACCTGGCGCAACGACGACGACGACGACGACGACGAGGAGGTGGCGCGCGCCCCGGCTGGCGCACCTCGGAGGCAGGCCAGCCAGCCCACACCCCGCCTTCTCGGAACTCCGAAGACAAGGCGCACTGGCGCAAGCACACATGTCCGAGGCAGGGACCTGCAGGGGCATCGATAGGAAGGCCCGTGGGAAGGCTCAGAGAGCGCTCAAGAGTTGGGGTGGGATGCTCTGAGAAGGCAGCGGCGCCCGAGACATCTTTCAGAGCCGCCAGATCTCTAGATGTTCTCGATTTCTCCTCACCCGAGTTGATCCTCGTCCTGACTTTGTCTCGCATCTCGGGAGCGAGGAGGAGGATCGTGGTCAGGTGCAACGATCGGCGATGCATCCCCCCCATGCCAGTCCCCATCCTATCTTTGCCTCTCAAGCTTACGTAGCCCCAACCACCGCCTGGGGGGTCGACCTTCGGGGACGTCGGCGGGCGGTGGACCCTCAGACCTGGGCGTGGCAGTTTTTGTCACACCGGGCGTCTGCGTCAGTATTCGGGCCCAGGGACCCTCACAGATCGATCCTGTTCGAAAAATGACGCACAAAGATGGGGTCCAGGACTCAGGTCGTGATTTCTTGCGATCTCGGATTTTTCGCAACGTCGGATCTCAAGGGATATGGATCGATTCGGGCCTTGGAGGCCAAGTATGTGCATATCCACCGCCCGCAGGGGTCCCAGAACGTCGGTTTCACGGGCGGTGGACATGGAAATGGATATGGATATGGATACGGATATGGATATATATATATATATGCATATATATATATACACATATAATCATATATATATATAGATATAGATGTATATCTATATATATATATAGATATATACATATATATATATATATATATAGATATCCCCGCCTCGCAACAGAAGCTCTTGGGAGGTCCTTGCAGGCTTCTTGGATCGGCGGTTGGCCCCCTTCCCCTGGCGCGCGGGGGGCCCGGCGCCGACCCGAGAAGTCCGCGCCGGCCTCCGACGGCGTGTGCTGATTTCTGCTCCTCGAGGCGAGGGCCCGGGACCTCCGGACCATCTGGCGGCCCTCGCCTCCTGGGGCCCGCGCAGGAGAGGAGGAGGGGGAGGAGGAGGAGGAGGAGGAGGAGGAGGAGGAGGAGGAGGAGACCCTGGAGCGCATCGTTGTCCAGCGGCCGTGGGCCCCGAGCTGGATCGGGTCGCGAGATCGGATCGGGTCGGATGCGAGGGTTCCTCTTTTTCGGGGTCTCCTGGAGCTGTCCATGGCCTTGGAGCCGGACCCCCGGCCGCTTCCAACCCTGGCCCAAGGCGTCCCCAGACTTCGATCCAACCTGGAGCCCCCGGGGGCCCTCTGCGGTCGCGCGGGGCGCTCTGGAGACCGAGGGGGGCTCCCTGGAAGTCCTGGGGGCACCTTTTTGTCTTCTTTCCACGAGATAACAGCGGAGCTGACCAGCGACTCGAGGATCGGGGCCCCTCGACAGCCCCCCGACCTCGATCCACGAGGATCCTCCATCCTCGATCGTCGAGGATCGGTCCTCAATCCTCGAGGGTCGAGCCTTGATCCTCGAGGATCGAGGCCACCCTCCAGGCGACGGAGATTATGCAAAGGCGAGATGCTCATGTCGCGAGATACCTGGTGCCCCCTGGGCCTCTGGGCCCCTGTGGGCCTCGCGAGGGGCGCTCCGGAGGCCGCGGGGGCCTCCCTGGCAATCCTGGGAGCGCCCTGGGCCCAGGGCACCTCTGGCAACACCCCGGGCGTGTCCCAGACGTGCGGTGTCCTCATTTTTGCCAACACGGGGCCCCCGGAAGTCCCGACCCATTTCGCAGGCCTCGAGGTTGACACCAACACCAATATCGGCGGTGTGCCTCCACCGAGGGAGGAAGATCCCGATCTCGGTGATGGTGGTAATATTCTGGCTTCCAAGGTGGCCGAAATATTGCCACCAACACCGAAATCTAGGATCATCGTCCCCCTGCGGAGGCAACCCCCTGTGTAAGTGTTGGTGCCAATTTCTAGGCCGCCAACCATTCCCTGTGGCGGGTTTTTCATCCCGAGTCGCTTTCTGACGGTCCTGGGGCCCAGCGAGGGCCCCGAGAGGCCGAACACGGCCAAACATGTCCTGTCGCGATGTTTGTCATGACGCAGCCGCGTCTGCGGTGGATTCTTCTTGCTCTTGCGAGCTGGCCATGCACGGAATTAGCCAGGCGCTGTGCGCTGGTTGCGCTCTCCTGCTGTGCTGTGCCCCCCTGCCTTCGGGCGCGCCGTCGGGGCGAATTTCCGTCTCACAAGCCAAGCGGCACAGCACTTTTTCCAGGAGCTGGCACTTGATGCGTAGGTTTCGAGCTTTAGACGCTGAAGCAGGAGAGAGAGAGAGAGAGAGATGGAGAGTGAACGAGAGAGAGAGAGAGAGAAACAGAGATGGAGAGAGAGAGAGGCACACACAGAAAGAGACAGAGAGGCAGAGGGATATCTCTACATACATGCCTCAGAGAGAAAGAGAAGCATATATATCATAAAACGTGTTCACAGAGAGTTGGAACAGCGAGAGAGAGAGAGAGAGAGAGAGACAAAGACAGAGACAGGGACAGAAGGGGCGTGTGTGTTTGTGTGTGAGTGTGTTGGTGCTCTCACATCGCCCTCCTGTGCATGTTTCGCATTCTCCATCCTGTCCCCCTTGTCCTCTGCACGCCCACCCCTCCACCCTCCACCCTTCCGGGGTGTGGCCGTCCCCGTCGGGCCTTCAGGCCGGCCACTCCCCCTTTGGCTGGTTCTCGGCCGACTTTCTGGCGACCCTGCTGGCCTGCTGGCGCTGCGACATCTGCGGTGCAGAATTTGCCGTGTCCTCGCCGCCATTTCTGGCCTTCGGCCCCTCGCGCCTTGTCCTGCCCTTCTGCCAGTCGTCTGGCCTTGGCATCGCTGTAGCTTCTACTGTGCCCCCCTTTCGCTCTCCTGGCCTGCCGTTGCCTCGCCAGTTGGCACTGCGTACCTCGTCTGCCCCCCCGGTCATCCACGCCCAGATGACCTTTGACTGGCCGCGGCGATGCTCGCTCTGAGAGGCTTGAGGGATTGGCCGCTAGACGCGCCAGCGCGTTCTCTTCTCCGACTTTGGACGCGCTGTCGCTGCGCGCGGGGCCGCGACGTCAAAAAGTGTGAGTGAGAGTGTAAGTGAGAGTGTGTGTGTGCGTGCGTGCGTGCGTGCGTGCGTGCGTGCGTGCGTGTTTGTGTATGTGTGTGTGTTTGTGCGTGTGTGCGTGCGTGCGTGCGTGTGTGCGTGTGTGTGTGTGTTTGTGTGTTTGTGTGTTTGTGTGTTTGCGTGCTTGTGTGTATGTGTGCCCGTGTGTAATTATGTGTGGGTGTAGGTTTTGTTTTGTGTGTAGGTGCGTGTGTGTATGTGTTTGTGTGTGTGCGTGTGTGTAGTGCGTATGTGTGTGTAGGTGTGTGTGTGTGTAAGAGAGGCGCCTGGCCACTCCCTGCGGCGTACGAGCGACCGCTCGGCACGGGTTGCTGGATCCTTAGGGCCCCCGCGCAGTTCTCCACGCGCGCAGTTGGACCTCCCCTGCCCGGCAGAGGGCCACGGCGTCCGCTCCTTCCTGCCTCCCTCCAGCCTCCTGCCCAGCTCATCCCCTGCTGCCCAGCTCCCCCCTGCCTCTCTTCTTCTTCTTCTTATGATTTTTCTTCTTCAGCGCCACCACCGTCAGTTTCATCATCATCACCACCACCGTCATGATTACCACCACCATCATCAGCGGCATCATCTTCAAGATCACCATCAGCATCATCATCCTCATCACCACCAGACTCATCATCATCAACATCATCATCACCACCACCATCATCATCATCAGCAGCAGCATCATCATCGTAATCATCAGCATCATCATCTTCAGCAGCCTTATCATCATCCATGGTCACTGTCCTTGTCCTTGTTCAGGTCCTCCTCCGGCTCCCCTGCTTGTCCTCCTTCTCCTCCTCCTCCTCCTCCTCCTCCTCCTCCTCCTCCTCCTCCTCCTCCTCCTCCTCCTCCTCCTCCTCCTCCTCCTCCTCCCCCCCCTGCCCCTCCCCCTCCCCCTCCGTCGTCCTTTATCCTGAGCCTCCTCCTCCTCCTCCTCCTCCTCCTGGCATCGGCAGCGCCCCTGGCAGAGCTATAGGGCCAGCTGCTGGCCGACGAAGCATCCGCGGCCTAGATTCCCCCCGAAGCGAACGTCAAAACCAGTCACCCTCATCCTCGTCTTCTTCCATCCTCCTCCTCCTCCTCCTCCTCCTCCTCCTCCTCCTCCTCCTCCTCCTCCTACTTCTCCTTCGCCTCCTCGTCCTCCTCCCTCCTTCTCTTCCTGCTCCTCCTGACAACGTCCTGCGCTCCTCCCCCCTCGTGTTCCTTCCCGTCCCGCGTCCTCGTCCCCATCCTGGTTCGCCCAGGGCCACCCTCCGTCCCTCGCGCTTCTCCCCGAGCGCGCTCCGCTCGACGGCAGCTCGACGGCCGTACGGCCGACAGTTCTCCCGCCACGCCGCCTGCCCGCGGCGTCTGCGCCGCAGGCCGTGGCGCGCGCAGCTCCGCCGCCGCGAGGCGCGCGGGCCCATCAGGAGCAAAGATCGAGGGGGGATAGGCTCTGGGGTTCGAGGTTCGAGGCTCGGGATTCGGGGCTCGGTTTTCGGGAGTTTGAGGTGTTTTTTCGGCTGCTTTCCAGCCTCGGGGCGCTCTCTCTCTCTATCGGCTGTGCCTCGTGGAGGGCGTTCCGGAGGCTGGCTCGTCCCGAACGGCCGCCGGAGAGCAGAGCTACGGCCCGAAGACTGCCTGGGGATGGGCTCTGGTCGGGGCTGGACAGAACCCCAACAGTGACACGTCGATCAGTGAATTGTCCGTTTTCGGTTCTCGAGAGGGCGCCGTGGCCGTTATTTTCCAGGCTTGCGCCCGCCAGGTTTGGGCCTCAGGTCGTTTTCACTGAACCACGTTTTACTAAAGGGGGGTCTGCCCATCCCCGATCTGGGGGGGATGCCTCGACCCCGAACCGCCCACCCATCTGGGGCCTGACAGCCCACGCTGTCCTGCAGCGCGTCCACTGCCGATCCATCGGCGAGGCATCGCCGAGTCCTGGTCGACGTCGCCGCCGAGAGCAGGCGGGAACGCGTCCCACGCACACGGCCTCTGCCTTGACGTCCGCCGATGCGTTTCTGCTTCGGTCCGCGGCCCCAGAGCTCCCGACCACTTCTCTCCAGGGGCAGTTTCTCGTCCTGGGTTCGTCTCTGAGGGCCCCGGGACCCGATAGCAGCCCCTGCAGGCCGAGATCGAGGAGGAACGCCCCGATGGACAGCATCGTGTCGTCGGAGATGTTGGTACAAAGTTCATATGCGGCGTTGGCGTGCCGGCTACGCCGGCGAAGAAGTTCAAGGTTTGATTCTGCGACGCGGAAGTACCGATGGGCACGGTAATGCAATTGGACCCGCCGGAATTCAACCTTGAGCGATCGGGGCCGCGAACGATGCAAGGTTGAACGATCCACACGGTGTCAAAAACCGCGCGCGCCGACGCGGCACGAACCTACCGTGAGCATAGAGTTTCGGAGGTCCAGCGCGGACCTCCGAAAGCTTTGTGCCTGTGCCGCGTTTTCTTCCCGCCCCCCCCCCCCCCACGGGCCCCGGGGCTCTCGGAGGCCCGCGCGGAGCTCTGATATCCACACTGCGCTAAAACCTCCAAGCCCGCGGGCGAGCGCCCCTGACCCAGGCAGGGAGGAAAAATCAGTTTTAAGTCGGGCATGTCCCTTCACAGGAGGAGTATCCACGAATAGTCAGAACATAGTCCTGTGACGACTTTTCGTGTTATGATCATCGTACAGCGAGTATACCTTGACTATCTCGCATTCCTCTTTCGACATCCGCCTGTAGGAGGACATGCCCGACCTTAGCTTAGTTGGATCGGCGATGGATCCCCCTCGGCGGCTCCTCCGGCGCCGCCCCCGGGGCGCGCTGCGCGCGCCAGGAGTGGGGGTCTGGCGCCGATCCACGAAACCCGCGCGGGCCTCCGAGAGGTTATGTGTTCTTGTTCTGCCATGCTCTCCTCCTCCTCCTCATCCTCCTTCTCCTTCTATTCCTCCTACTCCTCCTACTCCTCCTGCCCATCCTCCTCCTCTTCCTCCTCCTCATCCTGTTCCTCCTCCTCCTCCTCCTCCTCCTCCTCCTCCTCCTGTTCCTCCTCCTCCTTCTCCTCCTCCTGTTCCTTCTTCTTCTTCCCACAAGGGCCCCAGGACCGTCGACGGAACCGCTCGGGGATAGGACGCTAGTCCCGGGGGGGGGCAGAGATCCGAGGATGATGATTTTTTCAATGCGGCGGGTTTACCTGGATTTCGGCCTCCGAGACCCGTGATCGTGCCCGGGGACCATCAAACATGGATCCGGGACGAAAAACCACACCCAAACCACCGCCGGGGAAGGGGTCGGGACCTCTGGGGCCGCAGGTTTACAAGATCAGATCGGCGGATGTCTGGGGGGGGTAGGGGGTGCGGGGCTCCAGGGCCCGTGCCCCTCGTGGCCCGCGCGTCTCGTGCCAAGGCCTTGGCGACCTGCCGACTGCACCCGAGCTCGCAGGCGCTGGGCGAGAAACAGATCCTCCGCCTCCGCCGCCGCACGACGTCCTCGTCCTCCCTGCTGCCTCCTCGTCCTCCCCTCTCCTCCTCCTCCTCCTCCTCCTCCTCCTCCTCCTCCTCCTCCATTTGTTTTCCTTCTAGATAACTCCTCCCTGTCTCACCCCGAGGCCGGTCGACAGGGCGCGCCGGGCGCTTCGCCCGAGAATTCTTCACGATCTGTGATCCGTGATCCTGAAGCTTGAACTTTGCAACAGCTTCGCGGATGGAGGGCGGCCCGCTTTCAAACTGTGGTTCTAGCTTTAGCGCCGCGCACATTCTTCGTTTTAAGACAGTCACGTTCGCTCGCGGTGCTGAAGTGCCAGGAATGGTGGCACGGTTCAGGATCGCCAAGACGCAACAGCAACGGTGATTCGCTGCGTTGATGTCCCAGGGATGGCGTTTTGACGCAATTCTGGATTTTCGAACGGTTGTCTTCCAACGGGGCATTTCTTTCAGTGAACATGAATCCGTGTAGGGGCCTATGAAGGGGGAACTTGGAGGGAGGGTTCACTGCAATATCGTTGATGAGTCTGGGTTTGCACTGGTCCTCCTCCTCGTCCTTCTCCTCCTCCTCCTCCTCCTCTTCCTCCTCCTCGGGAGGAGGAGGAGGAGAACGACGGCGACGACGACGACGAGGAGGAGCAGGAGGGAAGAGGCGGAGGCGGGGGTGCGAGCGAGGCGGGGGAAGGAGGAGGAGGAGGAGGAGGAGGAGGAGGAGAAGGAGAAGGAGAAGGAGAAGGAGAATGAGGAGGAGGAGGAGGAGGAGGAGGACCAGAGTAAACCCAAGATTCATCAACGATGCTGCAACACACCCTCCCGTCCCAACAATTCCCCCCCTCTCACGAGCCGCAACCAGCATCCTGTGGGCCCGCCACTCGGGCGAGAACTCCGTTTTGAACAGGAGTTGCCGTGCCTCCCTCAAGGAATGCGAGAAGGTACGATCACGTATTTCAGCGAGGTGCCCAGAGTCCGATCTTAGATTTCTTGACGTCCGCCCCCCATTGGTGCGACTGCTTCACACGACTACACGCCTTGGCATGAACTTCGAGGTAGTCTCAAGCGAGACTCCCGTGCTTGAAAGGAACAGCCCTCCATCCGTACAGCTGTTACACGTGCTCGGGCTTGTGGCCTTGACGCTATCGGCACTTCTCGAACCCCCACCAGCACATACAGGAATGATGCCCGGGGGAGTTGTCGGGAGGAGGGGCGTGGGTAAGCATGCAGTGAAGAAGGGAGGCCAGCAGTTGTGAAGCTAGACGTTGGGGGGCATCCTGGAGCCATCGCGGGGCCATCTTAGAAGCTGTCTCGGAGCAATCTTGGATGCCATCGATCCAAGAAGGGAGGGGTGTCGATTACGGCCCCTGCGGTGGCTGAACAAGAATGCCTTGTGGGGTGCTCTTAGGCGCTCTCGCGGTCGTCCTGAGGCCTCTTGGGACTCTCTCTTGGGCGATCTTGGAGCAGTTTTGAGGCCTCCAAGGCCGATCGAATGCGAAAGTGCGTGACGGCCCGAAACGTGTGCACTCCGAAGGTCTAGGATTTTGGGCTTTCGGGGGCGTTCTTGGGAGGATCCGTCGCCATTTCGAGCAGTCGTGTTGCAGTGGGGCGATCTTGAAGCCTCGTAGATCAATATTGGAAGCAATCTTGAACTATGTTGGGCTGTCCTGGGCGATCTTGGAAGCGATTTTGGGCTATCTGGGGTATTCTAGGGTCCTCTTGGAGCCATCTTGGTTCAAAAAGGACCCTCCGACAACTCGCGAGACCTTCCGTCCAGGCCTAGGGGGAGGGGGAAGGGGGAGGGGTCAAGCTACCCCGAAGGACGGCCGTCCCGGTCACTCCCACGCGCCCTTTCACCACATTCGGGGCACCCGGATCTCAGCATAGGCAGGGGCCGCTGTCGACAACCACCGGAAACCAATGCAGAACCCAGCTAGGTGCGCGACAACCGCGAGGTGCGCCGCGTAGGCCAGGGCACCCCCATCGTCCCTGGCAAATGCGAATGCAAATTGATCGCGGGGCGCCCGCGCATGATCCAACAGTTTACCGTAACGTGGACTTCGCATTGGAGTTCGACAAGGATGGTGGGATTGCACACGTGGGGTAGTATGATGCCCCCGCCCATTGTCCCTGTCAAAAAATTACACAGAGGCGTACCCAACCCTTTGTACACATGAGGCGGCTATACATCGGACCGCTCAGTACAACAGCGAGCACTGAAGGATCCGCCGTGCCCATGAACGATTCGCCAAAGAAAGTGAAGCAAGAGTCACATATTCACGTATGCGGCGACGCTATAAAGAGTCAAGACGTAGGCTTCCCAGGAGCCCACGAACGTGGCGACGTCTTCGCAAATCGCAGCCCCACAGGGGACGGCGAGGTCTCGTGGTGATCTGCGTAAGACGCACCGCCGCTGGGCCTCCCAGGAGCCCACGAAAGTGGCGACAGTTTCGCAGATCGCAGCCCCCCAGGGGACGGCGAGGTCTCGTGGTGATCTGCGTAAGACGTACTTCCGCTGGGCCTCCCTGGAGCCCGCAGAAGTGGTGACAGTTTCGCAGATCGCAGCCCCCGAGGGGACAGAGAGGTCTCGTGGTGATCTGCGTAAGACGTACCTCCGCTGGGCCTCCCAGGAGCCCGCAGAAGTGGCGACAGCTTCGCAGATGGTAGCCCCCAAGGGGACGGCGAGGTCTCGTGGTGACCTGCGAAAGACGCACCTCCGCTGGGCCTCCCAGGAGCCCACAACAATGGCGACAGTTTCGCAGATCGCAGCCCCCCAGGGGACGGCGAGGTATCGTGGCGATTTGCGCCAGACGTACCTCCGCTGGGCCTCCCAGGAGCTCACGAAAGTGGCGACAGCTTCGCAGATCGCAGCCCCCCAGGGGACGGCGAGGTCTCGTGGCGATCTACGTAGGACGTACCTCTGCTGGGCCTCCCATGAAGCCACGAACGTGGCGACAATTTCGCAGATCGCAGCCCCCTAGGGGACGGCGAGGTCTCGTGGTGATCTGATAAGACGAGCATCCACTGGGCTTGCCAGGAGCCCACGAAAATGGCGACAGTGTCGCAGATCGCAGCCCCCCAGGGGGCGGCGAGGTGTTGTGGTGATCTGCGTAAGACGTGCCTCGGCTGGGATTCCCAGGGCTCCCCCGAAAGTGGCGACAGCTTCGCAGATCGCACCCCCCAGGGGACGGCGAGGTTTCATGGTGATCTGCGTAAGAATCACCTCCATTGAGCCTTCCAGGAGCCCACGAAAGTGGCGACAGCTTCGCAGATCGCAGCCCCCGAGGGGACGGCGAGGTCTCGTGGTGCCCTGCGTAAGACGCACCGCCGCTGGGCCTCCCTGGAGCCCACGAAAGCGGCGACAATTTCGCAGATCGCAGCCCCCCAGGGGGCGGCGAGGTCTCATGGTGATCTGCGTCAGTCGCACCGCCGTTGGGCCTCCCAGGAGCCCACGAAAGTGGCAACAGTTTCGCAGATCACAGCCCCCCAGGGGACGGCTAGGTTTCGTGGTGATCCGCGTAAGACGCACCTCCGCTGGGCTTTCAAGGAGCCCCCCGAAAGTGGCTGCAGACTCGCAGGACGCAGCCCCTTTGGCGACTGCGAGGTTTCGTGGTTACCTGCGTAAGACGCACCTCTGCTGTGCCTCCCAGGAGCCCACGAAAGTGGCGACAGTTTCGCAGATCGCAGCCCCTTTGGCG
Source organism: Prorocentrum cordatum (assembly GCA_963575745.1). Classification (NCBI taxonomy): domain Eukaryota; class Dinophyceae; order Prorocentrales; family Prorocentraceae; genus Prorocentrum; species Prorocentrum cordatum. The sequence goes on along the minus strand of CAUYUJ010016235.1, from coordinate 10,104 downwards.
ACTGCGAGGTCTCATGGTGATCTGCGTAAGACGTGCCTCCGCTGGGCCTTCCAGGAGCGCACGAAAGTGGCGACAGCTTCGCAGATCGCAGCTCCCCAGGGGTA
>CAUYUJ010016235.1:0-5000 GCA_963575745.1 Prorocentrum cordatum | reverse complement strand
CCTGTTATTGGCCTTCCATTTAAGCTCCAGAACCATACGACGAAGGAAGTCTCCGGCGAACCGTCCAGCCCGCCTTTCCGACTCTTGGGGGCGCGGCAGGGAATAATTCTTTTTCAGGACAGGAGGAAGAGGAGCATGGTGAGCTGAGGAGGACGAGGGGTACCGTGCGACGAAAGGGCTCCTCTACATTTGTTTGGTGTTTGACGTTGGTGAGGTTTTGCCGACTGAGGGTGGCGCCACCCGTGTCTGGCTTTTGGCCACTTCGGAGGTGAAGGTGATTTGTGGCGCGCAAGGAGACACATTCTTGAGCCAGGTCTTGCGAGATGCGAGGAGGAGGAGGAAGAGGAGAAAGAGGAGGCGGAGGAGGAGGAGAAACACATTCTGCATACACATCAGCTGTCGGAGGTCCGCGCGGATTTTGGGGACGGCGCAGACCCCCTCCCTGCCCTGGCGCGCGGAGCTCGCCAGGGGCGGCGCCAGATGCACCCCCAGGGGGGCACAGCGCCGATCCAAGAAGCCCGCGCGGACCTCCGCACGCTTCTGCATATGCCGATTCGTTTTTTCCACGAAGAGGATCCATCAGTTGGGGAGATGGGAAGTTGGGAAGCCGTCCCCCTCGCGGTGGCGGAGGCGGTTCCGCTGCGCCACCTGCCGGTGAGGGGCAGAAGCCAGCCGAGCTTGCGTTGCTCGTGAATACGAAGAGCAGCGGGGGCCAGGGGCTGGTTTTTCTCAAATCTGCCCTCTGCGTTTTTTGTGTGCTATATAATTTGCTTGATTCGAAGTGTTGGACATCATATTTCAGCGTTTTCAGTCCCCGACAGGAAGAGCAAAAACGCAAAAAACGAATCATTGTTTTCTGTTTTCAGCTCTGTTTCTCTCGCGTTTTCAGACCAGTTTGCTGCATTGTTCAACATTGATGTCTAAGACGCCCTCAGTTCCTTCTCCTGGCTCCTCGCGTGCAGTCCTTCTTCTGGCGTGCAGTCTGGCGGGTCCGATGGCCGATTACCCCTCCTGGGGCCATCGGGCCTCCGGGCCTATTTCGGACCAGTGTTAGGCTGGTGTTAGAACGTTTTTCTTTGTGCTGTTTTAGTTCTGAGAGGGAACGGCGGCAGAAACGAGCGGGAGCGAAGACAGCAGGGAAGACAAGGAACAGCCTTCGATCAGAAAGCACAAAACAATAAAGCAAATGATGATGTCACAGCGACGGGCCGAAGAACCCCAAAAAAGAAACGAAGCTTAAAGCGCTCAAACACCGTCGCGTTTTTACAGCGTTTTTGGTTAAGAGTCCAAAATGCAGATTGCCCCCCAAAAGCGCCCAGGGCGTTAAAAACAACCCAGCGAGAATGGGCCTGTCTCCCCATTGCGTTTCCCCCTGGCTGTCGGGTCATAATTCTGCTCTCCGGCGGCCGTCCGGGACCATCCGGGCACTCCCGGGACGCTCTCGGCGAGGCGCAGCCGCGGAAGACCATCCCGAGGCTGGGCAGCCGCCGAGGAAATGCCCTCGAGCCTCGAAGCGGGACGGGGACGACAACTGGGCAGCGAACACGCCCTCAAGCCTCAAACCTCGAGCTAGGACCCCAGACCCCCGACGCCGTGATTTTCTCGCAGCGCCGACCCCCAGAGGTCTGGACCCCTTCCCTGGGACCGGCTTTTCATCCCGAGTCGTTTTTTGACGGTCCGGAGGCCCGGTACTCCAGATCTCCAGATCCCTTGCTGATCGTCCCCCGGGTCCGGTTTTTTAAGGCGCCTTTTGGGGATGCAGGGGGGTCCAGGGCGTTTTCGAAGCCGTTCAGGGGGGTCCGATTAATTAGGCGTTTGCAATCTCACACCATCCTTACGCACCATGGCTTTTAGAACCAGATGGGTTTTCGACATACGCGGGGCTCCTAGTAGCTCTTGCGCCGATCACGTTACTCAACAGTCTGGTCCAACCTCCACGTTGGCAACAGCGTCTACTTATCGTCATCGTTAACCCCGAGGTTACCACCGTCATGAACGATCGCGCTCGCAATGTTGCTGGGAGGGATCCGGAATATTGAGGCGTCCCATGCGGAGAGCTTGTCCGGAAAATTATGTTGCGAAGGAAGGTGGGGTCCTGTTTTTAGGGGGCGTCTGTCGATTAGTAAGGGAGCCAGAGGCAGAGCAAAAAACACGGAAAACAAACAAAAAACTTCCCGTCGCGATGTTTTCGCAATGCGAGGGGGTCTGTGACGGGGACGACGATGGCGCCCAGCGCCAGCGGCGGCCGCTGTGCAGCTGACGCCGCCCGAGGCCAGGAGCGGCAGAGCCCAGCCGCCGGTCCATGGCACACGAGCCCGGCCGCTGCTGAAGGCGAGCGGCTCGCTCTCGACAGACCATGGCGGAGGCGCGCCGCCTCCTCCACAGACCTCCTCCTCCTCCTCATTCTCCTCCTCCTCCTCCTCCTCCTCATTCTTCTCCTCCTCCTCCTCCTCCATTTTTCTTCCTTCTCAATAATTTCTCCCTGACGCACCCCGAGGCCAGTTTTAGGGCGGGCCGGGTGTTTCGCCTGAGACTTCCTCACCATTAGTGACCCTGAAGCTTAACAATGGCAACAGCTTCACAGATGGCGGGCGGGTGGCTTTCAAAATGTGGCCCTCGCCTTAGCGCGGCGCACTTTCGTTTTAAACATTTGTAAGAGCTTCACGGATTGAGCGCGGGTGGTTTTCAAAATGTGTCTCTCGCCCTAGCGCCGCGCACATTCTTTTTTACACATTTGCAATCGTTTCACGGATTGAGGGCGGATCCTTTTCAAAATGTGGCTCTCGGATTCCGGATTATGAGGCCACAAAAGTTAAGTTAATTCGCGGCGTTGACGTCCCAAGAATGTCGTTCTGGCACGATTCAGGATCGAAGAGACGCAACAGTCAGGTTGGTCCGTGGCGTTGGAATCCCGAGAATGATGGTTTGGCACGCATCAGAGTCTTCAAACGGTTGTCTTCCAACGAAGCAGTTCCTTCAGTGGCAACGAGCCCTTGTAGGGGCCTATGAGAAGGGAGCTTGGAGGGAGGGTTTATTCCAACATCGTTGATGATTATTCGGTTTACACTGATCCTCCTCCTTCTCCTCCTCCTCCTCCTCCTCCTCCTCCTCCTCCTCCCAGGGGTATTTCCCCCTGGCCTCCCTGGCCGTACCCCTCCCCATGGCGCCTCCCCTGGCCTTCCTGGCCTTCCTCCCCAGACCATGGCGGAGGCGCGCCGCTTCTCCACAGACCTGTTCCATAACAAATCATGGAAGCTGGGTATGCCCTCCTAATTCCGTCTTTGGCGTCGACTAGCGTCTGGAAGTCAATGAGGTAGCGCCGATTTCGCGTCGGCGAGCGTCGGCTATCGCAGGTTCAGCATCGATTAGCGTCGACTTAGGATCGACTCGAGTCGATTCGCAAGAGCCGACAAGATGGTATGGGAGGCTCCCATGGTTTGCCACCGAGGACCTGCTCGCGTCGCGGAAGAGTCACGACGGGAGGCGTTTGGTCATTGTCTGCATCTGGGGTCTTCGCTGGGCCCCGTGACGGGCAAGAAATATTCGGGCATGGAAGAGCCAGCCCTGGGGAGCAGGTCGTTTTTTTTGGGGGGCGTCGTTAAAACAAAGAGCATCGCATGTCTAGGTCCTGCTCCTCTTCTTCTCTTCCTCCGCCTCGATCTTCCTGCTCTTCACAAAGAACTTCTCCCTGTCGCACCCCGAGGCCAGTTTTTAGGGCGGGCCGGGCGTTTCGCCTGAGATTTCCTCACCATCTATGATCCTCTCGCTTCGCGGGGTGCACGTCCAGAGCACGTGCAGTCACGTCGTCGCGGGGCCTCTTGGGAGCCTCTTGGGGGCCTCCTGGAGGCCTCCTGGGAGTTTCTTTTGGCCTCTTGGAGACTTCTTTGCCCCCTCCCTCCTTTTTCATACACCCTCCCCATCTTCCCTTCCAGCGCCGGCTCTAATCATGGGCGCCGCAGTGACCAACTTCCACCTGGCTGGCGCTGCGCCGCAGTTCGCCCAGAGGGGGGAAAATAACATTACACTCCAGTCGCTGTGTGGCCTTTGGAGGGCTTTTTGGGGGGCCTTTTGGAGGCTTCTGGGAGGCTTCTTGGAGGCTTTTTCGGGGTCTCTTGGGGCCTCTTGGGGGCGTCTTCGGCCGTCTTGGGGTGCTCTTGCGCCGTTTCGCCCCCTCGGAGGCTGTCTTGGGGGCCTCTCGCGGCCGCATTGGAGCCCTCTTGGGGTCCTCTTGGGCCGACTTCACGGCCTCTTGGACCGTCTTGGGGGCCTCTTTGGGCCGTTTGGGGGCCCTCCTGGGCCGTCTTGGGGCCCTCTTGGGTGTTTTTGGGGTTGTCATGGGGCGATTCTGGAAGCTGCTTGGGCCGTCATTGATTTTTGAGAGTCGAAAAAAGCGAGAACGCTAAAACATTGCAAGAACCATGGGAAAATAATGATTTCGGCCTCTGGAGGCGCAGTTGTAGGCGCTCTTGGGGCCCTCTTGGGCCGTCCTTGGAGCTTTTGAGGGCGTCTTGGGGCCGTCTTGGGGGCCTCATGGGTCCCCGTTGGGAATATATTGGGCCGTCTTGGGGCCCTCTTGGGGCCGTCTTGGGCCGTCTTGGGGCCATTTTGGGCCATCTTGAGGCCCTCGAGGAGCCCCCAGAGGCCCAAGAGGCCGAATGTGTTGATGTTCGTTTGTTTTTGTAGGTTTTTAGGGCCCCAGAAGGGGGGCGTCACTTTGGTCCGGCGGTGTGGCGCTGCTCCCAGGGCGGGTTTGGGGGGGAGACAGAATAATGTAACAACAATACAACATGTGGCAAGTATGCAATCATTTGATAATTTGGATACGTTGCAGTAAGGCGTTCGCCGAAAAACGCTGCCGCTCAGCACGTCACCTCCGGACGTGGATTCATTGGCTTACGCCGCACCGCCGTCCCTTTCGGGCGGCAGCAAGAGTGAAAGACAGAATTCGCGGACTGCGCGCGATCGTTGTGCAATATTTGGTTTCGGCCTGTCCTACGTAG
>CAUYUJ010016234.1:280985-289226 GCA_963575745.1 Prorocentrum cordatum | reverse complement strand
CTGCTGCTGCTGCTGCTGCTGCTGCTGCTGCTCCTGCTCCTCCTCCTCCTCCTCCTCCTCCTCCTCCTCCTCCTCCGCCTCCTCGTTTTTTTTCTTTTGAAGTGCCCATAGCTGAGACAACGGCGGTGGCGTTTATGCCAACAAATGTAGGCGCGACTCGGCGCAAAAGGTACCTGACGGGCGCCGCGGAAACGGTGGGAAGGAGAGGCTGCGGCAAGAATCGTAAACATAGTAGGCGTCCGCCAGGTACTGCAGCATGTACCTTAGCAACTTAAACCTCCAAAATATGTTGCCAGTTGTGTCAACACCTCATCGCTTTATGAATACTTGCTGCGGGATAGAATGGCAAGGTGCATGCGGCACTTATGTCGTGACCTGAAAGTACGGAGTACTGCAGTGGGGCGATGTCAATGCCAGAGCTGAAAGAGAGAGTGGGGAGTAGAAGTACTCGGCAGACCACACCAGCCGGCAAGCTGCCTCCGCTGCCGAGGCGCGTGCGACTCTCCGCCCGGAGCGGCTGGCAACTGTGACCGGGCGCAGCACGTGAGAGAGCCTCCAACCGTCCATCCCCACAACCAAGAATGTACAGATGTGCACCCGCCCCCCCCAAGCCATCTTTTTGCGTAGGCGGTATCGCCAAGCGAGGAAAAAGTGCAAGCGGTGCCAATCCTTGGACTGCTACCCTGAGCTTGAATGTGAGAGACATGGTGTCCGAGCCCCTCGAGAAATAACTGATGTTAACAGTGCTGCTGAGGAGCAGGCAAATCTGGTGTGCAATTCTTGGGCAGCTGCCCTTAGCCAGAGAAAGACAGTGGCTAGGTGTGTGTGCATTGTGGGCTGCTGCCCTTTGGTGCGGGGACCAAGGTCCCAAATCAAAGAGGATACGTAGGGATGGGTGTAGTTTCAAGTCGGGCCTGTTCCCCTACAATGTGATTTTCGACCGAAAATAAAACATGATCGACCCACGAACCCGGAGAGGAATACAGAAATGTAAGGCATGGCAACGTTTCAAAGACACTTGATTGGGCGACGGGCAAATGCAATGCTGAATGTATCGATCTTGATGTACGAGAGAGCGTGATCCAGGGCCGCCTTACTGTGGAAAATTGCCTCCCTCTTCCTCCGGAACCCGGGGGTCCCCCCCCCCCTCGAAAACCGGGGGGGGTCACTACCGGTTCGAACCCCCCCCCCCTTCGAAAACCGGAGGGGGGTCACTACCGGTTCGAACCCCTCCCCACCCACCCCCACTCACCGCCAGCAAACGACTCCCGGTCCCTACCATCGTTGTTCCTATCACCACTGTCCTCACCACCACTGTCCCCACTGGTTCCACCACCGTCCCTACTGTCCCCACCAGTGCCCCCACCACTGTCGCACTGTCCCCACTGTCCCCACCACTGTTCCCACCACGGTTCCACTCTCCCCACTTTCTCCACGGCCCCAACCACTGCCCGACTATCCCCACTGTCCCCACTGTCCCACTGACTCCTCCGCTGTCCCACTGAGCTGTCCCACTGTTCCCACCACTGTCCCCACTGTCCCCACCACTGTCCCCACTGTACCTCTGTCCCAATGTCCCACCGCCGTCCTCGCCACCGCCTTCACCACTGTCCCCACCACCACTGTACCCTCCACTGTCCCACTGTTTCCACCTCATTCCCACTGTCCCCACACCACTGTCCCCACCACCACCGTCCCCACCACTGTCCACTGTCCCCACTGTTCCCACCATTGTCCTCACCACTGTCCCCACCACTACCGTCCCCACCACTGTCCCACGGTCCCCACCACTGTCCCGCTGTCCCCTCACCACTGCCCCCACCACCACCGTCCCCACCACTGTCCGCACCCCCACTCGGTTTTCGAGGGGAGGGGGGGGTTCGAACCGGTAGTGGCCCCCCCCCGGTTTTCGAGAGGGGGGGGGTGGGTTCGAACCAGTAGTGACCCCCCTCCTTTTCATGATGAACTGGGGGGGGGGGGGAGGGGTTCGAACCGGTAGTGACCCCCCCCGGTTTTCCGGAGGGGGGGGGGGGAAGGGGTTCGAACTGGTAGTGACCCCCCCTGGTTTTCCGCCAGCAGCGGTAGAACACGCTCTTTCTGATGTACTGTGCCGAGGGCTGTGCGTGCTACGCCGTGCTGAACTGCGATGTCGATGTTCCATGCCGCGATTGTGCTCTATATAGCGTTGTGGATCGAGTCCTCCCTGGCATCCGAGTCCTGACCGAACTGATCTGGATCTTAAGCTCGAGCTGCCTGAGCAGATGGTAGCTGCCCCAGAACCAATCGACAGAGGGGACATGCCAGGAGGACGCGCCGCAGAACGTCCCAAGGGACGCGCCAGGCGACGTGCCAGGGGACGTGCCATGGGCACGCACCGCGGGAGGTGCCGAGGGGACGCGCTCCGGAACGTGCCAATGGACGTGCCGCGGGACGTGCCAGGGACGCGCCGCGCGACGTGCCAGGTGGACTCGCCAAGGAACGCGCCAAGGAACGTGCCAAGCTGCAATGTTGAATGTATCGATCTTGATGTACCGTGCCGACGGCTGCGCTGTGCTGGCCGTGCTGAACTGCGATGTGCCATGCCGCGATTGTGCTCTCTCTCTCTCTCTCTCTCTCTCTAAAGAGATATATATATATATATATAGCGTTGTGGGTCGAGTCCTCTTTGCATCCGAGTCCTGACCGAACTGATCTGGATTTTAAGCTCGAACTGCCTGAGCAGATGGTAGCTGCCCCAGAACTAATCGACAGAGGGGACATGCCAGGAGGACGCGCCGCGGAACGTCCCAAGGGACGCGCCAGGCGACGTGCCAGGGGACGTGCCATGGGCACGCACCGCGGGACGTGCCGAGGGGACGCGCTCCGGAACGTGCCAATGGACGTGCACCGCGCGATGTGCCAGGGGGACTCGCCACGGGACGCTCCGCGGCACGTGCCAGGCAACATGCCAGGCTGCAATGCTAAGGGTATCGATATTGATATACCGTGCCGAGGGCTGTACTGTGCCTGGGCGACCTGGACACGTGAAAACACGCGTTTCGCTCAAGACGTTCTCAGCACATCCTCATGCTAGACATCCGCCCGGGCAACCTGGACACGTGCAAACAAGCGTCTCGATCGAGGCTTCCTCGACACATCCTCGTGCTAGACATCCGCCTGGGCGACCTGGACACGTGAAAACAAGCCTCTGGTTCGAGACATCTCCAACAAATCCTCATGCTAGACATCTGTCTGGGCAACAACCAAGCGTCTCGCTCGAGACATCCTCAAGACCTGGGCACGTGAAAACAAGCATTTCACTTGAGAGATCCTCTGAATTCAGATCCCCAGGAGAGGACAATCTATAACACAAAACAAGCGTTTCGCTCGAGACATCCTCAACAAAGTCTGACAACTATACGTAAAAACGCACGGATTCGTGCCCCTGGAGAGACCCAATCTATAAGGAATGTGGAGCCCATTGATAGGAATATACGTAAAACACACGCATGCGTGCCCCTGGAGAGGGCAACTCTATGGGAACACGCGTAATCCTGGAGAGGGCCAATCTGTAGGAAGATATTTAAAAACGCACGAATTCGTGCCCCTGGGCCCCTGGATGGGGCCATCCTACGGGAACACATGTATTCCTGGAGAGGGAAATTCTATATATATATATATATATATATATATGTGTGTGTGTGTGTGTGTGTGTGTGTGTGTGTGTGTGTGTGTGTGTGTGTGTGTGTGTGTGTGTGTGTGTGTGTGTGTGTGTGTGTGTGTGTGTGTGTGTGTGTGTGTGTGTGTGGTGTGTGTGTGTGTGTGTGTGGTGTGTGTGTGTGTGTGTGTGTGTGTGTGTGTGTGTGTGTGTGTGTGTGTGTGTGTGTGTGTGTGGGTGTGTGGTGTGGTGTGTGTGTGTGTGTGTGTGCGTGCGTGCGTGCGTCGTGCGTGCGTGCGTGCGTGCGTGCGTGCGTGCGTGACGTTGCGTGCGTGGCGTGCGTGCGTGCGTGCGTGCGTGCGTGCGTGCGTGCGTGTGCGTGCGTGCGTGCGTGCGTGCGTGTCGTGCGTGCGTGCGTGCGTGCGTGCGTGCGTGCGTGCGTGCGTGCCGTGCGGTGCGTGCGTGCGTGCGTGCGTTGCGTGCGTGCGTGCGCGCGCGCGCGCAGCGCGTGCGTGTGTGTGTGTGTGTGTGTGTGTGTGTGTGTGTGTGTGTGTGTGTGTGGGTGTGTGTAAAACATACGTATTCGTGCCCCGGGAGAGAGCCGATCTACAGGTAAGAGAGAGCGTGATCCACCGCCGCTTTACTGTGGAAAATTGCCAACCTTTTCCTCCGGAGCCCGGGGGTCGCCCCCCCCCCCCCCCTCCGAAAATCCCCCCCCCCCTGCTGGAACCCCTCCCCCGGCCCCCCCCCCCCCCCCCTCCCACCGGCAAACCCCCCCCTTCCCCAAACCCCCTCCCCCCCCCCCTTCCCCCTCCGAAAACCGAAGGGGGTCACTACCGGTTTCCGACCCCCTCCCCCCCTCCCCCCCCCTCCGGATCCGGAAGAACTGGGGGGGGGTCACTAACTACCGGTGTTCGAAACCCCCCCCCCCTCGAAAACCGGAGGGGGATCACTACCGCCAGTTCGAACCCCTCCCCACCCCCCCATTCACCGCCAGCAAACGACTCCCGGTCCCTACCACCGTCCGCATCACATCCTCCACTGTTGTTCCCAGCACCACTGTCCTCACCACCACTGTCCCCACTGTGTCCCCACCAGTGCCCCCACCACTGTCGCACTGTCCCCACTGTCCCCACCACTGTTCCCACCACGGTTCCACTCTCCCCACTGTCTCCACGGCCCCAACCACTGCCCGACTATCCCCACTGTCCCCACTGTCCCACTGACTCCGCCGCTGTCCCACTGAGCTGTCCCACTGTTCCCACCACTGTCCCCACTGTCCCCACCACTGTCCCCACTGTACCTCTGTCCCATTGTCCCACCGCCGTCCTCGCCACCGCCTTCACCACTGTCCCCACCACCATTGTACCCTCCACTGTCCCACTGTTTCCACCTCATTCCCACTGTGCCCACACCACTGTCCCCACCACCACCGTCCCCACCACTGTCCATTGTCCCCCCTGTTCCCACCATTGTCCCCACCACTGTCCCCACCACTACCGGCCCTCTACTGTCCCACTGTCCCACTGTCCCCACCACTGTCCCGCTGTCCCCTCACCACTGTCTCACCAACACCGTCCCCACCTCTGTCCGCACCCCCACTCGGTTTTCGAAGGGGGGGGGGGGTCGAACCGGTAGTGACCCCCCCTCTCTTTTCATGATGAGCGGGGGGGGGGGGGGTTCGAACCGGTAGTGACCCCCCCCGTTTTCGGGTGGGGGGGGGGGGGGAGAGGGGTTCGAACCGGTAGTGACCCCCCCCGGTTTTCCGCCAGCAGCGGTAGAACACGCTCTTTCACAGGTAACGAGAGGGCCCATCCATAGGAACATACGTAAAATACACACCGATACGTACCCCTGGATCTGGATGGGGCCAATCGATAGGCATTACGTAATCCATGCCCCTGACCAAAACGTGTCCCGCACCCTGTGATTTATCGATCGCGATTTCAAAAACCAGCGTTTCGCTAGGGATATCCTCAAATTTAAATTCGCCAGCCCACCTTGACCTCGATATTTCTCGCAAAAGAAATTCGCCGGCCCACCTCAAGCCAAACCCAGAGGTAAACCAACCAAAAGAGAACCCTGGGCTTACGCCCTTTCCGGAAAGAAATGTTAAAAAAAGAACCAAAAATGGTAAAAAATACTCCAGACATAGTCCCCGGACTATCTGTTGACTATTTCTGAATATTCCTCCTGTGCAGTCGAGGCGTTGACCTAAGGAACCCTAAATAAGGAACGAGGCCCCTATTTTCCATAAGTTGGTATCGAAAACCTAAGGAAAAAACAAGGCAAGCTGCGAAACAATTAAGGAACACGGAGCCCCTTCCCAACGAAAAGGGTTCCTTATTCAGAGCCCCGACGGTAGTCCCCGGACTATCTTCTGACTATCTTTGAATACTACTCCTGTAGAGGGACGGGCCTGACTGAAGTGTAGTAATGTCACACGCGCCTGTGCCAAGCGCAGCGGCACTGGGGTCGTCGCCCCGGGTCTGGCGGCTCACCCCACGCCTCCTTGGGCTCAGGGCCCTCATACAGTCGGGGCGTTGACCTAAGGAACCCTAAATAAGGAACGAGGCTCCTTTTTTCCCAAGAGGTTAAGCTTTGATCTCCCATCGAAACCCCAAGCAAAACCAAAGGCGAACTGCAAAACAACTAAGGAATACCGAGCCCCTCCCCAACGAAAAGGGTTCCTTCCTCAGCGCCCCGACTGTACGGGACGTGAAAACGACCACAGCCACTGCTTTTCTCCTGTGGCCGCCTCCCAGCCAGCAGAAACAGAGCAGTGGTGGTGGTCATTTTCGTTGAGCTTGGCACCAGGGAAACGACCACAACCACTGCTTCTTTTCCGGCCGGCTGGAAGGCGGCGCAGACAAGAAGCAGTGGCTGTGGTCATTTTCCCGTCCCGCACCTCATGCTCTCTGTTGGTCCTTTTTCGGGTTGAGCACGAGCCCGCAGTGGCCCGTAAGGCTTGCCTGTCTGGCGGGGCCCTGCCCTGCCTTGTGGGCGAGGGGTACCGGAGTGAGGCCCTGGAGCAGCAGGCAGGGTGTCATCACGAAGAGGAGGTCGGAGAGGAGGTGCAGGGCAATCGGTAGTGGCACGTCGGTCTGCAAGGTGATTGTACCTTCCCCAGCTACACCTCCACCGTGTAACCTAACCCCCCAGAGTCAGTCTTTTGCCATAGGCTGTATAGCCATGTGAGAAAAGAGCAAGATGCAAGCAATGCAATCCTTGGGGTCCTTGGGCTGCTACCAGTAACTCAAATGTAGGAGTCATCGTGACTCTTGGGGAACATCTGCCGCAATAGCGCTGCTGCGGAGCAGGCAGAGCTAGTGTGCAATTCTCGGGTTGCTTACCTTAAGCAAGGAAAAGGAAGTGGCTTGAGCGCATTGTTGGGCTGCTTCCATTGGTGGTGGGAAGGTAGGTCACATGTCATCTCGAAAAGGAAGTCGGAGAGAAGATACAAGGCAAGCGGCAGTAGCATGTCGGTATGCAAAGTGATCTTGAACGTGCAGAGGAGCGCGGCAGGTGCGAGTGCGGTAGGCTGGCCTGTGCAGGCTGGCCCGTGGACTCTGAGCTGGGTTATGCCCTTTGGCAGGAGGGGTGGGTTCAGAGGTTTCAGAACTCCTGATGTAGGGACAGTAACGCGGGCGCTCCCCAGTTCTCACCCTATGCAGGTTTCAGAACACAGGGTTTCTGTCCCTGAAACCTCTGCAGAATAACTGAAACGGGTTTCTTTGACATGAATGCTGTCAGAGAAGAGGCTGGGTAAGTAACCAACGACGGGTAAGAAGTGAGGGGATAGGGGCCGTGGGCAACCGAAGGCGAAGAGTGATGGAATTCTACCCACCTCCTCCTCTTCCTCATTCCCCTCCTCCTCGTCCTCCTCCTCCTTCTCTTCGTCCTCCTCCTCCTTCTCCTCCTCCTTCTCCTGTTCCTCCTCCTACTCCTCGTTCTCCTGTTGCCCATTCTCATCCTCAGCTCCTTCATTCCCGTAGTCTCGTTGCCACTGATGCTGCTGCTTCTGCTGCTGCTACTGCTGATCCTCCTCCTCCTCCTCCTCCTCCTCCTCCTCCTCCTCCTCCTCCTCTCTCCTCCTCCCTCCTCCTCCTCTTACTCCTCCTCTTCCTCCTCCTCCTCCTCCTCCTCCTCCTCCTCCTCCTCCTCCTCCTCCTCCTCCGCCTCCTCCTCCTCCTCCTCCTCCTCCTCCTCCTCCTCCTCCTCCTCTCCTCCTCCTCCTCCCCCTCTTCTCCTCCTCTCCCTCCTCCTCTCCTCCTCCACCTCCTCCTGCCATCCCTCCTCCTCTCTCCTCCTCCTCCCTCCTCCCTCCTCCTCCTCCTCCCCTCCTCCCCCCTCCTCCCCCTCCTCCTCCTCCTCCTCTTCCTCCTCCCTCCTCCTCCTCCTCATCATCATCATCATCATCCTCATCCTCTTCCTCCTCCTCCTCCAGCTCATCATCAGCATCATCATCATCATCATCAGCATCATCATCTCATCATCATCATCATCATCATCATCATCATCATCATCCTCATCATCCTCATCATCCTCATCATCATCATCATCATCATCACAATTATTATCACCATCATCATCATCAGCAGCAT
>CAUYUJ010016234.1:243485-273485 GCA_963575745.1 Prorocentrum cordatum | reverse complement strand
GGAAGTCTCAGACGGGAGCGCCTTTCCTGAGTAAATTGCGCGGAAGTCTCAGGCGGGAGCGGGGGTCCTGAGTAAAAATCGAGGAAGTCTCAGGCGGGAGCCGTTGTTGTTGTAGCCCGGGGGGCAGGGGCACAGTTTGAGCAGGAAGACTTTCCTTGACAACAAAAAAAAACAAGGTGCGAGCCCCGGGGGTGGCACTTCAATGGAAAAAAATCAATGTGCACCGGTGGGGGGGATCAACAATAATTATTCTTCAAGAATGAGAGTTCAACAACCACAACAACAACAGCAACAGCAACAACAACAGCAACATCAACAGCAACATCAACAACAACACCAACAACAGCAACAACAACAATAACAGCCATAGCAACAACAACAACAATAACAACAACAACAGCAGCAACAACAACAACAGCAACAACAACAACAACAACGACAACAACCACAATAACAACAGCAACAGCAGCAACAACAACAGCAACATCAACAACAACACCAACAACAGCAACAACAACAATAACAACCATAGCAACAACAACAACAACAGCAACAACAACAATAATAATAACAACCTCCACAACAACAACAGCAACACGAATCAGTTTACCATCATGCGCTATGCTTCCACATGCCACACGCAACCTTCCGGATACCATACCCCATCATGGGTGATGCTTCTGGCATGCGGGGCCCGATATTCCCTCGCCCAGATCTCCAGCCCAAGAAAGTATTACCACCACCTCTTTCGAGGAACTACAGGGGATCTAGGGAAACGCCTAGGGATCTCTGCGAGCCGAAGCGCTGGCGCCGGAGCGAAGGATTGCCCGATGCCCTGCTCGGGCAGGGGGGGGGAGCGAGGAGGCGGGAGGTAAGCGCCGCTTACCTCCCGCCTCCTCGCTCCCCCCCCCCTCCTCCTCCTCCTCCTCCTCCTCCTCCTCCTCCTCCTCCTCCTCCTCCTCCTCCTCCTCCTCCTCCCTCCTCCTCCTCCTCCTTTCCTCCACTCCACCTCCTCCTTTCGATCCCGAAGGGCGCAAGTTGAAGAGCAAACCTAGAAATTGAAAACGACACTGTCCTCCTAAAGTTCCCAAAATGCCCTTTCCCAGGTAAGCGGCAAGGACTGCGCGCGTGCCACGGGGAGCACTCGAACCGATACCTGGAGAGAAGGGGGGGGGGAAGGAAGGGAAGAGGGAGCGGGGATGGAGAGGGGGGCGGAGAGAAGAGGCGGGAGGAGAGAGGGGGATGGTCGGCGGAGCCTGTGGCGGACCCTGCCTGGCCCAGGCCGCGGGCCTAAGAAGGCTCGCGCACGAGGTGTGCGCTTCGCGCAAGCGTCACAAAAAAACAGCCTATCAAATGATGTTCCTCCTCCTCCTCCTCCTCCTGCTCCTGCTCCTGCTCCTGCTCCTGCTCCTCCTCGTCGTCCTCCTCCTCCTCCTCATCCTCGTCCTCCCCCCTCCTCCTCCTCCTCCTCCTCCTCCTCCTCCTCCTCCTCATCCTCCTCCTCCTCCGCGGATGGCACCTACTAGACTCTGAGTCCACGACACTGGGAAACAGCAGTGTGCCGTGAGCTTCCCAGATACATGAACGCTTTGAAACTTTCGGCAGCGCGAATTCGTCGGCATGGCAATGAGCAACATTGTGGTTCATGTATTTGTATCGTGGCGCACTGGTTCGCCCGCAGCTTCTTATCAAGAAGACAGACTGACTGTCCCTCGACCCTGGCGAGGAGAGGAATGCGTCTGGTGGCAAGCGGTCTGTTCTTCGTGGGCGCGCCTCGACGTAGAATCCTACGTATCCGCCATGGTGCCTTCAGCACATAGTGGATCGCTCCAAGGCTCACGCCGCCATGAGTGCCAGAGGGGTTCGAACATTCAAGGCCCAGACCAGGAGAAGGACGAGGAGGGGGGAGGGGGGAGGAAGAGAAGGAGGAGGAGGAGGAGGACGAGGAGGAGGAGGACGAGGAGGAGGAGGAGGAGGACGAGGAGGAGGAGGACCCCTCTGCTACGTCCACACCACCTGCAATGTCCCTTCATACAGTCGGACTTGATTCTAGGGCTCCCAACTTCGCGCTTCGCGCTCCGCGAAGCGCCAATAACTTCGCGCTCTCGCGCCGCCCTCCCAAAAGGAGAAAAGGAGGACGAGGAGGAGGGGGGGAAGGAACGGGGACCGCAAAGCACGAACAATTTCGCGCCCTCGTGGGAGCCCCTGCTGATTGGACCGGACACGGGAGAGGACACAAGACCCCGAGGGACACATTGCCACAGGAATGTAATTGAGGGATGAAAAAACGACCCTACCCTGGGTTACAAGTGCGTGGTCTGTAAACCTCCTGGAAACCCCCAAAGCCCAGAGCCGCCAGGACGCGGCACATCACGCAGGGTTTACCCTGTCAGCCCACAGGAGTTTCAGCGCACAGCGCCTCGTAAACCAGGGTAGGGGCGTTTTTCCTGCCCTTGATGTAAGAGGCATGGGTCGCGAGGCACAGGACACAAGGGTACCCTTGACTTGGCAGGGTCGACCTCCTGGTCCGGGCCGCCTGTAGTCTCCCAAGCTTGGGCGCCCGAGTTATCCGGGGTAACTCGGGTCCGGGGTAACTCGGGTTTGGATTCCCGAAAAAGAAACCCGAGTTATCCCTGACCCGAGTTACCCCTGATGATTCGGGGCTCTTGGGCGCCCGAGTTATCCGGGGTAACTCGGGTCCGGGGTAACTCGGGTCTGGATTCCCGAAAAACGAACCCGTGTTATCCCTGACCCGAGTTACCCCTGATGATTCGGGGCTCTGACAAGCTGCGCTCACAAAGGATCAGGAACTCTCGACAGTCCCAAGGTTGTGTTGCATCCTCGGGGGACCTTGTCTGTCCCGTCGCGGCCCTGTCCGCGTCGAATCCGTGTCGAATCCATGTCGGACGCGTCGGATCCGTGTCGAATCCGTGTCGGATCCGCGTCGAATCCACGCCGAATCCGCGTCGAGTCCGCATCGAGCGCGCGTCGGGCCCCCAAAAAGACACCAATTTTTGGGACAGGCGAGATCCCCCGAAGATGCAACAGAACTCAATCTGCGCTCACAAAGGATCAGGAACTCTCGGCAGTCCCAGGGGACCGTCCCTGGGGCTCTTTTGGGGGGCCCCTTGGCCTCGCCTGGAGGCCCTGCCGGCTGGCCCGGCAAGCCTGAGACAGCCTTTGGTGCTCGTGTGACTGTTGCGTGCGTAGCACGTTGGTCTCCAGAACGTGAAAGGCGGCCTACAAGGCCCCGAAGACCCGCCCAGGAGAAACGGCTTCCACAAAGGCCCTCAAGAGGAGGGCAAGGAGGAGCCCTCCGTCCCGAGATGCCCCCTGCGACAATCAGCAGATCCTCCAGAGGCCCGCAGGAAGCCAAGTGAGGCATCCAAGAGGGGCCACTGGGCCCCTTCGTTCACGGCCCAGGCACGGTGGCAGGATGCACCGAAGGCCACTGGATCCGCCGCCCCCTTTTGATTCCTCAAAGGGGTGCCTGGCGTGCCGAATCCTATCGGTTTTGGTTTTGGTTCCTTTCAAAAAGAACTCCCCCTGGGGCTCCGGCGCGTCCCGCCGGCCACCCGGAGGACCCGGTTGCAAACGGTTTTCCTCCAAGAAGGCCCGAAAGGGTCAAAATGGCCTCCAGACGGCCACGATGACCTTCGAAATGCCCACGTGTTCCCCGAAGGCTTTCCAAACCGGTTCGGGGAACACATGATCCGATAGCTTGGCAGGTCTGGCCTAAACGTTCGGCCACATAGGCGCTTCCCACAAGGCAGGGGGCGGCGGTAATTCGCCGTGGGCGTCTTCGATCCGCTGCCCTCTTCTGCTTGCTAGCGTACGGGTGCACCGCGTGCTTGGTGTCACCTGTCTGGGCCCTTCCATAAGGTTCCCAATGGAGTCTCGACTCATACAGCCAGCTGCATGTCCCGTGGGTTTTCCGTCCGGCTCGAGGGTGCCCAGATGGCCCGAGATGGCATCCAAGACAGTCCAAGATGGCTCCCATATGACCTAATATGGCACCAAGACGGCACCAACACTTTCTAAGAGGCCCACAAGACGGCCCAAGAGCCATCCAAGATGCCTGCAGGAGGGCCTCGTTCGCGCTCTCGACTCTTAGCTTCCGAAGGCCAAGGGGCCTCCAAGATGGCCCCAAGACAACACAGGAGGGCCCGAAGACGGCTCAGGAGGACCCTAAGCTGGCCCAAGATGACATCATATTGCCTCCGAGACAGCCCAAGACGGTCCAATATCGTCTCCAAGACGGCCCAAGAGGGTCCAAACGGTCTCCAAGTTCGCCCAAGATGCCTCTAAGACGGCCCAACCCCAAGACGGCCTCAAGACGGCCTTAAGATGGTCCAAGAGGCCTCCAGGAGGCCCTCCAGGAGAGCCCGACAAAATAAAGCATGTCCCGCGTGTATCTCTTGCTGTTCGTGTGATGCCCTCGCCTCCCTTCCTCCTCTTCTCCCTCCTCACTCTCCTCACTCAACATCCGACCCACTCACACTACGACTCACTCATGTCGGGCGTTGGCAGAACTGGGCTTAGTGGAACCTGGTTTAGTGATGTGTACTGGGGGACGCTCCCCCGCCCCGTTCCACTAACCGGAGCTGCCGTCACCCGACAAACACCAGCTACGGCAGACCTGGTTTAGTGATACTGGCCAATTCAAGGGCCCCAGGGCCCTACCACTAACCGGGTCCCCTTACCTGGGGTCCTGGCTATACCCGATCATACAGAGGAGGAGGAGGAGGAGGAGAGGAGGAGGAGGAGGAGGAGGAGGAGGAGGAGGAGGAGGAGGAGGAGGAGGAGGGGAGGAGGGGGAAGGGGGAGGGGGAGGGGGGGGGAGGGGGAGGGGGAGGAGGAGGAGGGGAGGAGGAGGAGGAGGAGGAGGAGGAGGAGGAGGAGGAGGCGGAGGAGGAGGAGGGAGGAGGAGGAGGAGGAACATCCGACCCACTCACACTGTGACCCACTCGTGCTCGGATGCACTCGCCCTCGGACTCATGCACACGCACAGATGCACCGGCACGCGGGCTCGCTGCCACGCAGACTCACCGACGCTCGGGCTCACGCACCACCCGCGTATAGAATCTCTCGCCTCGGACTCGATCATATTTCGACGGTGGACAAACCTGCCTTTAGTAAACCTCCCCTTAGTGAAAACGGCCTGGGACCGAAACCGACGGACCTTGACCTGCAAAAATGACGGCCGCGACGCCCTCTCGCGAACCGAAAACGGCCAATTCCTTAATCGACGTGTCAGGGTAGGAGCTCGATCCACCTCCGAACATTCAGGTGCAGTGGAACTCACGAACGCCCACACTCGCTCACGCTTACACCACTCACACCTGGCTGCAATATTGCTGAGCTCCGTCTCGATGCGATGGAGCAGGCACGGCAATCGGGCACCCCAGGGAGGAGCCGACAGGAGGTATCTCAAGCGTCCGTTGGCGCCCAGACTGTGGAGATGTATCGAGCGGTGCAGTCGGTTTCCGACGGTTGCTCCTGCCGCTCGGGAGCCTCATGGCCACCGCGGTATAGCAGGGATGGCACTTGGGTGACCCAAGGAGGAGCCGCCAGAAGGTATCTCTGGGGTACGTTCGCGCTCCGGTTGCGGTGATGCTTCGAGCGGTTCGCTCGTTTTCTGACTCTGACTCCTCTCAGTTGAAAACCTCATGACCACCGCGGCATAGCAGGCATCGCACGAGCCTCGTGGTCACAGCGGTCTAGCCAGCATGGCACTTGGGCACCCCAAGGAGGAGCCGCCAGAGGATATCTCACGGGCCCGTTCGCGCCCAGATTGTGGGGATGTCTCAAACAAGGCGCTCGATTGACGGTTCCGACTCCTCTGATCTGAGAGCCCCGTGATCAACGCGATGTAGCAGGCATAACGTTTGACCCCAACGGGAGCCGCCAGTGGGCATTAGATTTGCCCGTTCGCACCTGGATCGTGGTAGTGCCTGGAGCTTCCTGATCCTCCTCCTCCTCCTCCTCCTCCTCCTCCTCCTCCTCCTCCTCCTCCTCCTCCTACTCCTACTCCTACTCCGCCTTCTCTCGCTCCCACGCGGGCCGCAGGGATGGCCCGAAGAGGCTCTCCAAGGCCACCTCCTTGCTCCCAGAGACCTCTCTGTTGACCCTGGTTGCCCGCTTTGGTTCACTACGTGCGTCCTTTCGCGCCTTTTCCAATCACCTCTCAGGGGCAGGGCTTCTAGATGGGCTGGTGGGGATGCGCGAAGCGTGAAACATCTGATGCCCCTGTGGTATCTCAATTGTTTTCGTGTGCTCGCTTCTTCGGGCTTCCGAGAAGCTCAGACGGCCCCATAGTCTCACAAGATTGCCCTCAGACGGCCCGAGAGCCCCCAGAGGGGGTCCCCAGACGGCCCGACATTTACCCCAAGACTGCCGCGACTGCCTCAAGGCTTCCGAGAAGCTCAGACGGCCCCATAGTCTCACAATATTGCCCTCAGACGGCCCAAGAGCCCCCAGAGAGGCCCCAGACGGCCCGAGATTTGCCCCAAGACTGCCGCGACTGCATCAAGGCGGCCCCCAAGGCGGCCGTGAGAGGAGCCCCCCGACGACCCGACAGTGCCCCAGTGCATCCCATCGGAAGCGGACAAGAGGGGGGTGTCCAAGAGGGGGGGGTGCAAATCATGACCGGCGGCATGTGCGCGGCCCAGCGGGGGGGCCTGGGACGTAATGAAATAAGAAGAGGCGCCATGAAATCTGAGGAAAAATCATGGCCCGCGCCATGAAATCCCCCCCCTAGTCATCACCCCCCTCTTTTCTGCTCCCGATCCCAGAGAGGCCCCAAGTCGGCCTCCAAATTCGCCAGACGGCCCGAGTGCGCCTGGAGGCGGCCCAAAGAGAGCCCCCAAGAGGACCCCAGAGGGCCGCAGGAGGTCCCCGAGAAGGCCAGCTATGGCCCCAGCGGGCCCCTCCCAGTGTTTCCCCAGTGGTGTCCCCAACAGCTGGGGGAAAACTTAGTCGAGCTGGGTTTGTTTTCGGGTTGAACGGGTTTTTGTAAGGGTTGGCGCGCTGCGGAGGCCCCAACCCGAAAAAAAACCAACCCGAAAAAAAAAACTCTTAACCCGAAAAAAAAAAACTCTCAACCCATAAAAAACCCGCCCTCCGGTTTTTGTTTCGGGTTGGGTGTTTTTTCGGGTTGGGGCCTCCGCAGCGCGCCAACCCGAAACAAAAACCTTTCAACCCGAAACAAAAACGCAGCTCAACGCAGTCCACCAGCATGGTCGCACTTTCGCTCGACCGTTCGCTCGGCGTTCATCTAAGGCAGGGGCGGCGGTGGCTCGCCGTAGGCGCCTTCGATCCGCCGCCACCGTGGCCTGCTGGAGAGTTGGGGGCACGCCAAGTCTTATGGCTCTTGCTGACCCTTCAACAGGGCTCCCGGTGGCCTCCCACCCATCCTGCCGCCACTGCAGAAATCAGATGCAAAACGGCAAGGATGACCCCAAGAGAGCCCAAGATGGCCCCAAGATGCCTCTGGGACGGCGCACGAGGGCCCCAAGATGGCCCCAGAGGCCCCCGAGACGCTCCGAGAGGGCTCCGAGGGAAGCCGCAGGAGGCCCGAATCATTGACTTCCGCATGCTTTCGGGGATGGCTTGCGCGTTCTCGCCTCCTCCTCCTCCTCCTCCTCCTCCTCCTCCTCCTCCTCCTCCTCCTCCTCCTCCTCCCCCTCCCCCTCCTCGCCTCCTCCTCCTCGCCTCCTCCTCCTCCTCCTCCTCCTCCTCCTCCTCCTCCTCCTCCTCCTCCTCCTCCTCCTCCTCCGCCTCCGCGAGGCCCCAGACGGCCCAAGAGGCCCCCAAGATCAGCCCACAAGGGGCCCCGAGGAGGGCCTCACGCCAGCCTGCGAGAGGGCCCCACGCCTGCCCCGAAGAGTCCCGAGGGGTCCCCAAGACGTTCTAAGGAGGAGGAGGAGGAGGAGGAGGAGGCAAGGAGGAGGAGGAGGAGGAGGAGGAGGAGGAGGAGTAGGAGGAGGAGGAGGAGGAGGAGGAGGAGGCAAGGAGGAGGAGGAGGAGGAGGAGGAGGAGGAGGAGAAGATATATCCCCAAGACGGCCCTACGAGAGCCTCCAGGTGGCCGAAGAGAGCCCCAAGAGGCCCCTACTGAGGCCCCAAGAGGGCCCACATGGATCCGCAACAGGACCTAGACTACACCAGATGGCTCCCCCGGTGTTCCTCCAGTGGTTTCCCCAAGCGCTGGGGGAGCATGCAGTTCACTAGCATGGCCGCACCTTTGCTCGACATTTCACCACATAGGCATTTCCAGGAAGGCAGAGGGCGGCGGTGATGCGCCCGAGGCGTCTTCGATAACATTACACCCTCTGGGATGTCCCCCTGTCTCTGCCTTTCCCCTTCTTCCTGTGAGCGACAGCCGCGTGGAACGCACATTCTTAAACGCCTCAGCAGGGGGCCTGAGCCAGGGGGCCCGACCAACAGATCAGGCGCCAGAAAAAAACAGTGCCATGAGCGAACGAAGCGAAACTTAAACAGATGAGCGCGGCCAAACCCGCGGACAAGCGCGTCCCAGGAGCACGGCGCACATCGGCCTTCTGCGAGGGCCGCGCGCCTTCCGAGACGAAGCCTCACGGAGGAGGGGCGGATCCCCTGCGAGAAGCCCCCCCGTCGTCCGCGGAGACGACCCCCTCGGCCTGCCCTCCTGTGAGCGTCGCCCGAACTGAAACAGCATCTAACATACTCCTCGCGGCCGCCACGTGGCGCGGAGCGAAAGGTCCTGGCGGAAGCGGGCTCTGCCATGGTAGGGAGCCACCTGCGAACCCTTCCCCTACCCCCCACGATTTCTGAGGGGGAGGGTGGGGTTCACTTCGTTCGGGAGCTCCTGAGCGAAGTGAACCCCGCCCTCCCCCGCAACACTCGTGGGGGGCAGGGGTAGGGTTCGCAGTTGGTCCCCTACCTCGGTGGCGTTCCCCGCGACCAGCCCTTCCTCCCAAGCCGCTCCTGGACGGCCCTGCCGGCCCGGCTCGGCCCCGAAGGGACGACGCCGAAGACCTCCAGGACTGGGTCGGGCATGTCCTCCTGCAGGCGGGGACAAAAAATGAAAGTAGTCAACTAATTTTGAAAAATTGTGGAATCAGTATTCGATACATACACCTGTGTATCTATATCTATATATATATATATATATATATATATGCATACATAGATGCACGTAAACGTCCCCAGACTATCTTTTGACATGTCTCCTGTACAGGGACGTGCCCGACTTGACCACCGAAGACCTGCAGGACCCCCTCCCTCCAGGACCCCCCTTCCTTCACTCGGCGTCGAGCCCGGGGGGAAGTGAGAAGGGGCGGGCCTCCTCAGAAGGCTCGGAAGCCCCCCGGCCTCCTGAGAAGCTTTTTCTGAGCCTTTCCCGAAGACGCAGAAAGCTTCTCAGAAGGCGCGAGGGCTTCTGAGAAGTGCCGGCGCCTTGAGAGAAGGTTTCGGCTAGACGTAAGAGTGACCCTGGGTAAGAGTGACCTTTGGTGCGCAGCTTTTGGGGGCGCGAGGGAGCCAAAACCAAGGGCGTGGGCCGCGAATATCGCATCGCGCTCGGCGATCGGGGGGAGCCCGATGAGCCCGTACCAAAGGTCACTCTGGCGAAAGGTCAGAGGAAGAGGAGGAGGAGGAGGAGGAGGAGGAGGAGGAGGAGGAGGCGTTCTCCTTCTCACTCCCCCCCTCGCTCGCCGCCGGTCCACGGCGACCTCTCGCAGGAGCCTTGCGGCCGCCCGGCCGCAGCGGAGGGAGCACCCGCGAGGCCGCCGCGAGGCGGCGTCGCCAGCGGTGCGCAGCCGGGCGGCGGGGCGCTCGCACGGGGACGCCTCGGCGCGGGCCGGCGTCGCGTGCCGCTGGAGCCCCAGCGCAACGGGGAGCAAGAGCAGCGTCGACGACGCGCCGCTGCAGGGAGCCCGTCGGCGTGGCATCTCTGGGAGAGGAGTCGGGCCCTCGGGCAAGAGCGGAGGAGGAGGAGGAGGAGGAGGAGGAGGAGGAGGAGGGGGAGGAGGAGGGGGAGGAGGAGGAGGGGGAGGAGGAGGGGAGGAGGAGGAGGAGGAGGAGGAGGAGGAGGAGGAGGAGGAGGAGGAGGAGGAGGAGAGGATGGAGGAGGGGAGGGGGAGGAGGAGGAGGAGGCGCCTGCACAGCCTGCGCCGCTCCGAATCTAGGAGGCCCAAATCTCGAAACGCACGACCTAGTGGAACCTCGCAACCGCCCTGCCGTCAGTCCAGGGCCTGTGCGCAGGCGCCCCGTGGACGAGGGGAGAGGAGGAGGAGGAGGAGGAGGAGGGGAGGAGGAGGAGGAGGAGGAGGAGGAGGAGGGGGAGGAGGAGGAGGAGGGGGAGGAGGAGGAGGAGGAGGAGGAGGAGGAGGAGGAGGAGGAGGAGGAGGAGGAGGAGGGAGGAGGAGGAGGAGGAGGAGGAGGAGGAGGAGGAGGAGGAGGACGCCCTGCACCGGCCTGCGCCGCTCCCGAATCTAGGAGGCCCAGATCTCGAAACACACGACCTAGTGGAACCTCGCAACCGCTCTGCCGTCCGTCCAGGGCCGGAGCAGGCCGGCCGCGCACGCGGAGGCGGCGAGCAGCGCGGTGGCGGGCTGGGCCGCCGGCGGAGCGAGCTGGCTGCTGGGCGCTCGGCTGCCAGGGCACGGGGGGCAGGCACGGCAGAGCCAGACCCCCTCGAGTCATGAAAAAATCACGACGGAAGGTTATTCGCTACTTTCAGCCTCTGGGGGCCCTTGCCGGCCCTCGGGACCGTCAAAAAACGCCTCGGGACGAAAAACCGGTCCCGGCGAATAGGTCCAGACCTCTGGGGGTCGCGTAGTGAAAAAATCATGACGTCGGGGGCACGGCAGAGCGAGGTCTCGTCGTCAGCAGCACCTTCCTCCTCTCGCTCCTCGCCCTCCTCCTGCACTCCCCTCCCTCCCTCCCTCCTGCACCTCCTGCCGTCCCTTCTCCCTCCGGCTCCCCTGCCTGCCCGCCCCCCCCAGACCCCCGACGTCATGAATTTTCCACGACGTGGACCTCCCCCCAAATGCAATGTTGGTTTCGGATCTTCCGATTTTGGGCCTCCGAGCGGTCTTGCGAAAATCTGTCAACTTTGAATTGCGGGGAGGAGGGGAAGTGTTGCTTAATTGTTTCCCTCACCCGTACCTCAGGAGTCCGCGCAGTTGGCGACAGTTGCGCAGGTGGCAGCACACCAGGGAGCCGCGAAGTCTGGTCCGGATGCGCGTAGGGCACCACTCCGCTGGTCCTCCCAGGAGGCCGCGAGAAGTGGCGACGGTCGAAGGTGGGGGAGCCCACCACACCGGCGACGGCTGCGCAGGTGGCAGCCCACCAGGGAGCGCGAGGTCCAGTCCGGAGGTGCGTAGCATGCCGCTCCAGTGGACCTCCCAGGAGGCCGCGAGAAGTGGCGACAGGTGCGCAGGTGGCTGCCCCCCGGGGCGAGCGCGAGAGGACGGTAAGCATGAGACGGAGAGGCATGGGGAGGAGGCGGGAGGAGGATGAGGGGAAGGTCGCGCAAGCAATGCTCTATTCAATCAAAATAGATACCTCCACAGGAGTGCTGGAAAGTAATTGGATATCGATGGTGACCTCTTGGCCTCTGCTCGCTGCCCGCCCCCTGTCCCTGGCAGACTGGGCCTGTTCCTGTGGGCAGCACGCCGGTTGCGGGCACAACGGCCTCACTGCAAGCTGCGCCGGTCGAAGAACCTCGCGCAGCTTCCGGGCCGTCCCCAGCAACCGCGCGTGAGGCTGCCAGAGGTTCGCTGGCCCGCAGCTGCTCTGCATGCTCCTCCTCCTCATGCTGAACCACTTTGACTTCCCCTTGGACCACCACGTCTTCGCTGCGCTTGAGCATCGGGTTCATGTAATACTGCTTGTCCAGCATGTGGGTGGCGTCGCCGCACTTTTCGTCCAGCGCGCTAGCGTCCTCCAAAGACATGAAGTGCGCAGGCAAGGCGAAGTGCTTCCTGATTCCATACCAAGCAAATACTTCCAGAACGCAGAGCACGATCAAGGCTGAAAATTCCCCGTGCTCACCAGCGCCAAACGCCAAAGCGGTAAACGACACTGTCCCCAAGACAAGACCCATCATCGTTGTGTGGAAGATTTCGAACCAGCAATTGCCTTGGCAATCAAAGTCCATACTCCACACTGAAAGGCATAACCAAGTGTATATCAGGAAAGCGACCGCAAAGAAGAGCATGCAAGCAGGCATCAGGGCTGGAGCAATTACAGAATACAGTAGAGACAATACGAGCAGGATGCCCAGCTTCGTACACTCAAGTGGCAAGTCAGGGCATACGCGTGGGTGCTTAGAAATTTCGGCAGCCTGCGGACACGCTTTCTCAAGATCTCCTTTGGTGTCACTTTTCTGCTCAGGTGGTTCCTCACCTCTTGCTTTGTGTTGGTCGTTCTGGCGAGTGGCTCCGTCCCCTGGGGCAGATTTCTTGCCATGAATGGACTCGGTGATTGCGTCTAGTAGCTGCGGCTTGGGCGGGGAGGTCCACAGCGGTTGCCACAACAGTAGTGGGGTGGTCACAGCCATCTGAGCCATGATGTAGTTCAGAAAAAAGACCGACACTTCTGGCACAGCAATTCGCAAGATCTCGAAGATCTGGACGGGGTGCTCCACTACAGTGTTAAGCTGTTCTTGAATAGTGCTAGCCATGCGAGCACAAACAACGGTGACCCACAACGTGGCCAATTGGAATCTGAAATTGCGCTTCAGTGTGATGCACGCGATTTGAGACTGGATCTTGTACCTCTCATACCGTTGCGCAAACTGACTGCACACTATTGGAACGGCCATCTGCAAGACCACCAGTGCCAGAGCGGGCATGTACTCCTTCATGATGACGAGGCATCCGCCGATCCACCCCTTGCTGGGGGGACAAGAAGCGTGAATTGAGTCACGTTCCCCCCCTTCCCCTCCCCAAGAATCCCAGATCCTGCTTGGGGTGGGCGCGGACGGGGAAGGTGGATGCCACTACGCGCTCCACACCGCGCCTCCCAGGCCCTAAGACCGCTCAAGATTGCCAATCTTCGCTGAAAGGCCCCACCGCGTTGCCCCAAGGCGGTTCCAGCAAGACCCAACAGCACCATGGCTTTACATGTGTAGGACAACTCGTTCTCAAACTTGTGTCCTTGCTTGAGCACGCCGCACGCGTTTCTTTCCTATCGGGGTAGCATGCGAATTGCGTTCTGGCCCGCCACGCGGCCGAACCATGCGTTGGTCTGGAATGAACCTGTGATGGGGTCCTCACTGTTCCAAGCATCCACCTCCTGCGACAGGGATGTGAGGCATGAGGTACCGTCTTCACCAGCCCTCCCAAGTCCCAAAACTCTAGCGGGACTGCAGCGGTGTTACCATTCCGGTCTCCCCAGTAGCTGAACATGTGGCAGGCCCATGTGACACGCGACGCTCACCTTTCTACTGGGCCCTCGCCGTAGTGGGAAGGAAGAACTGCCTTGATCTATGCGAGGGGGATTTGGGACGGCAGGGAGTCTGGCAGCATCAGTGGCGTGTGATAAACTTACTCTGGACCTCCCGCTCTTCTTCCCCCTCATTCGCATTATTTTCAGCTTCACCTTCACCAGGGCACCCAAGCAACCTAGGACATCGTCACGAATCCCCTCGCTGGCGGATTGGGGCAGGGGCGTAAGCCTGTTGCATATTCTAGCTTTTTCGTCCCTGTACCACTTCTCTGGAACCCACTCAAGGCCTGCCCACACCTGAATTGAAGCCACGGGGATCGACCAGAATACAAGCCCGACCGTCAAGCCTGTGTCCACGAGGAGTGATCGAGAACGCAGTTGCCGGAGAGTCACAGCGGCGTTAGCCCAGAGAATGTCGGGTGCCTCTGGCGCTGCATGCACAATCCAATTTCTCGAGTGGGACAGAACCGTCTGCTCAAAAACTACTCGCTCGGTGACAGTGTTGAAAGTGACAACAGCTGTGGAGCAACTGCCACCACCGATGGTGACATCTTTCACTGCATGGAGTGCGTCCAGGGCGGCGTATGTCAATCCACCAATTTCCTCTGCGATGGGGGCGACCGTTTCTGTGGCCTCACGAAGTGTTTGATACAAGGTGAATTCACGATTTGTCTGGGGGGGCTGCACAGCTTCCTCTGCCACTGCTGGTTCGTCTGCCGCATCCTGCACCACTGTATCTGCTCGATCTCAGGCTGGACCGCTGGAAATCAACCCTGACCCCAGCTACAACGGTTTACAAAATCATTTGCTGCAATTGCGACCCCAGTCTGAAGAAGCCACCAGAAGAAGGGCGCACATGAACATCGAACGAAAAATCTGAACTATGATCGAACCACCAGATCCGTCCAGCAAGCTCGTGTCGTGACGACTTGCGCGTTTGCTGACATTGCGTAGATCCTTCGATCTTGAACAGTCGCGCTGTCCGCTAGCGCCGGGTCACTGGCGGCGTTCAACCTGCAACTCCCGCGCTGGAGTCGACGCCGCGTCGACACGGCACGAACCTGCTGTACGTAATCTCCCGCTGGGATCAAGGCTCGCTTCCAGCTGCCCGCTGGTGCCTGCAACGCATGCAGCGGCCCACGCAAAGTCTCTCAGGAAGTCGTCCCAACTGGCTGCACCGTAGGCCACGCAGCTCGCAGCCGCCCCAATCTTGGCACCGCTGGAGTCCCCCGTCCCGCCGTCCTGCGCGCCGCTCTCGCGACCGCCGCTCTCGGGACCGGCGCCGCTGGGCCCAGCGCCCCACCTCTTTGGCGCCCTGCCATCAGCACGGGACCCCGCCTCCTTGGGCTGTTCCGCCTCACCGAGCGGCTGCGCCGCCTCCTCGACCTTGGGCTTCGCACCCTCCTCGGACCGCCTCCTTGGGCTTCGCCGCCTCACCTTGGTCTCCCTGGGCTTCGCAGCCTCGCTGGGCGGCTGCGCCGCCTCCACGGACAGCACGACCGCCTCCTCCGCCTCCTTCCCTTCTGCCTTCGCGGCCTCCTCCGGCGGGGCCGCGCGGAGCCTCCCGAGCGTCCCCAGCCCCTCCCCGAGCAGCGCCGCTGGGTGCAGGCGGAGCCACCCCGTGCTCGCCTGGACCATGCACGCAGGGGGGCGCCAAGGGTGCACTGCGCCGGTCCCGGCCATGCCCCTCCCGGGCCCAGATTCGGTGTGCATGTCGTTCATTTCTAATCGTGCTCATTTCTAATTGTGCTCGTTTCTAATTGTTCCTGGCCCCCTAGTGGCCAGGAAGAGGCCCAGGATAGAAGCATTAGAGACCAGAGGATCTTGGCCCCCCAAAAAATCAAATAACGCTCGAATGATTAAAAAAATAATGAACAGGGTGTACACTTAAGATTCGGTCGGGCGTATCCTCCTGCAGGCGGAAGGTGGACGAAAGATGATCAACAGTCAACAAATTCTGCAAAGTTGTCAAACATAGTATAACAAAAAAGCCTGAACTATTATTTGGCTGTTTTTTGATACTCCCCCTAAGACGAAGCCATGACGAGGATCTCATCGGGCGAGGATGAATCGAGAATATCTGAGATCTGGGGGCTTTGGAGGATGTGTCTGGAGCCGCGGTCTTCTCAGAGCGCTCGCGCTGGAATGGCGTTTTATCCTCGTCCGAGCCCCGTCCGAGCACTCCTTCTTGGCTCAGCTGGTTTGGACCGCGGCGCTCAGGGCGCTTCAGACACGTCACGCACACGCGAGCTGATGGAACAGCGCGCAGGCGAAAAAATGGAGAGGGCCCCTCTTGGCCCCCTGGCCAGAGTAGGGGGCCACAGGCGAACCCTACCCCTATCCCCCACGATTTCTGAGGGGGAGGGTGGGGTTCGCTTCGTGGCCCCCTGGCCACGAAGCGAACCCCGAGCGAGGTGAACCCCCCCCTCCCCCTCAGAAATCGTGGGGGGTAGGGATAGGGTTCGCCCGTGGCCCCCTGGCCAGAGGTGCACCGCGCACCGACGCCCCGGAGGAGGGACCCCGGCCCCAGGGCCGGGGCGGTGCAAAGTTGGCATCCTCCGAGCACGAGTGCACGGAGTGGCTCGGGAGCAGGCGCTCGAAGAAGTCCCGGACGCCGGCGCCGTTGTCCGCGCAGGCGTCCCGAGGCACGGACTCCACCAGCAGCGAGCGCGCCGCCTGCGCGGCGCCGCGGCCGCGCAGGGCCCGCCCCGTGGCCGCGCGCTCGAAGTGCTTGGCGCGCAGGGCCACGAAGAGCCGCCACTCGCTGACGAGGAAGTGGAGGAAGGCCCCCACCTGGGCGGAGGGGGCAGAACGGGGGGGGAGGAGGAGGGGGGAGGAGGAGGGGGGGGGGGAGGAGGAGGAGGAGGAGGAGGAGGAGGAGGGAGGGGGAGGAGGGAGGAGGAGGAGGAGGAGGAGGAGGAGGAGGAGGAGGGAGGAGGAGGAGGAGGAGGAGGAAGGAGGAGGAGGAAGGAGGAGGAGGAGGAGGAGGAGGAGGAGGAGGAGGAGGCGTTCTCCCACGGCGCTCCGCCTGGACATAGGCCGCCCCCACTGCGACCCACAGCCTGGGCCCGTCCACCGACCAGCCGCAGACCATGGAGAGGCTCAGGGTGCGGAAGGAGGTCATGCGGAAGTCCTCGACGGGAGGCTCGACGTCCTTTGGGGGGAAGCATACGAACCCTACCCCTACCCCCCACGAGTTCTGGGGGGGCGGGGTAGGGTTCACTTCGCTCGGGAGCTCCCGAGCGGAGTGAACCCCACCCTCCACCCCAGAAATCGTGGGGGGGAGGGGTAGGGTTCGCACGTGGCCCCCTATCCTTGGCCGCCTGGCTCGTCGCGTACAGAGGCAGGAGCGCGAATGACGTCACGAGGGACACGGTGCTGAACTTGAAGCCGAGGACACAGACTCGGAGCATCACTGCCCCGTCGATGTTTGTGTCGTAGATTTCTCGCACTCGCCGCCTGGACGCCGCAATCCACCCGCACGGGCGACACCACATGGAGTCGTGCAGCAGAGGAGCAAGAATCCGCCAACTCCACGGAGGCCGCTGGGCGTCCAAGATTCTTCTTCTCCCCTCCCGGGCCTCAAGCGTCCGCAACACGGTAGGCACATACAGTGGAGGCCAGTCCGCAAGAAACCTTCCACAAGAGACCCAACCCTGAGACCCCAGGACGTCAATTGACTTGTGGTGTGGGCTGTCACGCTTCGCATAGCAAAACGATCGAAACCCAAGAACCCCAGGGCACCCTGGAGGCAAGCAGGGTGTTTCTTGACATGGGTCTCCACTTTACGACGAACACAGATTGCTGAACAAACCATACAAGCACATCGTGCGTCGACCTTGCGCTTCGCACGGCGCCTCAGGGGTCCCCCGGCCCACTGGGGAGACAGAAGAAATCGTGTACCTCTGGGTGGCATGCACATGTCTTATGCTGTGTGCTTACTGTGTGTCCCCGACGGCCCCCATGAGGCACCCAAATTTCTGGAAGCTTCCACCTGAAAACCCAAAGCCCCATCTCCGACACTCGAGAAGCAACCGAATGTTTGAACAGCGAACACGCACAGCTTAGCTGAACACTTGCCCTTTCAGAAGGGGCTGGCGACTGTGGCGTGAACTTCGCTGATACGTGAAACTCGCCGAAAAGAAATCAGGCAGCCATAGACGACGAGCTGGGACAACAGAATGATCAAGTTCAGCACGCAAGGCACTGACACCGACTGGAAAGTGTCAATGCTAATGTCACTGCTCTGCTCCGGCGCATTGGTGCTGTTCGTGGCTGAACCCACGTCTACCCACTCGCTTGCCTGCGAGATGCTGCTCATCGGCGCGACCTTGCCTTTCGCCGCGTCGCAAGGGGCGCCACTCTCAGTCAGGCCATGATTAGCTGCCACCCGTGCTGTTCTGGAGCTAAGGAGTCCTGGGTTCAAAGAGGCCTACGAGGCTTTGAGCCGACGTCGTAAAACATAAACCGTGCCATGAAGTATGCGCCAGGCAATACAGAAAGAGAGAGATAGAGAGAACAAACACATATATATATATAAAAGAGAGAGAGAGAGAGAGAGAGAGAGAGAGAGAAAAAAAAAAAAAAAACAATAAACACTGCCAACCAACAACGAACGATACATAATTTTTGTATGTTTTTGTCCATATATATATATATATATATATATGTGTGCGTGAATGTGCATGTATATGTATGTAGGCAAACGTGGACTCCAATCCGTGTTCTTCTAGCATGTTGGGTTGTACAACCTATGTGGTGCACTCTACGCTGTGCAGCAGCTTATGTGGCGCAGTCTATGTGATGCCACCTACGTGGTGAGCTATAGCATGTGCACTCCATGGTACAACAGATGTTGTGCAACCCATGTGGTGCAATCTACTCGGTTCACTATACAGCCGAACGTAGGACCAAGAAAACGATAAGTTAGGAAACGTGGGCCTGCTTTCCGAAGCATCTTAACACAAGCCTGGGCCACCTTACTTCTTCACGTTGGAGGGACGAACGCGCTTTGGAAACAGGGTCAACTTTCCAGCAAGTTGGTCAAGAAATGCTGGCCCAGTTTTTCAAAAAGAGGTTTCTTCATCACATGCTCGGACGCATGTTGTGCAAGGTATGTGGCGCAGTCGAAAGGGTACCATATGTTTTAATAAGTTGGAGATATTTGGAGTTCTCAGCCCCACGGCCCGCGCACTCATCCCACCCGCCCACCCGCAATTTGGTTTGCAAAACCCATACGGCGGCGACCGCGATGAGTGTTTGGTGCTGGCAGCTGCATCGCTGCGGCCGCGCCTGCCCGCGCGCGTTCGCGCGCGCAGCGGCGAGCTAGCCTGGCGCGACCGACGCAGCCGCGGTGGCACTGACCGCTGGGGGGTTCCCAGCGCGTCTCGCACGCCGCGGTTACGCGCGGGCACTTCAGTGCGAGTCGGCAGCGCGGGCGGGCGCGGTGTCATGGCGACGTCGGCAACAGCAGACCCGATGACGGTACTAGCGATGACGGTGGCGATGGTGATGATGACGACGGCAAGGCCAATGACGGCGCCGATGCTGATCACGCCTGTGACGATGATGGTGCTCACGCGTCGGTGTTGAAGGATTTGGAAAGATTTCGACACGCGCGCGCGGCCGACGGGCTCGAGTGGCCCGCATGTCATTATTTGTCAGGGACCATGTCCCCCCCAGCACGGGCGCGAGGGCGTTCAGATAAGATCGAAACGCGCTCGCGAAGAGGACCGTGTGGTCGCAATTACTATTTATAGATAGCGTAGAAGAACCGATGTTTGTTTCAGAAACTGCAAAGGCGCGCGCGAACGCAAGCATTTCTTGAACATTCACGTTGACAAACCATGTGTGTTCATATGTTTTCGGGACGCTCGATTTTGAATGATTTCCAAAACGATTTCGGCATGCGCGCGCGACGACGCGCGCGTGTACACTTCGCTCACTTGTTTGCACGGGATGCTTGGAATTTGATGATGAAAGACAAGCGAATGCGCGCGCGTAATATTTGTTGCAGGGGATGATGGGGGGAGGTCGATGACGGCTGGGCTGGGATGGTGTGAACTCATATTCGGAATGGCCGATGGGGCATAAACAAATGTAAACTGCACATCCCCAAGGGGAGGGGTATCCCTTGGGACGTAGATCCGAATGCCATCTGAGACAAGAATGTCTGCGTGGCGCAGCTCGCCCTGCAGAACTTGGGGTTGCAAGCTCCACTGCTCGCGCAGTCACCCCACTCACGCACCCGCAACTTGGCTTGCGCAACCCATGCGGCGGCGATTGCGATGACTGCTCGGCGCTGGCTGGCGCATCGCCGCGGCCGCGCTAGCGAGCGTGCTCGCGCGCGCAGCGGCCAGCTAGTTTGGCGCGACCGACGCGGCCGCGGCGGCGCTGACCGCTGGGCACATCCCAGCGGGCACATTGCTGCCAGTCGGCGGGTTGGGCGGGCGCGGCACCGCGGCAACGTCGACAACGGTAAACGCGACAATGATACTAGCGATTATGGCGACGATGATGACACTGGCGACGGAAAAGGCCAGTGACGTCTCCGATGTCGATCGCGCCGGCGACGATGACGACGCCCTCGCGTCCGCGACGAAGAATTTGGAAGGGGTTCGACGCGCGCGCGGCCGACGCGCGAGAAAGGCCCGCATGGCATGATTTGACCTCGATCGCGCCCCCCCCACCCCATGCACGCGCGCAAGGGCGGTCGAATGATTTCGACGCGCGGCGCGAGGGGCCCGCCTGGCGGAATTTAATGACAGATGCAAATAACCTACGATTTTCTGTGCGGAACTCGCAGGAGCGCGAGGGCAGGCATTTTTGAAACTTGCCGCCGCGAAGCCAGAGGTTCCGTGCAAGTTTTTTCGGGGCGCTCGATTTGGAAATCCACGCGAATCATCATTTCTGTTTCTTTGTTCCCAACCCTCCTGCGTTGGGTACTCGTTTTGAATAGAGCACTGCGGTCTCCACCTTCCTTCCTTCCTTCCTTCCCGCCTCCTCCTCCTCTCTTCCCTCTTCCTCTCCTCTCTTGCTTCCCTTCTCCGCCTCTCTTCGCTCCTCCTCTTCTCGCTTGCCTTTTACCTACCTAGCTTGCCGCTCGCCATCCCTGGGGGGCGGCGATCTGTGAAACTGCCGCCACTTTCGAGGCCTGCTGGGGGGCCCAGCGGAGTGACGCCCTACGGGGACTCAGATTAGACCTCGCCATCCCTGGGGGGCTGCGATCTGTGAAACTGTCGCCACTTTCGAGGCTGCTGGGGGGCCCAGCGGAGGGACGCGGGGATTCAGATTAGACCTCGCCATCCCTGGGGGGCTGCGATCTGTGAAACTGTCGCCACTTTCGAGGCCTGCTGGGGGGCCCAGCGGAGTGACGCCCTACGGGGATTCAGATTAGACCTCGCCATCCTGGGGGGCTGCGATCTGTGAAACTGTCGCCACTTTCGAGGGCTGCTGGGGGGCCCAGCGGAGTGACGCCCTACGGGGATTCAGATTAGAGTTCGCCATCCCTGGGGGGCTGCGATCTGTGAAACTGTCGCCACTTTCGAAGGCTGCGTGGGGGGCCCAGCGGAGTGACGCCCTACGGGGATACAGATTAGACCTCGCCATCCCTGGGGGGCTGCGATCTGTGAAACTGTCGCCACTTTCGAAGGCTGCTTGGGGGGCCAGCGGAGTGACGTCCTACGGGGACTCAGATTAGACCTCGCCATCCCTGGGGGGCTGCGATCTGTGAAACTGTCGCCACTTTCGAGGGCTGCTGTGGGGCCCACGAAACTGTCGCCACTTTCGAAACCTGCTGCGGGGTCCAGCATAGTGACGTCCTACGCGGACGCAGATTGGACCCGTCATTCTACTTCGATTATCCCGCATCTGCGATCGACTGTACGTGTGCGAGGAACTAGACATGGAGTGGTCTGGCACTGACTGACGTCAAATCGTTGTGTGCCAGTATCTCCTGGGGTGTTGCCTGATGTGGATGCAGCTCGTCGGCGATGCGACTCGAGCTGGCGGTCGTCCTTCGGACCCGCAGAAACATCTGCTGAGCTCGATGAGCTAGGGGAACTACAGGAAAGAAGTGCAGGAAACGGAGGCCTGTCATGCACTCGCCGATACCTCGTTGCTCTGTCATCGTCTTTGCTGTTGCATGATCCTTATCTGGCCTGCCGGCGCCGCGGCTCGAGCTGGCGGTCGCCCTTCGGGCCCGCGGGAACATCTTCTGAGACAAGTGGACGCCGCCGCCTTACTTGCAGGCAGCGCATTGCATTCGCGGACAGCAGCATGGCAGACCGCAGTGAGATCCTCAGTCGCGTGGTGTTGCCAAGCCTGGTGGAGACGCGCGTGATCGACCTGAAGTCCCAATCGCGCGTGCACTGTACCTGCGTGGCGTTCAGGCACGCGCGTGATGCTGCTCGCTCCGCGTTCAACCAGTACGTCGCCAGTGCAACTTTGGACGATGGACAACCGATTGATGATGCGCGACCCCGGCCTTGAGTTTCTTTCCCGCGGGCCGCCCGCAGACCTGGCGGCGCGCCTGCGAGCGTTCAGCTCCCGCGCTGAAATGTGCGGGAAGGAGGCGGAGAAGCTAGCGGGCGAGCTACGCCTCGCTCGTTCCTTGCACTCTAAACAAGTTTTATCATGTGGAACTCTGCGACGACATGGCGCAGGCAGCGCTGCGGGTTTAGCTCGCACTTGAAAAACGCGGCAGTCTTCTGTCTCCTCCCGCCACTTTCATCGTCGTCCTATTCCCCGCCTCACCTTCTCCATGCATGCTGCTGCTTCCGCGATGGCCTTTCGCCCCCCCCGCCCTCCATTCCATCCCTCTCCTACCCCTCGTGCCCGTGCCCGTTCTTCTTCGATCCTGGGGCCTCAATCCTCGTTCTTTCGATCGTCGCCCTGTGAATCGTGCAACGCATGCGCATCCCATGTAGCTTGCACAGCAAATCGCCGCGTCTACACTGTCGTTGTTCCTGCTAATGTTGGCATAGTCCTCTTGCCATTTGATGCACGTGGGTTGGGTACGTCGCAGGGTAATTTTTTGATTTCCGCACGCGCGTGCGACGGCGCGCGCGCGCGTGCACTTCGCCCTGGCGCGCCCGACTCAGGCGTGATGGGAGGCCACCCTCGACGTGGCCGCGCGCGACGTTGCGGCCAAGGCCCAGACCTCTGCGGGGTCCCCTGGGGGCAGCGCAAGCGCGGCGCAGGACTGGATCGGTGCGCGGAGCCGCTCGAGCTACACGGAGAGGACGGAATGGGCTGCTGTTCCCTAAAGAACTCAGAGCCTATAAAAAACTTAAATCCCAAAGCTCCCACCGTGCTCCTTACGCGCTCCCTTCTGTCGCCCCCCAATTTCGGCGCACTCCTCACGCAGATCCTTGCCCTCGGAGTGCCAGGAATGGTGTTCCGAGAGCTTTTGCAAAACGCAGGGCCGACTACCTACCAGACCACCCCAACCCGACCCGAAGACCCGAAGTTGACCCGAATTTCGGGTTGGGGGGGGTACGGGTTCCACGTGTTTGTTCAACGTTCCCCGACCCCCCCCCCCACTGGAAATGGAGGGCAAATTGAGGCCTTCGGGTTGGGTTGGGGTGGTTTGGTAGGCGGTGAAGGGCGCGCGCGCGCGCGCGTCGTATCGCCCATGCATCGGCCTTCGCGCGCCGCGCCGCGTGGGAGCGCTCTCGCCAAGCAACGACAACAATCCTGCGCGCCTCGTGGGCAGGCCGGGGCATGCCTCGCCAAGGCATCGGCCAGTTGCTGCGGGGAGCTGCTCGCTGTTGTCGCTTCGCGTGCGCGCGTCGCCTCGCCCTTGCATCGGCCTTCGCGCACCGCGCCGCAGTGCTAAGGATGCGAACTGAGGATCCGTCTCCTCGGGGCAGCGAGCTATCCCGCGCTCGTTGCGCCGCCACGCCATGCAATCTCTGCAATCTCACCGCAGCTGGGCGGCGTCCCTGCGACGCACAGGGACTCGCGTAAATAAGCGATGTTCTTCAAATCGCGTCGTCGCGCGCGCGCGTGCCGCATCGCCGTTGCAGCGGCTTCCCGGAAGACTTTGCGCGACTGTCGTCGTCGTCGTCTTTGAAATCAATATCGCCGTCTTCGTCATCGGTCTCGCCGTCGTCGGTTTGAGATCAATATGTCTTGGGCCGTGGGTGGGCGGGACGCGTCCAACAGGCTTCAAGTTTGGGCCAGTGGACAGCTAAACCCTACACCCCAAACCCTAACCCCTAAATCCTAAACCCTAAACAGGAGGACGGAGAGGACTGCTCACTCAACAGCTGGTCTGCAAGGGCTCTCTCTCTCTCTCTCTTTCTCCCTGTCTCTCTCTCTTTCTCTCTCTCTCTCTCTCTCTCTCTCTCTCTCTCTCTCTCTATATATATATGTATGTTTATCCCCTCCAAAGACCCAGTAGGTGTGTCGCTGGGTCTGGAATCGGCAGGGCGGCGTGGCCTCCCGTGGCCTCCCATTGCCGTTCTGTCTCCCCGTCCCTAGCCCTGAACCTCTGTACCTATTCGTACCCCTACCCTTTTTCATCCCTGTCCCCATCCCTATCTCCCTGTCCCCATCCCCATCCGCATCCTCGGCCCCGTCCCGACCCAGAGTCGTAGATCCCTGTCCCTGTATCCCCAGCCCTATATCGCTATCGCTGTCCCACTCCCTGTCCCTATATCCCCAGCCCTAAATCTAGGGCTCCCAACTTCGCGCTTCGCGCTGCGCGAAGCGCGAAGCGCGAATAACTTCGCGCTCTCGCGCCGCCCTCCCAAAGGGAGAATAGGAGGACGAGGAGGAGGGGGAGAAGGAACGAGGACCGCGAAGCGCGAAGCGCGAATAACTTCGCGCCCTCGAGGGAGCCCTTGTAAATCCCTGTCCCTATCGCTACATCCCATTCCGATCCCCCCCTATGGGCGCCCCACCGTGGCCTCCCATCGTGGCCCCCGTCGTACATATGCAGAGCTGCCTGGGGTCTCCTGCCGGAGGGGTGTCCTTCGATCTGCCCACGACTATTTTTTATTCCTAGGCTCCACGCTGGTGTGCCGTGCGCAGTGTGCCTGTGGCACGGCCCTGCGTGGGGCCTCTGAGGATGGCGGCTGCGGCGGCGGGGAAGCGTTGCTGCAAGAGCCCGTCGCTCCCGCCTGTGCTGAAGCGTGCGCGCAGCTATCTTGCCAGAAACGGAACTCATTCCGATCTTCACACGTTCACCCAAGGGGGGTGAAGGGGAACCACTCCGCCGATGGCACCGAAGCCCGAGCGGCGACATGGCCCCCCAACACCCCCCATCCATGGAGGAGAGTTGAACGAGGGATGGGGGGGAGGGGGAGGAGGAAGCAGGGGGCAGGGAGATGAGAAGGGGGGGGGGTAGGAAGGTGGGAGCAGGGGAGAGAGAAGGAAGGGGAAGAAGGAAGGTGGAGGTGAAGGAGCATGACGGCGGTGGGAACGAAGACACGGTCGAGAACAGAAAACGGCACAAGAAACACAACGAGGGCAAGGAGGATGGGGACGATAAGGACGAGAACGCACATAACGAGAACGAGGATGAGGAGAATGAGGAGAAGCATGGAGGAGGAGCAGCATGGGGAACAGGATGAGGACAAAGGGGAGGCGGTGGAAGAGCAAGAGGACGACGACGACGACAGGAAGGGGGTAAGGCTGAGGGTGAGAGGGACGACAACAATTGCGAGAAAGGAACCGACAGAGAAGAAGAGAGGGCGTATCCACTTGGTCTCCCGCTACCCCTTACAGTCGGGGCCTTGACCTAAGGAACCTAACATAAGGAACGAGGCCCCTTTTCTCCATAAGTTAAACTTCGATGTCCGATCGAAAACATAAGGAAAACCTGAGGCAAGCTGCGAAACACTTAAGGAACGCGGAACCCCTCCCCAACGAAAAGGGTTCCTTCTTCAGCGCCCCGACTGTATCGCATCAACACCTGACTTACAATGGCCCGAGCAAGACCAACGGGTGACCCCAGTCAACCTCACCATCGCCTCGCACGACCCACCCGCCGCCAGGACCACCTTGCCTGGCACCATCGAGGCCGACCCATGCTCTTGGCGACGGCGCTCACGTCCAGCGTTGCTTGAACTACCTCGTAGGCCTGGAGCGACGCTTGCTAGTTCGCCGCGTCTCTCCCGTGCTCTGAACGCGAGAGGTACTGCAACGCAATGTCACTGGATGTCCACGTTCGACTTCACCTTTGTCTCCAATACCTCCCTGAGCAACCACGCTGCGTGATGCCGCTCCCCGCCTTGCTCGCACATGCTGAGTCCCACGCTGTAGCTGATGACCTGTGGATCTAGAGCCGCTTCCCGGAGGCCCCGAAGCAGCGCCAACGCTTCCTGCCACTGCCCGCCTTTCTCGCAAGCTTGGATTCCAACACTATGGGCCAGGAGGCTTGGTGCAAGCTTCTGCCCCCTCATCATGCCGAGCACTATCAACGCCTGCTGCCACTGCCCGCCTCTGTCGCAAGCGCTGATCACAGCGTTGAAAGTGATCTCGTTTGGCTCCAGCTCTTCCCCCCACAGCTCGCAGAGCAAAGACAATGCCCGCTGAGAGTCGCCAGATCTGTCGCAGGCGCTGATCCCGGCGCAGAAACTGATCTCGTTTCTGTCAAACCTGGCCTCTGGCAACTCCCACAGTAAAGCCAACGCATGCTGCCATTTCCCGCCTCTCGCGTATGCGCTAATTCCAGCATTGTAGCTGATCACGTTTGGCTCGACCTTTGCTTCCCTCATTCCACTGAGTAAAGACAATCCCCGCTGCCACTGCCCGCTCTTCCCGCACGCGCTGATACCAGCATTGTAGCTGATAGTGTCAGGCTCCAGCTCAACCTCCCTTAGCTCCCACAGCAAGGACAGTGCCTGCTGCCACTCTTCACCCTTCTCGCACGCGCTGATCCCCGCGTTGTAGCTGACTAGCGTGTGCCAGTGGGGCAAATCCGAAGCTGACTTGCTCATCGAACATGGCTCAGCCAAGCTATAGGACATCGCTCCTTGTGGGGCACCTTGTGGTCTGCTTTGGCGTGTGATTGACTGGGTGAGGGGGCTCGTGGACTGTTTATGAAACTGCCGATTGCTGTCGAACACGTGGTGCTGCTCTTTCTGCTGTGTCTTGCTGCTGATGCTACTGGTTGGTGATGCTCCTAGCTGCTGATGCCGTTATCTGCTATTGCTGCCGATGATGCGTTCCGCTGCGTTGTGCCCGTTGCTTGCCGATTGCTGCTTGCAGGCTGATCCTGGCTGCTGCGTCTGGCTCTTCTGCTACTGTTGGGGGGGGGACATCGGGGCATGTCTTCGACCTCTTGGGACAGCCTGGACTGTCTTGAGGCACCAGGGGGGCTCGCCGCCAAAAAGGTAGCGGAACGCATGAAAACCTAAGGAACGACCGAGCCCCTATTGAAAAGCAAGTGTTCCTCATTCTGACTACCTACCAAACCACCCCAACCCGACCCGAAGACCCGAATTTCGCCCGAATGTCGGGTTGGGGGGGGGGTACGGGTTCAATGTGTTTTTTCAATGTTCCCCGACCGCCCCCCACTGGAAATGGAGGGCAAATTGAGGCCTTCGGGTTGGGTTGGGGTGGTCTGGTGGGTGACATTCAAGCCGCTCACTGTACAGCCTTGAGCCTTGGGCCCTGGGCCTGCTGCTGGTGAAGCGGTCGAGGGGCAAAGGGCGACAGGTAAGGAGCGAAGGGGGAGAGAGCCTCCTCCTCCTCCTCCTCCTCCTCCTCCTCCTCCTCTGCTCCTCCTGCTCCTCCTCCTCCTCCTCCTCCTCCTCCTCCTCCTCCTCCTCCTTGAAGAGAAGAGAAAGAAAGAGACCCCTTCCAAAAAAAAACGAGGAGCGATCAGCGAGGAGGGGAGAGAGCCTCCTCCTCCTCCTCCTCCTCCTCCTCCTTCTCCTCCTCCTCCTCCTCCTCCTCCTCCTCCTCCTCCTCCTCCTCCTACTCCTCCTCGACGAGAGAGAGGGAGTGAGAGAAAAGAGAGAGAGAGAGAGAAGCGAGGAGCGATCAGCGAGGAGCGATCAGCGAGGAGCGATCAGCGAGGAGCGAGGGCACAGGAGCAAGACGGAAGGAGCGACGGCCGAGGAAAGAGAGGAGAGAGAGAGAGAGAGAGAGAGAGAGAGCCGAGGAGGGAGGGGGGGGGAGGTAGGAGTAGCCGGGGCGTGAAAACGACCACAGCCACTGCTTTTCGTTTGTTGCCGCCTTCCAGCCCGCAAACACAAAGCAGTGGCTGTGGTCATTTTCGTGGAGCTCGGCACCAGGGAAATGACCACAGCCACTGCTTCTTTTTCGGCCGGCTGGAAGGCGGCGCAAACAAGAGGCGGGAACGCCGCCAATTTAGGATTTAAGCAATCAAAATGCCTCGCTGTGCCACTGGCGGGGGGCTTTTCGGAAGCGCTTGCCCATGGGTGCACTTGTTGGCTGGAGGCCCCTATTCCAGCGTGGGCCGAATTTCAGGTCGCCCCGATGCTCACTTGTTCGGGGGTCCTGTAGGGGCTGGGCGTCGCTGACCACGCTTGGCGGCTGTGGTCATTCCCCCGTCCCGCAGAGCAGCCAAGACGGAGGAGGCGGGAGCCGGGAGGCGGGAGCGTGCCAGGGAGCGAGGAGAGGGGAGCGGGGACGGAGAGGAGGGGCGAGGGGGCTGTTGAAGAGGCCCTGGGACACACAAATAAACACACACAGACAAAAGCATTCCCCATATGTTCCTCTATTCTCGGAGTTTTTGTCTTCCCCCCCCCCCACTTCCCATGTTTTCCCATCTTTTCTGGGAAACCGACGATTCATTGTGTCTGCGTTAGAGGAAAAAGATCTATGCACATACACCGATTCTGGCCAGACCCATCCTGAGCCCAGGATCGGTGCATATGCCCTCCTACCTTGGCCAGGAAGGCATATGCACCGATCCTGGGTCAAGGATGGACGTTGTCAGGATCGGTGCATGTGCATATTTCTCTTCGCCCGATGTGTGTTTCTTTCCCTCCTGAGTTGTGGGCTGGGAGCGCGGAGCAAAGAGCACGGGGCGAGCCGCGAGGCGGGGGCCTCGAGGAGCGGGCCGCGCGCGCTTCTCTCGGCGGCCTCGGACGAGCGCGTGGCAGAGAGCACCTGGAAAATTATCCTCTCGGATCGCTCACGGGGCCGCCTGGGGACTCTCTTGGGGCCTTCTCGGAAGCTCCCGTGCCTTCCCTCGGGGCTCTCCCGGGCCTCCTGGGGCCGTCCGGGCGTCCCTTGGGGCCTCTGGCTGCTGCTTCGGTGGGTCGGGGGGCTGTTGGCGAGGGCGTTGGGGTCGTCTTGGGCTGATTCTGGGCCGTGGGAGTCCAAAAGAGGTGCGGTGACAGACCGTGCGGTGACCTCGGCGTCCCAGTCGACGTCACAGCAAGGTCGGTCACCGCCTGGACTTGGGACCTTGGAGGCCCCAGTCGCCCCAGACATCCTCGGAGAAAAACCAAGTCCCCAAACCGTGCGGTCACCCCGAATCCCCACTGAAACAAGCCACACGGTGTGGTCACCACACAGTTTGGAGGCCCCCGAGGGGTCGTCTTGGGTCCGTCTTGGTCCAGCGGGGCCTATCTGGTGGTATCTTGGGGGCGGATTGCTTGAGTTCCCTGAAGCCGCAGAGTGGAGAGTACCATCCAGAAAGGACATCGGGCAGATCTTGCGCGTCTGAAGTCGAGTGGCGGGCGCCAGAAACGCTGAATCCCCCAAAACACGTCACCTCACGGGAACGCTTTTTTTCTTCCGCCGCCCCTGCATCTCCGCCAGCTTCCGGCGGCCTTCCGCCAGTGCAGGGGCCCTGGGACACACGAACAAATACACACAAATAAAAGAATTCCCCATCTTTTCCCATATTTCTGGGTTTCTGTCTTCCCCCCCACTTCCCATAGTTTCCCATACTCTCTGGGGAATCGA
This sequence comes from Prorocentrum cordatum, assembly GCA_963575745.1. Classification (NCBI taxonomy): domain Eukaryota; class Dinophyceae; order Prorocentrales; family Prorocentraceae; genus Prorocentrum; species Prorocentrum cordatum. The sequence goes on along the minus strand of CAUYUJ010016234.1, from coordinate 244,155 downwards.
CGAATCATGGTGTCTGTGTGTGTTGTCCCCTCCCGAGTCTTCTCGATGCCTCGAGAGCGGGCCCGATCCCGGAGCGCGCCGCATGGGCAGGAGAGCCGAGGCTCGAATCGACAAGCCGCATCGGCGATGGACACGAAGCGGATCGACGGGAATCGACAGCCGAGTCGTCAGTAATGTCATTCTACTGGCGAAGCTTTTGACGACAAAACGTAATCCAAACAAATAAATGCTTAAACGCCAAATGATCGGTACAGCGTTGGACGAATCAAAAAATGCAAAAAAAAATTGTCGAGGCCCTGGTTTTGTTTCCTGGTGGGGGAGGGACCCGAGAGTCGGGAAACATCGAACCGGCAGACATCGGCAAGCCAATAGGCCTCCACTGAGTAGCCGGATCCCGAATCGGAATCCGACATCGGACCGAGTCGGAATCGGACACCGTCGACATCGAACCGAATCGAATCGAAACCGCATCGAATCGGATCGATCTCGAAGCGAATCGGAATCGGACACCGTCGATATCGAACCGAATCGAATCGAAACCGAATCGAATCGGATCGATCTCGAAGCGAATCGGAATCGGACACTGCCGACATCGCACCGAATCGCATCGAAACCGCATCGAATCGGATCGACATCGAAGCGAATCGGCATCGGACACCGCCGGTCTCGA